>CM068829.1:50232641-50460141 GCA_028554795.2 Sinohyriopsis cumingii
TTACTGCCTTTGAAACACCCAGCAATAACATTTCATACTGGTTACTGCCTTTGCAATGCCAAGCAATATCATCTCATACTGGTTACTGCCATGGTAACACCCAGCAATTTCATCATATACAAGTTCAAATTCAGTGCAGCATATGGGATTATTTTCACCTAAGTGGTAAACATCAGGGAAAGGTACCTCAATAGTTCCAGTCAATTGGTGCAATGTGGAATTGAATATCCATATAAAATATTAGATCAACATTGCAATATTAAATGGGTAATTAAAAGATTTATTTTATAGAAATACAAAACTTTTTCCATTCTAGTGAATAGATAAAACATGCCTCCTACTTACTATATTTCATATATAAAATTTAACATGGATCTTCCCATTAAATTTGACAGTCCATTAATGACCCAAGTTGCATGGAAACATTATCTTTTGATACACTCTTGAAAAATCATACTGTATTGTTGACTGCCCAGTTATATTGGTTTTGGGATAATGAGAGAGCAGATTGAACAGCTTGAACTGCCCCGCAAACACCCATTTCAAAATGGAAGGTCCCATATGTTATAATAATTTGCATATTTGATTGGAAAAATATATGGACGGAAAGTGTAGATGAGGTATTTTGCCACTCGTGTATGCAACACAGATACCTGTCCCATGCCTACTGCAAACCTGATTGTGTCCCTTGCCAGTGTCCAATGGAGCACATTTTTTGTTGTATCTTTTGCCAGCTTTATGAAGCAGCTCTTTGAATATGTATGAACAAAAGAAGTCATTGATTTTCTAAAGAAATGCAATTTATATTTTAAAATATTTAACTTCAGGGAGTTAACCATGTTAATGATTTTGCATTGTTAAGCTTTACATTTCTTAACCTCCTTTCTTGTTCTGTGTAGCCAGGAATGTGCTGGTGTGTCATTAAATACTACAAATATATCCATAGTACATAGAGACAATTTGTATGTAATATGTAGGAAGTATGCAAGCAAAGCAGTTTTATATTTTTCATCTTTTGTACTCCATTTTTATTAATGACTTGAAATAACATTATTCTACCATTAAAATTTTAACAATTTTATTCTTTTAATGACTTGAAATAAAATTATTCTACCATTAAAATTTTAACAATTTCTTCAGATGGACAGGGGTGAATAGGAAGAATAACAATCTTTATTTCATGTTCCCTGTTTTTGTTTGAGATTTTATAATTTCTTTTTACCATGTCCCCCTTATTATATAATGACACAGAAATACGTGGGGAAAAATTGCTGCTGATAGCTATGTAGGGGTTGGAATAACATCATGTATTTTCATCCTCTAACCAGGCAGAAATATTTGGAGGTAATTTACTGGTTCATTTGATGCATTGTACCTAACTTGCCCTCTGAAGTTTAAGAGAACCTTGTACAGTATATTCTGTAGGGAATGAAATGTATTACTGTTATCAAGTGGTCATTCTCTTGCTATGTTTGATCCCAGCAATTTCACATTTTTAGTGTGGTTTTCCTGCCAAAAAAGAGCAGAAATTTACTGTTAGCTTTCCTGAATCATGAGTTAAAGCTATCATGTTCATGGCATCTGCATCGTTAACATTTAAAGTTTTGTGCCATTACCAATTTTGCAACCTACATATATTGTTTCGACACTAAATAGATAGGATTGTGCTTATGTGTCATTAAACCACATACATACATACATACATACATACATACATACATATATACAGGGTGTCAGAATGGAATTGAAACATTTCATTGTACCATTTTACAGTATAAATCTCTTACAGTGGTGCTAATGTCAAATAAAATTCATGACATGAGTCAATAATTTTTTTAAGTCATGGAAACAAAAGATCAAAACTGTAGTGAGAGTTTCATGAATTTCATTTGAATGAGTATTTGTGTTAGATACTTTTTTCTGGTACTGTATTATTTTGGCATCGGTTAATGTGTCAGTAAAATTATTGATTAGTACTTGACAACAGTGAAGACTCTGAGGCATAGAAGAACATCTTAGGGTAAGCAGATAAGACCAATCATAGATCTAGAGATTTAGTCTGAATCATTTGTCAAAGCTGTTATCTACAACAGATTACACAGAATTGCACAGGTAATGACAGGTAAAAAATCAATTATCATTGCCCCATTTACCTGGCCAAGGCTCCACTACAGCTAGAGGCAAACAAAACCTGAGCATTTGTAGTTTGAGAATAGCAGTATTAACCAATGTTTTGTGAATATTAGGGTAAGATTTTGACTTTATGTAAATATCAAACTCTTGTGAGATATCTATTTGTGATAAAAACTAAAACTTCATAAAATTCATAGACACAAAAATGTAATTTTTGTTCACAGATTTGACATTTATATTTTCCCTTCCAAATGCAAATTGCCATGTTCTATTACTTATTAATTTCCTAATTGCAATTCAACATTCCTGACTTGACATAATAAACCTGTTTTTGCCAGAGACAAAATCATGCCTTCTTCAGACAAACCATTACAATGTTCCTAGTTTTTCAAAAATAAAACTCTTACATGATTTGTAAAATCTACAGTTTTTGGAACATTCATAATGTTATCAAAAATAATCACTCTGAAAATCAGCCAAACACACTAAAATCATGTATCATATTTGTAATCCCTGCCTATATTTATCTGTTATATGCCTCCTGTTTTTACAGAAAATTTTACATTTTGAAAAAATAGGGGGAGGTAAAATTTTGAGCCTTAGAAAGCTCTGATGATCACTATTTTTAAATTCCACTTTACACATTTTTTATATATAGACAGGAGTCTTGATGTGTTATCTAATGATCTGTCAGTAATCTCATTACTCCTGGTCAGCTCAGCTGGATTTAGTCTCCTGGCCAGTGGTCAGTATGGCTAGAACTGGTCCCTGGATCTGATCTGTCTGCCAGTAATTAGATCATCCCTGCACAGCCCATAATGCTAATGAACCAGTTTCAACATTGAGGTCCTTAACAAAGATACCAAGATCTAGACAGATGTCTTTTCATGGTGTAACTTCTTTTGAATTTTTTGGTCACTATTCTTTGCTCTGAACTCAAAAGGACCCATCCATATCAATCACTGGTCAGATCTTTCCTGGAGAAACCTGTCAGCATAGTACTGGATGAAACCTATAAACCCATGGAAGATTTTTTCCCCCTGCATTTTAATGTCAACAGTTCCTTATCAACCAGAACAATTACCTGCATAAATTATGAATTCAGAAGAAAAATTAAATTACAGCAATTGTAGATCATAGGAATCTTTTATTTCTCTTTACAATGCTTCCAAATATATGTCAGTTATTGTTTCTTTTATGTGTCTGCCATTTTAAAATATGATCTTTTTCTTTAATCTGAAAATTGGAAGCCTAGATAATGTGTACAAGATAGATCATTTTATTAGACACTGTATGTACTTCTGTATAAGTCTGATCCAACTGCACAATGCATAGACCAAGATCTACCAGTGCATTATGTACCAGTAGATGATCTGTGTAGTTTGTTTGTTGGGAGTAACCAGTAGAACAAACAAAAAAGATCCTGATCTGCCAGTGCATTACAACATAGATATAGTTTACAGTTGGACATGGCTTATAAGTGAGTATATATGGTAATAAGAAGTAGCTTTCAAATTTGTCTTGGGGAAGTTAGAATTTAAATGTCATAGATACCATATAATTTTGTCCAAGTGTGGTTTTATGGAGACCTGATCTTTTAATAAGCTTTGTATTTGTGATGCCATATATACTCGCTTGTAAGTGAAGCCCAACTGCAAATAGCACATTCCCAGATCTGCTGTCACAAAAAGCACTGGCAGATCTGGGTAGATGCCATTAGCTAGGCGTAATCAGCAAAGCAAACAACATAGAGGCTGACCTGCTGGCACATTATGCAATGGCAGATCAGGTCAATGCTGTTTGTATTTAGGCTCAACTTGCCATATATACTCGCTTGTAAGTGAAGCCCAACCGCAAACAGCACATATATGAAACAGAACTTATGGCTCAGACAAAACCCTGTAATGAAAAGTAATTATAATTCAGATTCTTTCTGCAAAATTTGTTGAAAGTGGCGACTGTGTAATTGATATGCCTAATAGCAGTTTTTTCTATAATTGTTGAGTTATCCCAACAATGATACTGGCAGGGATGGGGGTGGAGATATATCAAGTTTGTGCTGAAATAAATGGTGTCTTAGACATGTGTTTTCTATGTCCCACCCCACCCCACCCACCACACACACACATGGAGAAAACATGACAAATAGTTTATTTTTTAAATGATCAATTGTCTTGAGAGTAATATCAGAAGATATTTAAAAAGCTGTTAGTAAAATACAAAATAAATGCTTTCTCATTATGAGGGACATGATCCTACTCTGTACTCTAGTTTGCCTAGCAAATGGAGAGACAGTGCTGCTGCCCTCTATAGCCTGTGATGCTATGCCATGTTGCCGATTTAGCCTTGCCCAGCAAGTAACATGAATATTCATGAGGAAATATTAAAAAGAGCCTACACCATTCTCACCCATATGTCAGAAATGTACAAATTTCCATTTTTTTTAAAACTTGGTCTGGTTGTCTTGAATAGGTTATTCTGAGTCATGTGATGGTTTCATTATGTTGTGTTAGAGTATGGGGGCACTTTAATGGCATCATAATGCCAGGCATGACATGACTATTTGCAGATAAAGCAAGGTAATGACCTGATGAAATACAATCTAATTATTTCTATCTCATATCCTCTTTGGAAAATTATAGTGAAAAAATAATGTTTGGGCTGGCACAAAGATAAGGGAATATCAGTCTTGGAGTTACATTGCTTGCCTTTTGTCTTGTTTTTTTTTTCTTTTTTTCTTTTGCTTATCAAAGTTTCATAAAAGACAAATGATGTGACCCCATTACTGGTACTTCCCTGTCTTGGTGCCAATGCTAGTGTAGATTCCAATATTCTATTCAGTCTCAGTGGTAAATACAATCCTTTTTGTAGTGTTGATATAGATAGCCATTGAAGAGACCTGCATTATAAGGGAAGTTATTCTGTGATGTGTTAAATGAGGTTTGTGTTATAGTACTGCATAAAACAGAAAAATGAGGTATTTTATGATTTCTAATTACAATATAGCTGCTCTTTATTAGTCAAGAATAAAATTTAATTGAAATATGTATCAGTTACAGAATATAATTTAGTTATTTGAACCCATGACCAAACCTGTTATAAGAGGGCTGGCAGTATACTGAGTTTCATTACAGGGAGGGATCACTGTATCTTGTGTATCAGTTTACTAACTTGCCCCTCAATCAGGAGTACTGTTGCAGATTTGAGAAATGAGAGGTATATTTCTAAATATGTTATTCAGTTGATCTTGATTACATGGGATGCTGTCATTTCTTTAAATGATTTACAGTGAACTTACATTATTGTACAATAGGTGTCAGTTGACTTTAAAAAGAAAAAACAAGAAGGGAATAATGTTGGACAACACTGGATGAATAAATTGCTGTAGTGTACAAAACAGTTTGAAATATTAATAAGTACCACATTTACATACTTGCCTCCTGGCTCATCAGCTATTAGTGAAAATTGCAAAATTCTGTCTATGTACATATAGTGGGATAAAATCTCATAGCAGTAAGTGGCCCGAGCTGTTCATTTGTGATTGCTGTCGGCCATTTCACTTATACGAATGTGAGATACTGTGATTTTTGTTTTGTATCCACTCTACTTAATGACTGTACAAACTTATCTGCCATGGCTCGTGGCATTTTGATCAAGATAAAACTGTGGTATGTAGACATAAAAGAATTAATGTTGAATGTGTATTACCTTTACATATTAATATCAGCATACAGTATTAAGTAGCTAAAGTTTGGTATGAACTTTATACATTAAAAACCACCATGTATTCCAGAATAAAGGTTCTCACAAAACAGGCGCTCTGTCATTAAAAGTCATGACATTAAATAACAGTTGGCAAGTGCATGAACTATATGGCCATTTATGATGGGTGGTGTTTTAAAATTGTCTTTGAAAACAGTTTTACTTTATTAAAAATCCCATGTTTTTTACACCAAGTAACATGTAGTATATATATATATATATATATATATATATATATATATATATATATATATATATATATATATATATATATGTCTTGATAATGTGATGACTTGTTAGAAGAGCACCTGTTTTCATAGAAACTGAATCTACTGATAAACCCATGCTTGATGAAGTTCTGTAAGCACATCTCAATGTTTTTTTTTTCTTTTTTCTTTTTACAATTTTGACAAATATTTTGTTATGAATATTATCGTCTGATAATAAGCCACACACACACACACACAATTTCACAATCTATTAAGCTTTATATCACCTAACTTTATCTTGGAAGAAGTACTGCACTTTAGTTTGAACGTGACTATACATAAATAAGAGAATTCAGTAGCTGTTGAATACATTAATGTTGCCTCAGATTGGAAATAATATTTGCCATGTGATAGCACAATAGTAACATTCATTCAGTAGTACAAGATTTTTTTGTCTTTATGCAGCTGAAGAACTCATCTAAAAACATACTTTTGACACAAATAAGCCAAACACCTATACATCATCTGTCAACTGATGTGATGGGCTATTGTCATCCAAATGAGTGGAGAGCAGGCTAAGTGGTCACATGACTGCAGTCCTTGAATGGTATTGGCTGTTCTGTCAGATGGTCATGGTTTATGACTACCAGTAGGAAGAAATTGATGTATACCTTAGTACAATCTAGCTTGTCTAATTATGGCATGACTGAACTGACAACAAGGGATTTACTCCAGCAGTTACCATCTGGATTTATTGCCACCAGCCAAGAAAATTGGATAACTTAATCAAGGTATGTTTATGTGTGCTTTTTTCCTTTGATTCAATTACTATTAATTTTATTTCACTTCCATAAATTAAAAAATATGGCAAAATTTTGCTTTTTATAGATTTAATATAATTCTTGTGATAGTATCAAATGTGGTAAATGAAAAGTTACCACTGCATGGTAAGTCATAAACATGTAATTCATACATATATTCATATATATGTGTACATGTATATATATATATATATATATATATATATATATATATATATATATATATATGTGTGTGTGTGTGTGTGTGTGTGTGTGTGTGTGTGTGTGCTGTCCATTTAGCAAACAATTCATATATATCAATTAGTGAAATCATGGAAATAATATAGATAAAATGTGTTTATAATTTGCAGTATTATATGTTGGGAGATGTTTTGTAATATTGAATTTAAAAACACAGTCATCATGCTTTATCAGAGGTTCCGTAAAGATAGCCTTCTTAAGTTCCCTAGTTGAGAAACATTATAACTACACACATTTGTGGATGTTTTTCGTCCATGATAGAATGCAAGAACATTTATACTTTAGATTTTCTGTTGAGATTTATAAGGGGAAGATCATTGTTTATTCACTAAAATACTTGCTTTCCCCCCCCATTATTTTTGGGAACATGGACCTTGTCTCTAATATGCTTGATATAAAACTAATCTTTAATCACTCAAGGAAATGACACAACTAAATAAGAAAAGGATGTCTCTCTTCATAATATAAAATGTCAAAGCAGTTTAATTTTTTCTTGTGGTTAAAACGTCTGGATTTTAGATTGGTAAATAAATAAGAATTACACTGTTTCAAATTTATTTAAAATTTAATTTTTTTAGTTTCACTGGTCTTGAAATTTGTAATTCTTCTGTGGCTGACTTTTCTCAATAGGAAGGAAAGCACAGGCTACATCAGTTGTAATTACCATGACAATAAATACTGATGTCAACATTTGAACCTTTAAATCAGCATTTTAAAAAATTTAAATCCTAATAGAACCATAACAGATTTGGCAAACCTTTGTATCTTTATTTAAATAATCTATAATATTTCCACATTAAAGTGCCTTTTATTATTACAGTGTTCTTGCCCTAAGGTGTGTATGGTCATCGATCAAGTTTTGTTATGTATCATGTACTTCATTATAAGTTGGCCTCAGTATAAGGCAGTATGCTATACTGCTCCAATGAATAGCATTATAATGGGGAAATGCTGTACATCTATAATGTACTTCATTATAAGGTGGCCCCATTATAAGACAATATGCTCTATTTGCTCTAGTGGATAGCATTAAAATGAGGGAATATTGTATGTGCACCATGTACTTCATTATAAGGCAACCTCACTACAAGGCAATATATTTTTTAGACCCAATGTACAGTGTAATATTGAGGGATAACTATTAAGTTCCTTTGTCACAAGAGTTCACCGAAGAACATATACCTGGTGTGCAAGTTGAATATTTTTCACAAAATACACAGCACACTCTGTATATCTTGCCCAAAAAAATAATCGAAAATTTAAAATTCTCTATCTTCTGTCACTGTTTGTATTATTAACAGTCAAGTCTTCTGTAAATTTTTGATGTAAAACATCTCAAAAAAAAGTAAACTCTAGCATGTTAATTCGATGGAAGTACAGCCAATATTGGGAATGATTTCATTAGTTATGGAATTTATAAGAAAAAATAATGTACATGATGAACAAATTTCTTAACATTTCATAGAAGTGATTCTTTTACCCTTAGAATGACCTCACTTGCAGACATTAGTTTTACCGCAAGCATGTTCTTTGAACGACATGTTTCATTTGTGAGAAATGGATAATATTGTAGAACATTTTCATTGATGTACAATAGGCCTAGTGTTAGGATGCATCCTGAGATAGATGTACAAGAGACCCCATGTTAGGATGCATCCTGAGATGGATGTACAAGAGACCCAGTGTTCAGATTCATCTTGTGATAGATATACAATAGGCCCATTGTTGTTAGGATGCATCCTGAGATAGATGTACAAGAGACCCAGTGTTAGGATGCATCCTGAGAAAGATGTACAAGAGACCCAGTATTAGGATGCATCCTGAGATAGATGTACAAGAGTCCCCATGTTAGGATGCATCCTGAGATAGATGTACAAGAGACCCAGTGTTAGGATGCATCCTGTGATAGATGTATAAGAGACCCAGTGTTACGATGCATCCTGTGATAGATGTATAAGAGACCCCGTGTTAGGATGCATCCTGAGATAGATGTACAAGAGACCCCTTGTTAGGATGCATCCTGAGATAGATGTACAAAAGACCCCGTGTTAGGATGCATCCTGAGATAGATGTACAAGAGACCCAGTGTTAGGATGCATCCTAAGATAGATGTACAAGAGACCCAGTGTTAGGATGCATCCTTAGATAGATGTACAAGAGACCCCGTGTTAGGATGCATCCTTAGATAGATGTACAAGACACCCCATGTTAGGATGCATCCTGAGATAGATGTACAAGAGACCCACCCAGTGTTAGGATGCATCCTAAGATAGATGTACAAGAGACCCAGTGTTAGGATGCATCCTGTGATAGATGTATAAGAGACCCAGTGTTAGGATGCATCCTGAGATAGATGTACAAAAGACCCAGTGTTAGGATGCATCCTGAGATAGATGTACAAGAGACCCAGTGTTAGGATGCATTCTGAGATAGATGGACAATAGGTCCAGTGCTGGGAAACATCCAGTACCGATGATCCATCACAGGTCTTGGATTGATTTTTTTGAGTGAGATTTATATAATAATTTAATTAGACTTTGTATTTTAAGGATGGCACTTTCTTTAGAGAGGTTGACTCCAATGTGGAAAGATACCAACATTGATTTTGGTTCCAAAATAAGGCTGATATGCTCGATTATCATATCCATTTTTCCGTGTGCTTGTGAAACATGGACGCTGACATCGGATCTACAAAAAAGGAGTCAAACCTTTGAAATGAGATGCTACTGCAAGATCTTGGGCATCTCATACATTGACCATGTAACAAAAAAAGAGGTCCACAGCAGGATCCAATGAGCCATCAGACCATATTAAGACCTCTTGACCACTGTAAAAAAGTGCAAACTGAAGTGGTACGGCCATGTCTCAAGATCATCTGGACTGGCAAAACCAATCTTGCAAGGCACAGTGTGAGGGTGCAGAAGAAGAGGCAGATAGAAAAGAGGTGGGAAGACAACATTAAGGAATGGACAGGCATTTGGAGATTCCCAAAGGGCAGTTAAGAGACCAGGGAAAGATGGAGAGAATTGGTTGTAAAGTCAATTGTGGTGCCCCAATGACCTCTTGAGTTAAGGGATTGATGACAGTGATGATGATGATGATGTTAATGATGATGATGATGATCTTTTGATATTGTCATTGTTGTATATGCCATTTTATGCCTAAATATGATTGACACATTACAACAAGGATTGTGCTGACGTGCCTTTAAACCCTATGCATGCACATGTACGTGCATGCATGCGCACACACACATTTTTTCTATGGAAGTGGCAATGGGTGAAGTGTCTGTGTTTAAGATTTTGTACTGTAGAAAGACAAATGCAACACTGTGTATCAAAGGACACTTGATGGGAGTGACAATCTTATATAGAACTCTTGTGTACAGTATCCATTGCTATTATAGAATTTTGATCCACATGTGGGGGGAGGGCAGAGGAACATGCAAATAATTGTTGCTTGATTAGGGACAAAACAAACATTGATACAGCCTGCAAATTTTTAGTGGATGATTGATTTTAGAAAATATATTTAAAATTTCAAAACTAATCAGAGAAAATATTTTCTTGATTTTTTGTTGTTGTTTTTATTGAAAGTACTGTCACTGTGGTTGTAAAATTAAATGACAAATACCAGATTAATTAATTCAAGTAAAGGTGATCCCATACATTGCTTACAAATTTTTAATTTATTCCAGCATAAGAAATGGCAGTTTTCTTGGGTGGTTACTGATAATTCAAAATATCTGAAATGAATAAAATTAGCATGTGTGCACTGGTTTTTCTTACTTGAAAGAAATCATGTATGTATTTGGAAGTATATTTATCAACACCAAGGGTGGATCTATAATTTTTGTGAATACCTCTTCATGTCTGCCATTTAATTTCAGTCCTCTTAGTCCCAGTAGGTGTGATGTGATGTGATTTGGATTTTTAACGTACATGTAGCTTTAACAATTTTTCAGTCATATTGCTACGATGTCTGCAGTGTGGCAGCTTATAGTGATGTCTAGCACTGGGGCATCATGCTGCATACATGTAGCATGATGTCCCACCCAGTCACATTATCCTGACACCAGGCTGACCAGTCCTAACACTAACCTCTTAATGCTGAACGCCAAGCAAGGCAGCTGTTAGTAACATTTTTGTAAGTCTTTGGTGTGACTTGGCTGGGGATCGAACCCATGACCTCCCGCATCCGAGGCTGACACTCTAACCACTAGGCCACCGGAGCAGTTCAGTCCCAGTAGGTAAAGTTCATTCAGTGACTAATATATTGGACAGGATAACAGACAAAGAACATTCAGTGACGAATATATTGTACAGGATAACAGATAAGGAACATCTATTGACTAATATATTGGACAGGATAACCAATAAGGAACAGCCAGTGACTAATATATTGGACAGGATAACAGACAAGGAACATGCAGTGACTAATATATTGGACAGGATAACAGAAAGTGTATTTCACCCTCAAAGACAATATAAATGAGAAAAAGTTATGGTCTAGAATACGGGCCAAGAAGGCTGTACTCTTAAATAAGGCATTCCAGAGATTGCTAGACAAATTATAAGAAAAGGCAGTAAAAGGGGCCTCACTAATGTTAATAGAACATCATTAAGATTAAGGGGGAGACAAATTAGCATGAGAAATATGTCTTTTGGATGTTAATTTTAAACTTTGAACCACAATAGTTGTCAAGAGGAACTGAAAGTTGTTTCTTTTTCACAACACAAAACCAATACATCATTTAGATTATTCTAACTTTTAAAGCTTTTTATGTCCTCTAATTCCCCAAATCATTTATCAGTACTGCTAATGTTTTATAACTCACTCTAGCATGAATGTGAAGTGGGCTTTCCATCACCTATTTTGCATCATTTACATGGGTTAACGTTTGTCCTTGATGCAGTTGAAATTGATAATTTGTCAAAGTGGCTTCCTTGCTCCTTGTAGTTAAAAAAGGCAATGGACCTTTAAAATGCAGATTTTGTTTGATCTGTATAAATGTCTATCGCTTCTGGACGGACAATCTCTTTAATTCTTGACACCTTGTCAAGGCATTCTTATAATGGCCTGATTTATCTGCTTGTTCAGAAGAGAAGGGTAATGATTCTGCAGTGGAGGAAGAGAACTCTTTTCATGATTTGGCCTATTCATTTACTGAATAAAAAAGTTTACTTTTGACAGTTTTTTGGAAAGTAAGGTATGTGTGATGTACTTAGGCATATTTAATTATTTTTGTTTTGTTTCCTTTTAAAAGTTGGAATTGGAAAGGTTTTGTATAAATCTGTTTTATGCATGAGATAATTTCCTTAATTGAATAATCTAACTCTGCATAATACACCAGATTAATGGTTTTCTTAAAAATATTACATTATTGCAATATATGAATATAAGTGTGTAAGTGGAAACGTGACTGCTATTGGCTTTGATGCCTTCATCCACAAGCAAGAACGACTGGATTGGTATATATGTTGTTAGTTTCTGTGATAAATTACACTGCTGTTTTTTTTAACCCCTTTCATATGTTGTCTGTTCATATGTTCTGCATATCACAGATTTCATTTATACACAATAACATTTTGAAGAAAAAAATTGGTATAAAGTCCAAGATGAACAAGACCTAGTTTGAGTTTGATTTCAAACTTTGTCCCTCAAATCTGATTTATGGACTGTGTATTTCTGGGAAGCTTGCTCTAAAAGCATGAATTGCTTATTATGCTTCATGCTGTTGTTTGTTTTAACTTTTGAAGGCATTGAAAACAAATAAGAAGACTGTAAAAGAACTTTTTTAAACATATTAGACCCAGCTATGGCCCAGTTCAGCTAAAAAGATAGCCCTTCATTTTCATTTTTGAACTATTGTTTCATCAGTTATACTTTACTTGCAAGGGCATTTGTGTTTTTTGTTGCATTTTTTGTAATGTTTCCATTTCTGATGCAGTTTGTATTAATTTACTGTTCAGATGCTGCATTGATTAAATATTTTAAAAGGATAAAATGTGAAATATTCCAGAAATTCATTCTTTATGCTTCTTCCACCAAACACACTTATTACAAAATTTTAAGAATGGCTGTAAATATGACAGCATTGTATTAATGGCTGTAAATATGACAGCATTGTATTAATGGCTGTAAATATGACAGCACTGTATTAATGGCTGTAAATATGACAGCATTGTATTAATTCAGTTTTCCATTTTAACCCACCCTAATCAGATTTGGAATATAGCTTGGGGTTGGGCTTAACACATAGCCCATGGCCACCATCTTGTGTCATGCTTATTAATTCTTATATTTTGTGTATTTTATGCCATTTTAAGAAACCCCTAAATATTTTCTGTTCTCTAATGTTTACGTTTTTCTACATGATTTTTTTAAAAAAAATTGTGCACATAATTTCCAATGTCTTCTTGTTATCCATTGATTCACAAAACAAACGAAGCAGGAGGAAACTAAAACCATTTTACCCACTACCAAATTTTGGGGTTGATGACTGAAAACTTTGAATTTTATTAAGGATGGCTGCTGTATCTAGAGACTCAAAGGTTTTAAGAATGGACACAAAAAAACAATCAGTGATACAGTTTTTATGGTCATTTTACCCAGAAGCTATTTTGTTTTGTTAACTCCATTGACCACTTTCTTTTCCTCACCCTTTTTGAGCCATTGGGAATGTGGTACAAACCATTGCATGTGAGCATTGACTTGCATCCAAAAGGCAGGAGGGTTGTCTGTTTATTGATGTACAAAAGTGTGACAAGTCAGAGTTGTAGGTGACATGGCTACCAGTCTACTGCAGATGTTCAACACAGCTTAAGTCAAATGAGCTTTACATTTCTTAAGATTGCTATTTGCTACTGGGAAGTGTATGTTTGTGTCTGACCTAGGGTTTACTTTATAATAATAATTATTGCTTATTATTATTAAAAGTAGCGTAGTAGTACATGTATTTGTATTGTTTGTTATGTATAGAGTTTACTTTGATTAGTAACAACTGATTACTAATCTTCCCCAAGTACATCACTCCTTCACTGTAAGGCACTTCTTTGCAGGGTAGTGTAATTTTGCCTGGCATGACAGGGTGCTGAATACCTGTTGTGGTAGTGGGTGGGTTGCCTGTCATGACAGGATACTGGTTACCTGTCAGGACAGGGTGTAGGTTGCCGTCGAGGCAGGGTGCTGGTCACCTGTCTTGATAGGATGCTGGTTTTCGCTGGTTGCCTGAAAAGGCAGAATACTGGTTACTTGTCAGGTCTCTCAATCTAGAGGAACTCTTGTGTCCATCTAAAACAGGCTGTTCTGAATTTCAAAGTAGTGCGACTTGAAAAAGCAAATTTTATATTCTGCAAACTGCATAGGCAGTTAGGATTATCAAATGTAATCATTACATGAGGGGAGTGCCATGTGGGTGCACTATCATTAGGAGAAGAGTTTAGGGTCTTTCTTATTGATTCTGTTTCATTAATTAACTTATTACAGTGATATAAAATTATTCTCCAGCAATATATAAACAATTTATAGATAACTTTGTTTATAATTTTGATATCATTTAATAAAAACAAAGATATCATATGGGTAATGAAAACTGATGGGTGTTTCATTTAATGGAATAAACTTGGTAATTTTTTCACAAATATATATTTTATCTTCATTCCTTATGAGCAGAAAAAAAATGTTTTAGTTCCCTACTGGACAAGGATTAGCTGAAATATTTACATATGCAGTAAACTTGCACATATCTGGAATATGCTCTATATATTTAACAAAGAGCCTTTTGTCATTTGTCAAGACAGAAATACATTTCTGTTCATGTTTTCAGAAGCACTCAAATCTGTTTTTCAGCATAACAAAAGCATGTGTGTGTGTGTATTCCCACAATTTGCAATACCAGTCACTTGACGGTGTTAACATGTCCAAGTATGAGATTTTCATCACTCAAGCCATGACCAAGACAAGACAGAAAATTTGTGGATGTTTTCCCCTGCTGAAAACTGACCTGACCCCCAATTGTGTACTTGACTAGTTTATGGATATGTGACAGCTCTGAGCCCATTCTAACCCTTGGTCTGCAAGCAAATGACAGTTATTACTTCTAGCTAGAAGGGTTGTCAAGCTTGGTAGACAAAAGTATGACTTTACCACTGGTTTTTTTTTGGTTTTATAAAGTCACATCTCAGTGATGCGATTGTCCATGCTGAATATTAAATAGGAATAACTTTGATGGGAAAAGAGAGGGTAAAGATCATAGTTGAAGCCTTTCATCTTTAGGTTCAGCAGCATCATAGTTGTGGTAGTGTTCTTGTACTGATGGTAAATCATTATGTCATTGAGACTGTTTGTTTCTCTGAGTATGACATCATTGTGGTTAGAGACAATGTTCACAGTAGTCATGTATAAGTTAATAATTGGGTTATACACATATATTGTGCATGTTAATAATTGGATTGTACATGTATATTGCACATGTTATTAATTGGATTGTACATGTATATGCCTCTTGACTACATGCGTATACATTTGTAATGGAGTGGAACCAGCAAGTTGGACAAATTGTCTCTGATCCATTTTGCCTTGTGTAGGTTTTCTCAGTGGCAATAAAATGTGTTGAAACCTGTGGTGAGGTTGTGCAGTATTGAATACATTGTAACTAGTTTGAGTTCTTTCCATCAGTTCTGAACTTTGATTTTCCAAACAATTGTCAATTATTAACTTCTGTTCAATGTGATTTTTCTTTCTAAACTTAGAAACTAAATTTAAAATTTAGCACAAAATGTGCAGTGCTGAAATAATGTTAAACTCAAGATAAAATGAGATCCATGATAATAACTTTTTTCTTGTTTGAAATAAAATGCAAGGCATTATTCTAATGTTTTGCACAATAAATTCCTGAAATAAATCTTTCCTTGATCGTCATGTACTGAATTATCCAAAACACTTTTTATTTTATTTCCTATACAATGTGATGCCATCTTATAAATTGCATTCAGTAATGCAATTGGTAATACACTCTTCAGAAAGTGTTATTTAGGTTTGGCATGCATTTTATGATATACACTGTTACTGAGTAATTGACAGTGACAAAGGTGCATATATATAATTTATAGATCTTAATATAAGTACATGTATCACTATCTTGAAATATTGTTCTTATAAGCACAATAAATCCATCAAGACCTGTATGTGTATCACTATATTCACCTTTGCTAATTTTTCATTGTAATTTCATCTTCCAAACATTGTAACATCTTATGTATTTAGGTTACATTCATTTAGTCCTAAATTTATTAAGCAAAATTCCTTCTATTCTAATAGTTTCAATCTAAAATATCTTTCATGTACAAATTCATTTATTAACTTTGACATGATTTTGTTAGTATAATTCCTATTTTGTTAATTAAAGAAGTATTTTCTTAGTTTGTCCAACAATTATTCAGGCATCTTGCTTTTGATCTTTGCATCACTGCTTGAAATTTCTTATTCACTGCAGTTCTGTCTTTCTATTTGCCAGAGACTTGAGAAAAAATATGCTTTGTTGTAGGTTACATATAGCTCTTCAGTGTTGGAAAACGGTTTTTGTAGAGGTTCATTTGCCCATAAAAATTACAGTTCTAGAGCATTCATAAACAGTGTGGAGGAGTGCTTTATTTGTTACAGTGTAGAGAAGTGCTTTATTTGTTAAAGTGTAGGGGAGTGCTTTATTTGTCACAGTGTAGAGGAGTGCTTTATTTGTTACAGTTTAGAGGAGTGCTTTATTTGTTACACTGTAGAGGAATGTTTTATTTGTTAAAGTGTTGGGGAGTGCTTTTATTTGTTACAGTGTAGAGGAGTGCTTTATTTGTTACAGTTTAGAGGAGTGCTTTATTTGTTACACTGTAGAGGAATGTTTTATTTGTTAAAGTGTTGGGGAGTGCTTTATTTGTTACATTGTAGAGGAGTGCTTTATTTGTTACAGTGTAGAGCAGTGCTTTATTTGTTGAAGTGTAGGGGAGTGCTTTACTCGTTACATTGTTGAGGAGTGCTTTATTTGTTAAAGTGTAGGGGAGTGCTTTATTCGTTACATTGTTGAGGAGTGCTTTATTTGTTAAAGTGTCAGGGAGTGCTTTATTTGTTACATTGTAGAGGAGTGCTTTATTTGTTACATTGTAGAGGAGTGCTTTATTTGTTACAGTGTAGAGCAGTGCTTTATTTGTTAAAGTGTAGGGGAGTGCTTTACTCGTTACATTGTTGAGGAGTGCTTTATTTGTTTATGTGTAGGGGAGTGCTTTATTCGTTACATTGTTGAGGAGTGCTTTATTTGTTAAAGTGTCAGGGAGTGCTTTATTTGTTACAGTGTAGAGCAGTGCTTTATTTGTTAAAGTGTAGGGGAGTGCTTTATTCGTTACATTGTTGAGGAGTGCTTTATTTGTTAAAGTGTCAGGGAGTGCTTTATTTGTTACAGTTTAGAGGAGTGCTTTATTTGTTACATTGTAGAGGAGTGCTTTATTTGTTACAGTGTAGAGCAGTGCTTTATTTGTTAAAGTGTAGGGGAGTGCTTTATTCGTTACATTGTTGAGGAGTGCTTTATTTGTTAAAGGGTCAGGGAGTGCTTTATTTGTTACAGTTTAGAGGAGTGCTTTATTTGTTACATTGTAGAGGACTGCTTTATTTGTTACAGTGTAGATGAGTGCTTTATTTGTTCCAGTGTAGAGGAGTGCTTTATTTGTTACAGTTGATTATTTAAGGTAATATCTTTTCATGTGAGACTTTAGAATACATGAATATAAACCTAAAGAAAGACCCCCCCACAACAAAAATTAACTTTACTTTCCAGTAAATATAAAACTTTACAACTCATGCTTGAATGATGCTGTTTAACAAACTTGTCTTAATTGTTGTTAAAAGCACATCAGTATACATCAGAATGTCCCTATCTTATGTTAAAAACAGGGCACTTGGCTGCCAGGCTAAGTAAGATACATGTTTACAGCATTTTATGGTATCTTGAAGGAAATATTGTTTATTTTTGACTGTCTTTAATAGCTTATTGCATACTGGATATTTCTCTTTATGTCTGAATATGATGATGGCTGGAGTGTGTAATATTTACCCATGTCCATCTGTCAGGAACTGTGCAGTGATGAAGGGTCTTGCACTGAGCTTGCCTTAAAATGATGTTTATGACATATATAATTTTACTACCTTACGATGAAATGGTATCAATATAACTATACCCTATTTTAAAATGGGCTGTTATAATGAAGGACATTATAGTGAGACTGCCTTAAAACAGGAATTGTTATAATGCTGGGCATTATGGTGAGACCACCAGTAACATAAACTGTTGTAATACTGGGCATTGTCAGGAGACCACCAATAACAGAAACTGTTGTAATGCTGGGCATTATCATGGGTGAGACCACCATAAAACATGAGCTGTTATAATGATTGGCATTATGGTGATTGAGTGGTGCATTATATATGAATAATATTTTAAGATATTGATTTTGTAGACAGTGTAAATATTAGCTACAAATGATATGAGTATACTCTCTGCATATATGGTACAAGTGTATACGTAGAAAAGTGCTCTATAACAACTGTAGTGTATTTTTTGTGTGCAAAGTGCCAAAAGGGGCAGCAATTTATGACCTTGCCAAGAAAACTAGGAATTAATGACCTGGAACATTAGTAATTACAGAAGTGATGAAGATATATTTGCTATGGTTTTGTTTATCAATTTATCAATCCAACTCATTTACTTCGTTTTGCTGAAGGCATTGACAGTATATAAGTAAATCTTGTATGAGGGCACAATGGTTTATTTAGTGCCAAATGCATTACTTTATTGTTCTCTTCTCCTTTGCTTTCTTTATCAGTCCCACATTGGCAAAAGCCCAACATATCAATCGCTTTGATGTTCATATGTATGTATACATCTGTGTTTGTCAATTTGTATGTACTATCATCCACATCCAAGATTAAATTCAGTATTGTTTTTTTCTTTCTCTCTACTTAAGCTTGTTGTTGAAGTATTTCACTTTCTTGTTAGATATGTCTTTTCCAGTTACCAAAAACAAATGGCAGAATTGATTTATTTTGATTGAATTCGGAATAGGCTACTTCTTTTTCTCAGCAAAGTTATAATGTATTTTTTAACCTTATTAAGAAGACGCTTCACCATTGAGGCAACTCAGAACTGAAGAAGAAGAATTTATTTGACTGGATGAGAATATCAAATGGGATTAATACTTTTTTTTTGTCCACATCGTATTGTACACGAATGGATTCCTGCCTTTACATAGAAGTAATAACCTCGCTTCATAGGGTACAATATCTTGCATGTGTATTCATGGCTAGATATGTTTTAATTAGATTGTGTAATATTGTTTTCCTAAGTTGGAAACACGCATTTATGATGTGTGAGAAAGGTTATATTTACCAATGGTGGTAGCACTGAGATTCTTTTAATTGTTTCAGCAAACTTTGCTGTGCAGTTTTCTTTTCATTTCTGTTTGTACTGAAGAGAAAATATCCTTAAAATGGGTACAAACTTTGTCATGTTCTAAACAAATGCAGCATTGCCATTTTCCCAACATGTGGGCCATTGCTTTTTCCCCAAAACATGGGAATTGCCATTTTTTAAATGTGCAGCATGGCCATTTTTCCAACATATGGGCAATTGCTCTTTTCTAAACACGTGGACCATTGCATTTTCCCCTAACTAGGGCCATTGCTATTTTCTAAACTCCTGGGCCATTACAGTTTTCCCAAAACTTGGGCCATTGCTCTTTTCTAAGTACCTGGGGCATTGATATTTTCCCAAAACATTGGTAATTGCCATTTTCTAAACACCTGGAAAAATTGCTATTTTCCCAAAACATGGGCCATTGCTTTTTTCTAAACACCTGGGACATTGCTATTTTCTCAAAACTTTGGGATTTGCCATTTTCTAAACACCTGGGCCATTGCTATTTCCCAAATACATGAGGAATCTGCATTTTCTAATTGGAGTTTTATAAAAGATGGTCATCACCAGAAAATCATTTTAAAACAAGTTAGATTAAAAAGCAGCTGTATACATGTTGGATTATGGATCATTTTTATAATAAACCATATCTGATTAATGGTTGGACTGTCTTCGTCTGCTTTGCACTTTTCTTCCTTTTGACCTGACATAATATCTCAATAGTAGGCCATGTATTTTTCCTAATTGAAGTTATATTTCACTGTTAGTTGATACAAACTTTGTGAGGTTAGCAATTTTAATTTGTATATGTCTGCAATTTTTGCAGACCATATTATGATATGACTTTGTCCATCTCTCCATTAACTTTTTTCTAGTTGCACACTAATTTCATTTCTACAGTATGTGTGTCCACCAAACAATGTAGATATCTTGCACTTGGGCTAATTAAAAATGCTATGGAATTTGGGGTCAAAAGGTCAAGGTCACCATGAACTGAAGAGAAACAAAAAAGTTTCTGTCCAATATGTGGAGAACACATGTCAATTTGAAATAGAGGAGTTAATTCATTTGAAACAGCACAAGTGCAAAGCAAGTGCTTATCAAAATTCAATTATCTTTGAATGCCAGTTTATAAGAGAATTAATTTATGCTTACATTTGATTTTAGCAATATTAGCACTTGTTATGTACCGGTAAGTATATGTAACTGTAGGGAACAATGACAAGGAGACAAAACTTCTAAGCTGTTTTAGGCTTTCAAGTCAAATAAGAATGTTGATGTTGCATTCTGCTCCCATCAAATATTTAAATCCAATTTGAATTTCCATACTAGTTGAATTTAAATGTGTCAGTAGGTAATTTGAATGTGTAAAAACTAAGTGAAACATGCTTCATCAAATCCAGTATCATCCTCAACATTTACCTTCAGTTGGGAATTTGTAATTACCTGTTTGTTAAGTTGTAGTTTGACATGTAATATTTGATCATTATTTCATCTATCCTTTAACTTTATGACAGTATCATAATGTGACATACCTTCACTGTGGCTGAAACAGAAGGATCCCTAGTTGGACTATGTCAGTATTATAACATGTAATATCCATGCTGTCAGTGTCATAATGTGCCATACCTCTGCAGTCAGTATATGTAATGTTATGTGCCATATCCTCACTGTTGCTGGTAGAGAAAGATCCTTAGTTGGACTATGTCAGTATTATAACATGTAATATCCGTGCTGTCATTATCATAATGTGACATACCTCTGCAGTCAGCACATGTAATGTTGTGCCATACCCTCACTATGGCTGATACAGAAGTATTCTTAGTTGAACTCTGTCTGTTATAATGTCATATCCATACTGTTAGTATCATAATGTGCCTTACCTCTGCAGTCAGTGCATGTATCATAATGTGCCATACCCTCTCTGTGGCTGATACAGAAGGATCCCTGTTTGGAATTTGTCAGCATCATGGTCTGTCATGCCCCTGCTGTTAGTATCATAATGTGCCATACCCCTGCTGTCAGTACATGTATCATAATGTGCCATACTTTCTCTGTGTCTGATACAGTAGGATCCCTGTTTGGAATTTGTCAGCATAATAATTTGTCATGCAGCTGCTGTCATTATCATAATGTGCCATACCCATGCTGTCAGTACATGTATCATACTGTGCCATACTATCTTTGTGACTGATACAGAAGGATCCCTGTTTGAATTTGTCAGCATCATAATCTGTCATGCCCCTGATGTCAGTATCATAATGTGCCATGCCTTCTTTCAGGCTGATAAGGAGGACCCACATTTGGACCTTGTCTCAGGGTCCATTAGCTCCAATGTTAAGAACAAGATCATCTTAAATATCTGTGATGTTTATAGAGTATCAGTCAGTGAGATCTGACAAAAGAGTCTGTGACTTTTGACCCCCACCCCTCAATCATTCACATGCATTATTATGAAATGCAAAATAAATTGTCTATGTGTTTACTTTAAAATGTATCAAGAAGTTACAGTTTGTATGTATGCCTGAAATGTCACATTACATCTACAGATATATTCAAACATGCAAATAATTTTTAAAGAAATATTTGTAGGGTATGGTCTTTTTGATTGAAAATACAGCTTTGAAAAATCTTTAAGATAAAGAATGTATTATTCTTAAAGAAATGAAACATAGCACACGAGACTGTGAGATGGTTCAAAATTCTGGAGTATTTTTCCTCATATTGCATGTACCATGTTATGCAAAGATTTAACACCAATCTATTTGGATAAAGAACAAAGTTTGACAGTTTCTGTTAAAAATAATTAGCCCAAAGGCTTACCACATAGAGTTGTAATTATGCTGATATGATCAGTGATAATTACCTTCTCATTTTGGTCTTTAATCATTTACAATTTTATGAGGATTCTTTGCCTGGGATTAGTTAAAGTGAAAATTACTGGCACCATGGATGTTCAGGTTGACTGCACATATCAGCAGATCAGTGGGAGGTTGAAGAGACCCTATTCAGGCAGTCATAATAGTTCACATCTTGTCAAAATCAGATAACCCAACTATATTGTGTTTGTAAACCCCTCAGTTCCACGTAACTGCCAGACTGTTGTATCTCACCTATTAGAATAATAATAATAATAATAATAATAATAATAATAATAATAATAATAATAAAAAAAATAATAATGATTGGATAAAAGGCATAAAGTGGAAGAAAATTTGCTATTCTTGGTTGCTGTTAGTTTCATGTAAAGTCTGTTGTGCCAGTCTGGGACTGTAACTTTTTGGCGGGGGGGGGGATAAACTTCTGTTTCAGTTATTGTTGTCTAATTCATGTGATATATAAATGAATTTTACAACTATAATTATACATGATCGGGACAACAAGGGTATGGCATATTGCAAATATACATATCATGATACCAAGTGTATGGCATACTGTAAATAAGTATGATCATGATATCAAGTATATGACATATTGTAAATATACATGATTATGATACTAAGTGTATGGCATACTTTAGAAGTATATAATTATTGCACCAAGTGTATGGCATAATTTAAATATGCATGATTATGTTACCAATTATATGACATACTGTAAATATACATAATTATAACACCAAGTGTATGGCATACTGTAAATATACATGATTATGACACCAAATGTATGGCATACTGTAAGTATATATGATGATGACACCAAGATGTAAAACAAAACATATTCTGCTAACACACTTACTAACCTTATTGGCAGTGTATTATGTGGCATTCAAGAGGTTAATTTCTTGTCCTTCCAAAACTTGACTGGTATCCTGATTGTTAGTGTCATCTGATTTCTCTAGTGATGATGGAACACATTTCACTTCAACCAGCAGAAACAGATGGTTTCCACTCTGGCTTTGGAAATACCTCTCCATTTGTGGTCTGCTAAAATTAGTGTGTGAAATTTACTGTTAGGTAAAGAAATTATATCCATCAGATAATGAGATGTGCCAGTTCAAACAAAAATGCAACTTGAAATGTTTATTCAACTTACACCTCATGACTCATCATAAGAATATATTGAAATCATGTTCCTCTTTCAAACCTCAATTCAGACTTGAGTTTCAAAAATAGATGGTTTCATCCTCAGGCTGAAGGCTTCAGAATTGGAAGCATTTTAATAAATAAATATTTTATACCATTGTATCATTGATACATACCTTTAAGTCAAGTCAAGCAAACTTCACAGATTCAGATCTGCTGGATCATCATAAACTGGCAGATCTAGCTCTGTGCAGTTTGGAGCATTCAGCAGAACAAACAACATAGACCCATTATGTGATATCAAATCAGGATCTATGTTGTTTGCAAGTTGGATTTAACTTATAAGCAAGTATATATGCCGTGTTTAGAGTCCTGTCCATTCTGGATGATAAAATATAATCCCTAAAGTTTGGAAATATAATATTTTAGAGCTTGACATTTTTGTGAATTCAGCTTCTGCTACTTAATTAATCAAAATTGTTTTCATCGAATAGATAGATCTAGAGTGACATCGTCAGCAACCATATTTGTGGTATGCTGGCAGATTTACTGTCGAGTTTATATGGTGTTAGGAAGCTGAAATAAATTTACTGAATTTCAAGATACTGTTAAAAATAAAACATACATACATAAACAGAATACAACTCAGGCTTTCTATTAGTATCTATACTAGTAATTTATAAAAAGTTGATTTTGACATATAGGAGAAACTGCCAGGCTGCCCATCGTCCAGGTAAAATGGGCAGAATATCATCTGCTATTGACCTTATTGGGAAGCATCGATAAGTGATATAATAAATGATTCTTATCTTTGTTTTTGTATCCCCAAAAATACTTACATGCTTTCAAAGTCATAGTTAAATTAACTCAAAACTATATTCCTGTAAACAAATTTATGCCTGTAAACAAAATTTATTCCTGTAAACAAATTTATTGCCGTACACTAGATGGATTGGAATGTTTCTCACCATTGTGTGCAAAATGGAGTTGATGACTTGCAGATTTACATGTTGACTGTATAGTATGATCTTACTTTGACAAAACGTATCAGAGAAGAAAAAAGAGTAAACAAATTTGCCCAAAGAAGGTAGCACTGCTTATAAGATATTTCTCACGAGACCAATATTTTATTTTAATAGCAGGTGACCCACTGTATAGAAATACCAAATCCTACGGTCAGGCTGGGGTTTCATATTTCTCAAATTAAAGATGATTAAAGTTATTTTAATTTCATATGTGTGATGTTTCTAAAGACTATAAAATTGTTCATTGGGAAATGTTCCTATTGCATGAAAATAAGACATTTGACCAGCATCTATTGTTGTTGGACATTGTTACAACGATTCTCCATCATGAAACTTTGTGAGCTTTCGACTCCAGATTTCTGTGTTATTGTAACTCCATCTGTGTTGTGTGCTGTGGTTATCTGTACTCTGATACTGTATGTGGACTCAGCCTCTGTACAGGCTGACTTAAAAAGAATTTATCTGAAAACTTTACCTGGCCGATCTTTGTTCTGTGGTGGTGTTAGTTTTCAGCTAGTCTTATTTTTCAGAAAAAATAAGTTTTTCAGTGTCCCAGCATGGCCAGAGGGAAGATTTTGTACATTGAGTAGACCTACTGGAGCTAATGTGTTTTTATTTGTATGAATCCTGTGGGTAAATCATTTAGGGTCATGCCCCTGGAAAGATAATAGCAGAACTAATTGGAAAGGTTATCTGTATCTCTATTGAAAATCACAACCAGAAAAATGCTGTTTGTTTATCTATTTACATGCAATATATCATCTTCCTTATGTTAGATTGATTGAGATTAGTCAACCAGATAAGGGGAATATCAGACTGTTTAGTAAACTTAAAAAGACTGGTAGTCATTTGTTTACTCAAATCCTCTAAGTTTCAATGTAATGAATACAGTACTGAATAACTATGTTATTTGATTAGGAAGGTCTTCAGCAAGACACCTGTCCTGGGAGAGATTTAATTAAATTAAAACAAGAAAATAACATCATTATGCTAAATTGAGCAAGCCAAAAGCAAAATATCAGTACCATATTTAATTATCATAATTTTAATTACTCATCCTTTGATTGTACATTAATGGCATTATAAAAACTTAGCATGTGCCAATAGGTGGTGTATTGTTGCCATCTGCTCTAGCCAGTCTTCCATATATAATTTAATGACATTATTTATGGCACTATTTCAGGACATTTGTCTGTAATTTTTGTTAGTCCACTTTGGCAAAAACTTGACATAGTGATCGCTTTGGCGTGTTTGTGTGTCTTTAGGTCTCTCCATACATCCATTGATTACCAAGATTAAGGTCAATATTCATTTTTCTGATTTAGCTCATTGTTGACATTTTTAACAGATGAATATATTTGCAAGCAAGTGTAATCATTGAGAGACATTACACTAAGCATAATCATATTTTCCAGAACATGGATAAAATCATCAGGATTGCATAAGGCAGCTATATATGTCTGGAACATTAATATTTTTATCTTTTTTAAATTTTAATTTTCTCTAGTTTATTATTTCTTTGATTTTACTTTGTATATACTAATTTAGAGATTCTTATAATTTTATTAGTTTGATTCTCTATGACCACCATGACATTGGTACTGCATATTATGTCGCCTGTGTCGGCCAATCAATAAATGATCTGTCCATCTTTCAAACATTGATTGTGTTTTGCTTTAAGGTCATTTTTCAGGGACTGGGCCATTGTCTTTACTTATTTACTTTAGCAGATGTCATTCCCTAATATGATCTTCATAATATTCTTTAGTACTCCCTCATTATAATGCTGTCCATGCAAACCAAAGAGTATACAGCCTATAATGAAACTGCATTATAATCAAGTACATGATACAGTATTCCCTCATTATAATGCTCTCCATGGGAACCATAGAGTATACCACCTTATAATGAAATATACAATCCAGTACTCATTATATTCTCCATGGGAGTCATATAGTATACCGCCTATAGTGAGACTGCCTTATTGTGAAGTACAGGACACAATTCTCATTATTTCTCATTATAACACTGTCCATGGTAGCTGTAAAGTATACCACATTTTAGCGAGACTGCTTTATAAAGGAATATATCTTGTATATTGTAGTTTTATATCAAGTCGATCAGTATTCAATTAATTTTTTGGTCAAAAAAGTTTCAAGTTATCATAAAGCTGCATGTCCTGACTACCTTAAGAAGTTTCAGTTAATGGACAATATATTCTTGAATGCCATGTTGCAGAATTCACATCTAAGGAAATGCAAGAAATCAACAGAATGCATAATTATCAAGCCATACGTTTCTCTTTATAACATCACTCCTATAGGCACTAAAAATCCTCTTTTTGACAAATGGAGGGAACATTTCCAACAAAAAAAATTTCACTTCTGGAATCAGCTGCAAATTTGGATTCTTCTATTTACATTATTGGAATGAATTAAAAAAAGAAAGCTGAACCTTAGATGTTTCTCAGTAAACTAAACAAAAAAATATCTGAAAATCATTGTCCATCCTCATCCTTTTCCCAGGTGTTCTTCACATGGGAAACATGCATTCATGTAGTTAATCTGTTATCCCTGGACAATTAGGCATTGTGAGTCACGTAGAGCTCTCTGCTAATAGTTGTATTTAATCCACTCCCGGAAACACCAGTGTTGTCAAAAACAATGCTTTATCTGATATGCTTATAGAAATCTGAAATGATAGAAGTCAACTCATTGGATTGTGAACCATAGTTTTGGTGTCATTTTCATCAGTTGTGAAATTAATATGGTTGGTGGTGAAGAGGGTCACAGTATATGTGGATACAAAGTAATTGGTATACTTATAACCTAGATTTCCATGACAAATACATATAAAGCAGATGATGTTTTTTCCCAGCAATTACTCATCAGGTACTTGTTACACATTGGACAGTGTGAAAATATAAGGACCAATTAGTGCAATGCAGATGGAGCTCTGTGTCACACTGTCACATCACTATGAAAAAAGGGCATCTTTCTGTACATGATCCTCAGCATAATTATATAGCAGAATTCCACCCATGCCAGTAGAGTCAAGGATTATGACTTTTTTTTTTCCAGTGTTCTTGGTCAAGAGAATTATCCAGGAAGACCATAGGTGGTTGCTGCATGTGATTAAACCTTCTTGACATTGAGGTAATCTTTTAATCCCAATAATTAGATATCTTGCAGATTGATTTTATTTTCTGTTTGTTTGTCTAGATTGAACTGTGATTTAACATGAAGCAATGGGTCTATCATTTAAAATAGTAAGTTTTAAACATTGCATTTTACCTTCCAACATAGTGGTCATTGCCCTGTTTGGAAGATCAAAGTGCTAATTGCAGTTTTTGTCTCAACATTTTCTATTTTTTTGACTGAGTTTTGTGATAAGAAACAATTCAGACATTGTCTCTGCCCAACAGAAGATCTGTTTGTTCTCAAAAGTACAGTGTTTCTATTTGAGTGAAATTTAAGAACCACATTGCCATGAATTTTCCTGTCCTTCTGAAATTCGAAGTAGGAGTATGGTCAGTTTCAAGGTTGACATGGTTCATGTTTATGTAATCTTTGCCCTCTTCACAAGACTTTGTCAAATCTGGTAATTGAAAACGGATTTAATTTAGTTGCAGGGACTTCACCTTGTGGAGGAAATACAATAATACAAGGACTTGTATTTCTGAAGTTACCTTGTTGTGTGGTCAGGTGACCGTGTCACTAATTCAGCAACTTTTGTGGTCAGTTTGTATGGTACAATCATTCATCAGCCAGTAGAAGTACATTCTGATTATTTGGTCAATATTGAAAAAGAAATTGGCAGTTAAATAAAATTTATACATAATTTTTTGGAGTCCTAGTGCTATAGTGATGGTGTTAGGAGCAAGAAAAACTGGTGATAATTATCAAAAGAAAGTAGAAAAACAATATGCTTTGTGTGTGTGTGGGGGGGTACATGTGTGTGTGTGTGTGTGTGTGTGTGTGTGTGTGTGTGTGTGTGTGTGTGTGTGTGGGTGGGTGGGTGGGTGGGTGCGTGCGTGCGTGTGTGTGTGTGTGTTGGGCAAAATTAAGATGGTCATTTTTTAATTTCAATGTAAATAAGCTGTGTAGAATGGAGGACTGCACAGATTGAAGTGCTTGCAATTTAAGTTCACAAGTTCCAGCTTTAAACCAAGTTCTAATAGATTCCTGATGTATTTAGATTTATATGAAAACTTGTCATTATGTGGGGAGGGGGACATACATATGGTATAAGCAAGTACATATGGTATATTGATGGAATTGCTATAATTGTTAAAAACATGTATTTATAAAATGTACCAGGTATAGAAAATGTTTGCTCCTGGTGTTTTTTTTATTAACAATTGTAGAATTCATGTCTGGAATGAAATTGACTAACTGAAGCAATTCACAGAAGCCATCAGCATTTTCTATATATACTTGCTTATGATCAAATACAACTGGAAACAACATAGACCCTGATCTACTGTTGAAAAATGCTCTGGGAGATCATGGTCTGTGTTGTTTGCTTTATTCATTGCTCAAAACAGACTGCATAGATCCAGATCTGCTGGTGAATTATGTGATGGCAGATCTGGGTTTGTACAGTTTGAAGTGGACTGATGAGCCAGTATATACAATAGAAGGATCTGTTGATTTAATCAAGCAGAAATTGGCAAAACTATGGGGTACATGTACTTCATGATCCTCTAACGTGACTTTAAACTTGAGTTTGAAGCTGTCCATCTGAATTCATTAAAAAATATTCTCCTTTCATTTTAAAAATGTTTTTAACTTTAAAAACTTTTAATGACAAAGGGAACATTGTTTATTTCTTGAGAAAGTGTTGGATTTTTTAAAATCAATTTGAGATTGGAAGTAATGGAAGCTTCATGGAATGTGATACATGATATCATTTATTTAGATGCATGTAAGCTGATCAGAGAGTGAATGCTTTTTGCCAAAAGAACATAAATTATTGAAGTATAGAAATTATAGACAACAAGTGCAAAAGCTAAACAAAACTCTATCATTTGTTAATAAAAACATGAAAACTTCTATATGGTTTTTAAAGAAAGTTAACTGAATTTGTTTTTTCCAACCTAGAGTAGAATTTAGTTATGTTAACTGGCCTGTGTTATATACAATGAGTCACAACCATAAATCGCTGTGTTCATATTTAAAAAGTGGGAGAAAATACAAATGATTTATTAGTGCATTAAGATTCTCCATTAGTGTTTTGAATGTGTTATTTGTCTTTTGCAGGGTGATGTATTTAGGGTTGGGCCTGTCTTTCACGGGAATATGTCATTGTGTCAACATTAACATGTAAATGCAAAATCTGTATACATAATGTATGAAGTTCTATATTATTTTGTGGTAAGAGTTAAGGGTCATGGGAATTGAACGGACTTGTTAGATTTATAAAAAAAATTACAATTTATTGACAGGACTAAGTACCTATGTCACAAAAGATTAGGAATAACCTCATCCTAATCAGAGACTGATGTATTCTAAAAAGTTGTTGTTCTGTCCCAATTAGTGGGTACCACACTATCCATTGGCTGTTGTTTTGCCCTGATTGCTACTGAATTTGATTGCCCAGATGGCTACTAAATTTGATTGCCCAGAAGGCTACTAAATTTGATTGCCCAGATGGCTACTAAATTTGAAGGCCAAATAAGCTCTTTGGCTTCAGTTTGTTTATGTCCTACCAAGACAGTGGTGTATTACACTGTTTCCCTTGTCCATCCTTTCATCTCCATTTATCAGACTTTGGTTAATGTTTGCATTTAGGTCACTGCAGGCCATGTGATGGGTCATCTGTGTTCCATGAAAACATTTCAGTTCCATCTCTTTCCATTGTATAAAAAAGAATGTTTTGAAGACATATACAAATTTAGTTATTGTCACAGTTTTTGGCTACTAACTGATATTGCATTTCTTTAGTGTGAACCCAACATTAGCATCATTTATGCAAAGAGTTTGTTGTGGAATGGAACAATTATGAATGTTTAAGTGGTTGTGGTGGTGGTGGGACAAGTTAAAGGGAAGTAAAATATATCAACATACAGATGAGAAAAGGAACTGAATATTAATTTGCGGGACATGAGAGGTTTCTCTTGAAAATGATGTTTATGTATTCTTTGACTATGTCATGAATTAAAGTAAATATATAACAGAAAGGGTAGCTATCTTCTTGTTGAATTTGTATTCAATATCTTGTTTATTGATAGTAAATTGAGCTTGTACAGGTTTTTGATCTAGTTTGTAATTTGCATTGTTCCAAATAAAATCAAGTAACCATTGCTTCTTGGTGCACAACAGGTACTGTGTGAAAGATTACAGATTAAATTTAAGGGAAAAAAATAGTTTCTGTCATATGAAATTTTTAAAAAATCTTCCAGTAAATAGTTTCAGCTATACCTTTTTCTGTAGTTGTTTACCATTAGTTGTTTACTTTTTTCACATGAGATAAAAAAAAGTCTTTTTTCTATAACATTTAATACATGAACTTTAACACTCCATGCACAGATTATCTCCAATTTCAAAATCTTGTTAAGAATGTTTTGATAACCAATGAAATGTATAATATGGATGTGACTGCAAAGTTTTGGCTCCAGTGATTTTTACTGTGTGCACTTGTTCTTTTTAAAAACTAAAATGGAAGTACTTCAGAAATGTTCATTAATTCTGGACAATAATATTTGAGATTGACTTGCCATGCCATTTCCACTGGTCAGTGTGGTCAATCATTCTCAAGTGTATTATGACGTCTTCTATTGAAGCCATCTTTGAGTGGCCCTCAGTATTGGAGAAGCACTCCTCACATGTTGCTACCTTTCAACAGTGGATACCTGGCTATTAATTTGGTTGAGGTCAGGGACTTTACGACATTCTTCCACTTGCATTTAAATAGTTCAGTCTCATTAACCATGTACCGGACTTACTTTTATAGTAATGCACCTGGATTAATCTACTTCATTCAGCGTTAAATCCACATTCGCTGTTGAATTTAATGACTCTTGAAGAGGGAAATTAGAGACTTAGCCATAGGACTGATTTAGCGAAACTATTTTTGGGACTGTGGTGAATGTAACTACTCTAAGGCAAAATATAAGTGCAGGTAAATATGAAATTTACATTTATTTTTTCATATATAACAGAAAGATTGGTTTTTATTATTAAATTTTAAATTGTTTAAATGTCATTGATGCCAAAAGTGAAATTTGACATACACTTGACTTGGCACCATGTAACCAATCACTTCAAACAATTTTAGATAGAAGACTCCACAATTTATTTATTTTTTGTAGTGTAGTTGTTGTAATTAAAATGAATTGAAGATTGAATGCAGGTTAGTAAATAAAAGTAACATTTATTTTTACAAAAGTGGGGAGGGGAATATTATCAAACTATGATGCATTTTCTTCATTGAATTTTGCATATAACAAAGAGATTGTGCTGTGATTGAGATTTTTATATATTATATCTATTTCATACATCCATATTTTTAAATCTTCACAGAGTTATCTTTAATGATGTTATCTTTTTAAAACCAACATGAAAGTTAAAGGTCGCTGTGCTTGAAATAAAATAGAAGCAATATTTTCTGTGCCTCAAGTGAATAAAAGTGAAGTGAAAATACTGGTAATGTCAGTACCAAAACACAAATGAGAACATTATCTACATTTTGCTATGTGGCTTGGTGAACCATTTTATTTTGAACATGAATTCATGTAATAATTTTTTTTTTTTTTAAAATTGGAGTAGATAAAACATTTTGAAGCTTCAGAATTGCAGCTCACTTCTTGAAACATTTTGCTTTGCATTGTGTTATTAAATGACTTGCTCTCTTAAAATCATGCTTGTGCAGTTGAAACAGTATAACTGAAATTTGATTAATTTTATTCTCTTTGCTTAAATTTTTTTTATTATGTACAATTTGTAGATAGGTCCATACAGCTATCTTTTGTGTGAGTTCCATAAAAAATTGATTTTATCAGTGCAGCATCCAACTTCTTCTCATTACTTTTAAAAGTTCCTGAAGTATTTTACACAGGCCATTGAATTGCTGCACCTTGAGTGATGCCATGGGACATTTTCCACTCAAAGACTGCCTATATCACCTGGAATTTAACAAATCCCCATATCTTCATCATTATAGAGGGAAAGAGGTACACAAAATGTTCCTTGACTTCTCAGAAAAACCACAACACTGCAGTTAAATACTAACATCAGTCTTGTGAAGTCCATACAGCTATTTTTCTTTTTTCTTGTTGCCTTACAGTTCTTGAAGTATCAAATGAGGCATAGCCAAAAACAAGAGAACAATGTGAAAAATGCACTTTCTAAATTTTAAAATTGATTTTCATTTTACTGAGAAAAACATTTTAATGGGCGAAGGAAATCATGAAGGCATGGTGAAAAATGGCTTTAAATTATTTTCATTAAAGCACCTGTCTGGTAATGACTGACCCTATGCAGAAATTCATTACTAATTTGCATTTTTGTTGTAGTTATAAATCACACGTATTGGTCTGAGTAAGTGGTTTAACCAGTATGTTACCATATATACTCACTTAGAAGTTGGATCCAATGGCAACTGCATAAGCCACATCTGCCATCACATAATGCAACATCAGATGTGTCTCTCTGCAGTTTGGTAGGAGTACACTACAGTTGACTTATAAGCAAGTATATATGGTAGTATTGATTCAATCCAAGCTTGTTTCAGTTTTTCTATATATTCAGATACTTATCACTTAATTTCCCCCAAGGAAGACAGACCTACTATCAGCTGTGTATTTGATTTTCTTGATGTTCACACGCATTACACCTGAACAAAAGGTTTAATGGAAGCAGTCCTAAGTGTATTTAATGAAATTGTGATTATGATTCTTACAAATGGACAGCATTCACTCCCTGCCAACTCTCATTGTTGACATCCTTTGAAGCAGTTGTAAATCCAAGCGATGAACATCCATGACTCAAGCTAGGACAATTATCTACCACAGTTACATACATTATTGACAGGTTTAGAGATGAACTGATAGGCTGGGGAAAGATAGCATCTAAACTTGAGACCTGAGAGACACTAATTTGGACATTGCTGTCAACAGAAAATAAAGACATGTCTATGACGGTTTTACTCCTTGTGTGTTTCACCACTTGGAGGTGTAAAGTGAATGTTGTAATTTAAAATTAGTTATATTTATGTGCATATGTGTTAAGAAATGTCTTGTCATATTTTAGCATTGTAGTTGTGATTTAAAGTAATCATGAAACATTTGTACTTCAAATCATATTTATTGGAACCTCTTCTTCCTTGATTGTTTGTGACCTTTTGCTTAGACATTTCTGATTCCATAAAAAGTATTGTTCAAATTATCACAAAAGCTGAAGATAAGTTGTTGTGACAGGGGTCTATCATGGCCCAGATCTCAACAACAATTTTGTTAGGTGTAATTGCTTCAATTTTCCATACATTAGGATTTTAATTTTAAGGAGGTCTGATTTCAGAAGAGATACCAAACTTGTTCTGCCAGGGTTTTAAATGTTAATTTACAAAGGGTGAGAGAGTTAAATCCAATCAAGAGTATTTATCATTAAAACTTTAAAGGAATGAGATATCAGTAAATTGCATACTGAGATTGGGGTAGTTCAAATTCATTCATTTAATGCATCCCCAATTCAGTAATCACCAGCTGTCAGTCAGTTGTTTATTCAAAGTTTCCAATTGGCCGTCGACCAATATTGTTCCAGGCAAAATGTGATTGGGTTGCCAGCCAATCTTGTTCCAAGCAGCCTGGTGTAATCCATTACATAATAAATCTTATTGTTCTTAGCTTGTGAATGTCTGCTGTCCTAACAATTAGTCACATGACAGTTTGCACTATATGACCTGTATAATTCAACATTTAAATAACTTTGTTGTTCATCATTTGAATTTCATTAATATTTCACTATCAATAAAAATATCTCTAATAAAGTGATACAATTGTCAAGAGAAGAAAATTTTTAAAAAATTGCTATGGCAATGAGTAGACATTGCTGTGTATGTTCCAATGAATTGTCAAATCTTTACAGTCACTCTGATTATGAATCTATACAACTGGCAATGGCAATCCATACAACTGGCAATAGTAATTCCTTTAACTGGCAATAAAAACAAGTACACCTGGCAATGGCAATCTGTACAACAGGCAATGACAATCCATATAAATGGCAATAGCAACCTGTACAGTTATCAATGGCAATCTGTTCAGCTGGCAATGGCAATATGTACAGCTAACATTGGCAATCCATACAGCTGGCATTGACAATATGTACAGCTGGCGTTGGCTATCCATACAGCTGAATTGGCAATCCATACAGATGGCATTGACAATATGTACAGCTGGCGTTGGCTATCCATACAGCTGGCATTGGCAATCCATACAGCTGGCATTGACAATATGTACAACTGGGCATTGGCTATCCATACAGCTGAATTGGCAATCCATACAGATGGCATTGGCAATCCATAGAGCTGACAATGATAATATGTATAGCTGACAATAATTCAGATTATCCTCGCTCATGTATCTGCATACTCAAAGAGCTTTGCTTCTATCATCCTACATACCTACATTTGTAACCTCTCAACTTTCTGTCTGTCAGTCTGTTTATCTATCTCTATCATTTGATGAATTGATTGATTGATCTGCCTGTTGATTTATTGTTGATTGATTGATCTATCATCCATCCTCACTTAACTGCTTGTTATTAGAATGCCAGATATCACAGCTTGTTAGTAATTAATTGTTCTCTTTGCTTGAAATTTGTTCATTATTTTCTGTTTGGTTATTATCTGTGAGATCAACTATTTGAGCAGTTTCCGTTCATTGTCTCGCATTGTTTGGATAACCATTATTCTACTGTAGATCTCCATTTGTAATTGACATTCTGTGCATGTACTGTGAAATCATTCAATTTTATTATCATTAGTTTTTGAAGTTTCATGAAAAATGTTTGGATTTTCTTGTTGGTGCAAAGTTTGCCAAGTAAGGAAATGTGTTTGTCATTTCCACAGAAAAATTATTGTTTGTTGGGCAATTAAACTTTTGGTTTTGTAGCAATCCATAAATTCATGAAACATCTTTCCTGTCCATTGTCCATCTGTATTTTTGTGCTCACCTATGTATATTTATCTGTCTGTCTCTTAATGTGGATATCTTTTGTACTTGTGATTTCTTTACGTAGACCAATGCAAGAGACAACAGATACCTTAGGGTGTGACCAATTTAACAATATCCATTTGCACTGGCAATTTTTTACAGCTATAGTCTACAAAATCAAAGAAGCATTGTTGACCAAATGACTTTGTCCTGCCCAGTCCTGCAAGGACATCCACTTAGACAATACTTGCCCAGGGGTAGTCAATTATTTCAATATTTTATAGCTTTCAACCCCAACTCGTTGGCAAAATTACCTTGAAAATTAATTTCTGGCCCTCACTTAACACTTTGATTTATTGTATAGAGCCCAACAGGGACTTATAAGATGCTCATTTGAATGACTAATTGAGGAGAGCAAGGTTACCTTTATCAAAACCTTTTAATATTTTTAATAAAAGAACAGATTAATATTTGTATTTTTAGTCTAAAGAACTTAAAAATCAATTTTATTTAAGAGCTCTTCAGTTATTAATTGGCCTCTTTAAAAGACTGACTTTTGGAGTATGTCACTTTCTAAAATAACAGAAAGGTATATAATGTACATGCTGACTTGTAAGTCAAGTCCAACTGCACACATCATAGACCCTAATTTGGTATCACTTAATGCACTGGTAGATCAAGGTGTCTTGTTTGTTTTTCTATTACTAGTAACAGACTTCATAGAAACAGATCATTCAGCTCGTTATGAAACAGCAGATCTGGGTCTGTTCCATTTTTTCAGTTGGACTTACAAAAGAGTATAAACGGTACAGATTTTTAAAAATAAATTGTGGTTTTATCTGTCGATCTTCTTGAACATCATATTATTTTGAGATAAAGGTTCTTAAATTACATACTGCATACTGCAGTCACTTATAATTATCCAAATCACTTTTAATTATGTACTTATGAGAAAATTACCTCCCTCTGAATTTAAATTCTGTGTTTCGACCAGATTCATAGCTTAAATTTCAATCAATTTCATTTCTGAAATTTTCAAAGCATCATAAAGACAAATTTTGTGTAGAAAACTGACTTTTTCATCATAAAATCTACAACACAAGAGAACTTTATCCAATAACATTTTTGCACCATCCAGCTGTGATTAAAGGATAACTCAGCAGGTTTTGACTAAGGGCTCATTAGTTTTAAAGTGAAATATTTATGTCATGTATGCAGGTATTTGAAAGTAAAAATGAATTTTGGCCAGTGTAGATTATTCATTTTTGTCCCAACATTCTGAAAAAAGAATTTTTGATTTTTTGGACACCAAATGATGTGCCAATAGTTTTAGGTAACATATGGCTTTAAATACTGGAGATTATCATAGTGCATGTATACTAATAAAACACATCAAAAATTAAATAACAAGGATTATACTTGTTTTTGTAAATTTTGCTTCAAACATTCCCAGTATTTCTCCATCTTGCACAGGATATAGTTAATCCATCTGGCTGACAATGGTGCAGCTGAGTTTATATTTGCTTTAAAGTTTCAACAATATTGCCAGTATTACAGTCATATTTTAGTTTTAATCTTAAAATGTTTCTGATAGTTGTTTTTCCAACTACCTTCACTGAATTTTCTTCAATTCTGTTTTCTGTAGCAACTAGATATTTATTTGGTCCTCCCAATTCTATTTACTATCCATATTAGAACAAAAAATTTCTTGTTGTAAGTTTTTTGGCACTGTCAGTGGTCAGTGGAAATTTGTACCTTTCTTCAGTCCATGCGCTTCTGAAACTGCTCTTTCACACAAGCAAATGGGGTTTATGCAAGGGCAGGATGTTTCTTTCCAGGGTTCCAGCCATAATGATAGGGTTTAACCCTGGAGTCCACAATGTACCCATTGAGGGCTAACCACTGATGTTTGAAAACAGTCTTTAACTCTTGTTAAAACAGCTAAAATATTTGCACACCTGTAAAAGTCAAAAAATGTATTAACCTTTTAAAGGTTCTCATTATAACTATTGATTTACCTTCAGAATTTTCATGCAGAACCCGTCAATTACTGCTGTGAATCCTTAATATGGAACTTAAATGATCCGATTTTATTCAGGTGTCAATTAAGGCAATGTACAATTGCAACTAATTATACATATCATTTTATGATTGTTAAATGTATTGCACCAGAAAAATGTTAACATGAGATTGCTTTCTTATTAAATATAATGGCTAAACTTCCCCACCATGTCTTAATTCAGTTCATAACTTCACTAGTGAACATTTTACAAATTGCTCTGTCAAAAAAAACACAAAAATGGACAAACGTTCAAATGCTGGGAAGATTTATCTCCAGGAATCAGAGTTAATTTTGTTATTTATGGTGCAGGATAGGAATTTTCTTTTTCATCATGGTACATGAAAACACCAATTATCTTTCATTTCTTCCAATATCTTGTCATCAGAGAAATGAGCCGCCTAAAAGAAAGATACCAATCAGCCGTAAGAACTGGAATATAAAGAGACACACATCAGATTATCCCATACTATGCAATATCTTGTTTTATGCTTCTGAAATCTTGTTATACCACTTTGATCTGGTGATAGTTTGGCCAAGAGGTGATATGTTACTGATCACAGATAAGATGGCAGTAAAAAGGGACAGCTTTAAAGGGGGGGGGGCAGCAGTAGTGGTGTGGTAATTATGGGCTACCAAGTAGCAATTTTATTGTCACTTGGAGTATTATGGTTTGGCCTTTTATGTCAGGGTTGAAAGTTTACAGTCAGTGGCACTTGGCCATTTGATGTGTATAATCCATGTAGTGTGGCAGCAATGTGTGGAAGAAAGGTTATGTAGTGTGATTTATTGAGTCATGTGAAATATACTCTACTCTTACCTGCAGCTTGACCAATATGTACTCTGCCTTGACCAATATGTACTCTGCAGCATTTACAACAGTAATTTTCATTTGAACTGGACATTGAAGGTAACTTCTTGTTTTTATCATTTGATAGTTTTTTTTGTAGAAAATAAGCTTTCAAACATTGCTTTGTAAAACAAGATAATCTGTAGTACATTTTACAAGATGCCCGGTTGCCTTGTACATTTTTATGTTTCATTTGTTACTTTGGATAAAGTTTAATAGATTTATAATTAACAATAATGATATGAAAAGTATTTAGACAAAAGGTGAAGAGAGGTTTCTAATGGATCTAATAAATATATATATATATATAATTATCATGGTTAAAAGAGGTTTTCTTTTACCCTGTTGTTCAAGCATGCAGCAGTCCAGGATTTCTCTAGGCTTTTGTATTTAGTGTTTTATCAATGTAGGTTGTTTCTTCCCCCTGGTGAAGAACTTTTATCAGCTTGAAACTTCAGAAAAGTATTGTAATTGCACTGTTATAAATGTTTGTGTGTGAATGCTCATATATATGCATTTACACAAATGCTGAAACATGATGTGTCACGCAAAACCCAAACCCTTGAACAAAACAATATTCAGTAATCTTAGTGAAAACAAATGTTTGACCTTGATTGATACTGTGATATACATCCATAGCCTACATAAACAATAAACAATTACTAATAATACTCATGGAAAATCATCGCTTTGGGGCAGCTTTTACAGTTCATTGTCATTGACATGATTAAAAGGTAAATGGGTCAGAGACAAACATGATGTATTAAGAATTGTTGGTGGGAGAACCCATTAGACTAATTTGCTATGATAAAGTACACAAAATGGAACAACCCAATTTAGTAATTCAGTGAGATGCATGTTAAAGAAGCAAAAGTACTTACTCTTCATTGCCTTCATCTTTTACGGAGTTGTTTAGCAAGCTATAAATACTGTATGATGTCATCAAACATATTATATAGTGTTCAATAAACCTTAATGTTAGTTTCATCTTTATTTAAATGACAACTTTTGTGTGTTGTCCAAGAGTGATTCTTATGTAATTGTTATGAAACAATGTTGTTATGGAAATTAAACTGACTGTTTCTGTCTCTATGCATTGTTTAACCTTTCGAAGATATATGTGTATATGTGTGTGATTTAGAATTTTAATGTGACTTTAACAATTTTTCAGTCATATTGCTATGATGTCTGTAGTATGGCAGTTTATAGTTATGTCTAGCTCTGGGGCATCATGGTGCAGACATGTAGCATCATGTCCCACCCAGTCACAGTATTTTGACACCAGGCCAACCAGTCCTAGCGCTAACCTCTTAAGTATTTGGTATGACTTGGCTGGGGTTTAAAGATATATAATAAAAATAATAATAATAATAATAATAATAATAATAATAATAATAGTAATAATAATAATAATAATAATAAAATAATTATAATAATAATAAAAATATAATTATAATGATATTAATAATTATTATTATTAATATTATTATTATTATTGTTGTTGTTGTTCTTGTTATTGTTGTTGTTCTTTTCATAATCTGATCTTTGTATGATATAGTTTATAACTCTTTGGAAGTGAATTAAAACAATAAAGTACATTTTAATAATATTTTTTTAACTACATCCATTTTGAGTAGAGTAAAACAAACTAACCCTTTCAAATTCAATCTTAAATGCACATACCCTTTCGAAAAGTCCAGTGATTTTAACTGTCAGTAAAAACAGTTTTCATTGAGTTAAAGCAGAAGCCATTTCATCATTTAATTGCCATTATGTTACAGAAATTACACAAAAACTCAAATGACTTCACATATCCTTTTTTATCACGCACTTTAAAAATGTGTGTTGTGTCCATCATTTTGTAACTGGAATATTTTGTATCCAGTATTTCTACACATGCTATTGTATTTTCAATTAAAATTAGCTGAACTTATTAGAAAAGAATTACTAATGTTTATAATTTGTTTATATTATTATTATTATTATTATTATTATTATTATTATTATTATAGGGGTAAAATAAGTCAAGCTTTAAAATCATTCAAAGAACAATAAAACAATAAAATCAGAAAAATATGTAAGCAGTCTAAATGGATCTTAAAATGACAGTAAATAACATGAATCGGTTGATAAATAGTTTTAAAAGATGTATAAATAGAACAGAACATAGGTAGTTAGGCAGCAAGAAAGTATTTACAAAACAATCGGTCATATTAATTACTGCTTCATTACGCTGATTACAAGTTAATTTGCTTTATATATTTTTCTCTAAGTGCAGTATTTTATGATTTAAATAATGGTACTGGCACACCATATTTTTATTGTTTATCTGAAAATGGAGCTACATTTTATTTTAGATATGGGTTAGTTTGACTCTGTGAAGTGCAGCTGAAAGAGGGAGCATTTTATTTTTTGCACATTTTGGAGTTAATATGACATGCCAACACAACAACAACACCCAGCATCAATTAATGAATGAACGTTGAGCTCAATCCCTAAAGAAATTTACAATTTCAAACATGCTAACTTAAGGGTTCAAAGTGAACTGCAAAAACCTGCAAAAGCTTAAATGGTTTATTTTTACCTTAGAAACCTAAAAAATGCCTAAAAATTTAAAGGAGTCTTAAATTTAAATGAAAGCTAAAAATTTGGGGGGAAAATGATGAACTGCTCTAACCCCACAAAAAATGCTTTTACCTGTTAGAATATACTTATGATTGAGTTCCTGTTATAAGGCTGGTATGATCATGGCTTTAAAAATGTATGTAGCATATACCTCAATATAAGGCAATCTCACTATTAGGCAGTATAGTAGCATTATAATGAGGGAATAGTGTATCATGTACGAAATTATAAGCAATCTCACTATTAGACAGTATGTTCTGTGACCTGTATGGACAATATTATAATGAGAGAGCACTATGTGTGTGATTTATTTATTCTTATATAGTTAACTTAATTTTGATGCAAAATGTGTTTATCTGAGGTTTTTAATGCTAGCATGTTTTTGGTGACTTATAAAAGTTCCAAATCCTGTGAAGTTTACAAAGTTTTCTCTTCTCTTCGTAGAGCATAATAAATTACTAAATTGAGAAGGTTGTATCAATGATTTACTACTCAAACAAATAACCTACTTTCTGATATCTAGTCACTTAAGTTTTTGGACAGTGTGTCTGATTGCCTTTTTATTCTTTTGAAGTGTGTCAATTGTTTTCGAATGGAAAGGGGGGCAGTTATTAAATACTACTATAAACTAGTCTCCTTCAAAAGAATATTCTGATTTTGGAGAGTGTTTTGAACTTATTATTGCCATCAGCAAATATTTACAAGGTTTATTTCTTGGTGTCTCTAAAGAATGCCTATTTCCTGCTATTGAAAGTACATCCAGCCAAAGGGGAAATAACTGCATTATTATTCAAAAGCAGTTTCAAATTACTGATGTGGAAAAATAGAAACATCACAGACAATACCTGAGATTAATAGCTGATACTGCTTAGAATTTCTGATTTAAATTTTAAATAAAATAAAAGTACCATCCAAATTTTTAATTATTAATAAAACGGTATGTTCTAGAACTGAAAATTTGAGGGTGGTGGTGGCAGGAATCCCCCTTTCCACTCCTGTCAAACAAGGGTGGGAAGTTTTTTTGTTGTTGTTGTTGTAGGGTTTAACACCATTTTTCAGCACACGATAGGCTATACGTGGCGGCCGGTATTAATAGTGGAGGAAGAACCCGGGAAACCCCCAGAAAGAACCACCGACCCTCGAGAAGCTACTGACAAGCTTTCTCATATACCCACATTGGCCAAATCTGAGACTTGAACCTATGCAGACAGAGGTGAGATGGCAGTGATCTGTAACGAAGAGCGCTTTAGACCACTCGGCCACTCGGGGCCCCAGGTGGGAAGTTTTGGAATATAGGTTATATTTAATGAAGAAATAAAGACAGGGCTCGAAAATATAATGCATGACTTGTGAGAATTTTGTTGATTATTGGACATGGTTTTATTTAGAAATTATCTTGATTCCTGCAGTCATACTGCCTAAAATAGACCCTGATAAATAATAATCAGTAGAATGAAGTATCATAAAGTAAAATTATAAGGGATATTTGTATTGATAGAGTAATAGCTTATTTGGTATAAAGTGATTGCAGTGACAGAGTAATAGCTTATTTGGTATGAACTCTTTGCATTGATGGAATAATAGCTTATTTGGTTTGAACTCTTTGCATTGATGGAGTAATAGCTTATTTGGTATGAACCCTTTGCATTGATAGAGTAATAGCTTATTTCACATGAACTCTTTGCATTGATGGAGTAATAGCTTATTTGGTGTGAACTCTTTGCATTGATAGAGTAAAAGCTTATTTGGTATGAACTCTTTGCATTGATAGAGTAATAGCTTATTTGGTATGAACTCTTTGCATTGATAGAGTAATAGCTTATTTGGTGTGAACTCTTTGCATTGATAGAGTAAAAGCTTATTTGGTATGAACTCTTTGCATTGATAGAGTAATAGCTTATTTGGTGTGAACTCTTTGATCTGATGATCATATGAATGCAAGGGGAGTTTTATTTCAGAGTATCATGAATTATTCATATTTATTTATTTTCTTATTTCTCCAACATTTAAAATTGCTTCAAATAAAAGAGGCTATTTGAGCTAATGAATATATTATATATTTTTTTAAATTAATTATGACACGTCATTTGCCTAGGTGATGAATATAATGCATAGCCTCCCCTACCCATTGCAACCACGAAACTCACTAAATAAGCATGATACCCTGCACTCCCTCCCTCCAGCCAAAAAAGTTTGTAGGTATTAAGTCCAATTAATCTGTGTTTCAGAAATCTTATAAACTTGAATTACATCACTCCTCTTATATCTGTTAATAATATACAGCCTTAAATAATTATTACTAACAAAATAAAATCACAAGAAATATACATTATAATGTAGATCATATTTATTCCTAGGGAATTTAAATGACTGAGTCATCTGTCGTATGTACTCACTAATAAGTTGAGTCTAACTGCAAACTGCACAGACCAAGATCTGCCTTTGTATAATGCACCAGCAGATCTGGGTCTGCGCAGTTAGTCAGGAGTAATCAGAATAACAAACAGCATTAACCCTGATCTGCAGGTACAATATGCTACAACAGATCAGGATCCTTGACGGTTGCAGTTTCACTCGACTTATAAGTGAGTATAGACTGTTCTTACTAATTATGGCAAAGTTTGATTTTGTTGACCTGGGTTTTTCAATCAATAGCATTGCCCTCAATGTGCATTTAAATCAGATTGAAGTATCCAAATTATACAAGATCGGGCATGCATGGGATCTGGCTGTTTCCATCTGAAAACTGCAAGGAAGAAGCTGCACATGAACATAGCTGTATTTTGAGTTTTGACTTTTAAGTTTAATTCCTTCAGTTTGTTCTTTATAAATGTAACTTTGACAGTCATCATCATTATCATTACACTCTTAAAACATATGTGCAGTCAGATTCGTTTTCAAAATGATGATTTACAAATTTCTAAAAATAAGGAACAAATTTTGAGGAGGTGGATAATTAGAGGTTTCTTCAGACACATTTTGAGGAAAACATGCATGCTGCTGCTATTACTATTACTAGTATTACAGCTCCATGTACTACTGATTAGGAAGAGGAGGAGGAGGCTACTAATGCTGTTGGTGGAGTGTTAGACTTGTAATTTAATAGTTGCAAGTTTGATACCTTCCCAGACTAGCTCAGGTTGACTGCTGTAATTTGTTCATGGCAAAAAGCATTTAACTCTGATTTTCTTTTCTGACAGTACTTTTAAACTAATGAATTGTTCTGACTGTGCCGTCGCCTCCAGATTGTTCCATGAAAACTATCTAATGAAAAGTATTTTCCATTATTGACTCTTTTCTTCTTGACTTGGGCAGACATATTAGCAGTGTTCAACAGGGAGTTATTTGTAAAGGTGAAAATCCAGAAGTCAGCACTCTCAGAGACTATCTTATTATTGTATGTAAATAAGCACCACTTTTGTGGGGGTATTTTCTCAGGCTTGAAACCCCCTTCATTTTCCCCCATGAAATTATCATTTGCATTTGCATTATATTACCTTTGTAGCATAAAATTAAATCAACACATGTACAGCTTATTATTCTCTGTTGTTTCAATGAGGCCAGATTTTCTGGTTTTAATTTCAGCGAATTAGTTTTGTAATGTATACTACTGAAATTATTCACCACTTGAAATTCAACCAGTGATCTGAATTTTATACTTGTTCTAGTCATTTTAGGATTAATTGAGTGTAACAATTACCAACTGTTTTATTGTAGTTGCTTGGGTAGTTTTCTTGAGAGATGTAAATACTTGGGTACCAGGTTTCATTAGACAGTGAGTTGTGACTTCATGAAGGAAGAAAAGGCTAGTTCTACCAGTTTTATCTGACAGCAAGGTATTATTATAAATACAAATTATAAGTATTTCCAGAGTTTGAAATATCTATTTAGGGAGGAAATTATGTTGGTAAATTACACACCAGTACAAGATGGCTTCGTAGTTTTTTGTAAAGATACAGTGATCAAAATTAGTAAAAAGTCCAATAGCACTGTTTTGGCAAGTTAACTGAAGGGTTAGTAAATTTCATGCCTTATGTAGCCCTCATAGCCCCTTTAATAGTGTTTGAATATTGTGTTAATGGATTTATATACTATTACACAGTTGCTGCATGCACCAACTGTTCTTAAAGGATGCAAAAGTTGTTAAATTTAAGACCTGAGATAAATTATGTTACAGCTTGTTAATTCAATTTGCATAATTAGCATACTGTTAAATCCTTATAAATTATAAAAAGGGAATTACAATGTTTCTTTCCAGGTTGTCTGTCATAAATGGATTTCAGTTTTCAGATGGTAATTTTGGAAAAGAAAAATGATATGTAAATACCAGAAGACCCAACTGCCATCATGAATCAGTTTTATCATTTCAGAACTTTAATAACAAATAATTTACATGAATACCTGATGCTTAAATATTTTACCATGTCAATTTAGGTTTACAAAATACTCCATAGGCACATATGCACAAGTTTTGTCCTACAACTTTGTTATTTACCTATGATGTAAATGTACACGTACCTCTGTGTAGGACATGGGTTCACATACTGTGAAGTCTTTGCCATGTTGTACCTGTATTGCTTATATATAAAATACAGTTTATAAAAAATTTCTGGTATGCACTTATTGGCAGTGAAATGTTTTACAACGCATCACTCTTGCAAAGTTTCAAATATTTCTCTTGTCAGTAATGTTATTTTACTTAAAAGATTATATGTTTAAGAGAAGAAAGAGACAGATGCTGGGCCCTGGGTGGCTGAGTGGTCTTAGGCACTCACTTTTATGGATCACTGACATCTCACTTCAGTCCACATGTGGGTATCTTGGAAAGCTTGCCAGTAGATTCCCATTGGTCAGTGGTTCTTTAGGATTTTTGTCACATTTTAATTTATGAGCCAAATGCTACCATCGCTTTTTGTTGGACCAAAACTAGACAGTAAATATCTACACAAAAAATGATTGATATGTTTTATGGCACAAAACTACATATTAGTGTAGAGTGCCTTGCACAGGGACAAACTGGTGTAGATAACCCATGCTGATTTGATTGTCCAGACTCATGACCATACAAAGGCCAAAGTCATTGTGACACATTGGTCAAAAATCTCCAGAGTCAACCATGACAATCAGGTGCCTACATAGAGGACTATTCAATATGAGGGGTGAATATAATGTGATGTCCATTATTCTCTTCATAACAAAACGGTAATTACATAGTTACTTTTGACCCTTCAATCTTTTATTTTGTAGCACTGAATTTTACATTAATTTGGAAGGGTTTATTTTGTAGCACTGAATTTTACATTAATTTGGAAGGGTTTATTTTGTATACGTTTTTGGATAGTTTCTACCGTCAACTTTTTGTAAACACAAGTTGTAACTGGTACTATTAGAAAATGTTGTGCTGGCATACCATCAAACTAAATAAATACATGTTTCCCATTTCTTTTGCATGATGCCTTGAAAAAATACATTATGACATCACAACAGTGCAATATCATAAATTATTGTAAATCACATGACAACTCAGCGAATAAAACAGCATCTCACATGAACCATACAATAACTACAGATGCATATTTTCTGTCTTCATTATTTAATAACAGGACTAATTTAAGAAATGGCAATATGGTGTTTTCAATTTATGTCCTTTTTTATTTATTTCATGTAAATTTTGAGAAGCTTTGTGACTACTTTTGTCAAACATAATTGTAACATTTAATGGTCCTTAATCTATTGGTCATCAGAGGTTGAGCATTATGGCCAATTTAAATTCATCATAGATTAGTTCTTCTGATAGCACTTTGACTAAATGCCTGTCCCCCAGTCAACCTGAACTGGAGATTACAGTTACAGTTTGTCACCAGGATAGTGCTAACTGATATTTTTGATGGTATGGAGGGGAGGAAATGTACATGATGCCCTCATTATAACACTATCCCTGGTAGCCATAAAGTATACCACCTTATAATGAGACTGCATTATTATGAAGTACATAATACAAATAATTTTACTACCACTCAATGAAATGAGATCCCTAAACATACCTGCCTTATAGCAAGAACTGTGTTATAATGATATACTTTATATTGAGAGAGTGAAGTAATATCAATACTTAATGATACAGTATTCCTTCATTATGGTACTGCCCATGCCAACCATAGAGTATACCACCTTATAGTAAGACTACCTTATAAAGAGGTACATGATACAAACAATATTACTGCCATTTAATGAAAATGAATCCATGGTCATACTTGCCATATAACATGTACAGTGTTATTATGATCAATCTTATAATGAGGTAGATTTATACCTTGTATTAATATGCCATCATTGGTAGTTTTAAAGTGTGCTTCAGACATGTATTCTAGTATCTGGATGATTTAGCACTCTGATGGGTTTGGATTTACCAGTCGTTGGTAAGCATTACTTCAATATGTGACTGTAATGACTTAAAAGAAAAATCTGCTTTAATAGTTTTATCTGAGAATGTACATTATTCATCAAAGATTTTAATAATTACATGCTCTTTTTCTGAAGGCAGTCAGGAGATGGTACTAATTTAGCAGTCTGAGTCAGTCCTTTGTATGAACCACCATTCACCACCAGCTGGTGTGGAAAAAGTTCAAACCTCTATTACACAAAGGAATTCTTATTTATTTTTTAAACTTTAATTTAAATTTATATCACACTAATACTATCATGATCTATTACATGGGTGGTAAGTATTTGATAGGAGTTATGTGATCGGTCAATGCAGGCAGGATATTTTTCAAAGGTACGCTCAAAATGTATTCTGCTTATACAGTTGTAGCTTCAATTCTTGGTAAATGGACCAGTCATCACAGGACAAAATATTATAAATACACAAGGGACAGAAAGTCACAGTTTGAATTATCGTAGCAATGGTGGACGTGTCGGACAGAAAAGCTGCATAACATAAAAGCACACTTTGAATTTTGTAACATTAGAAGATGACAAAAAAGTCATAACTGCTCTTATGACATTGTCACAACATCCCACACATGTAGGATGAACATAAGGTCTCCATATAAAAAGTCATTACAGACATTTTTAAAACAGTATCTTGTATTGTAATATTATTAGGAAAAAAATAGCATTTCATTTGAAAGAAGATGGTTTGGCTTGACCTCCTGCCATCATGCTACAGAAAACATCATAGTATTAAGAAGGTGTAAACTGTTTCAACACCTTCTCTATTGCTTGTTCATTAAACAGACTGAGTATGGACCAGGGCCATCGTATTCTAAAAATTGAAGAAAACCACCCTTATTTACACCGGTCATTTTTATTATACACGTCAGATTTTCAGGTGTACCAACAACTTATGTGAGGGATAGAATAATAAATTTTACACTTTGGTAGGCTCATGACACCCAAGCATATGGACCTGTATAACTGATTTCAGAGAGAAAATACCAAAGTTACCACAGTAACCCAAATCGTAAAGAGAGTACTGCAATGCCTAGTTCTACTACAGAAGGGATTACAGAGTTTGTGTACAGATAATATTTCAGGCAGGAATTCCATTCAAAAGTTTTTCCATGGTGTTGTTAAAATAATTTAAATCATTAATGAACATTTGTTGTGAAAGTTACAACACTTTGATTATTTTGTTTGTAGTACATGTGTTCTTATTTTGTTTTTATTGCAAACTGTTATCAAATATCTTGAAAATATTAGATCGTGTGGCTGATATTTTATTTATTATATATTTATTATATATTTATTATTTATTTATTATATATTTATTATATTAATATCTCGGTGAAGAATTGCAGTTAATTGTGTCATAGAAAACCTGCAACATTACAAAATTCAAAGTTTGCCTTTGTGTTCTGTGACTTTTTTGTATTCATAATATGAAAATTCAAATTGTGACTTTTTTCCTGTAACTTTCTGTACTGAGTTCCAATTCTTGCTCATAAGTTATCATGCAATATTTTCAAGGAGAGGACTGAACATGAGTATTCATTCAAAACAGGAAATGATCATTGTATGCTGAGTAAAAGAAATACGTACTCAAACTTACCTATTGGAAAATAGAAAAAATAAAAATAGATACTCAGTCTTTACCAAGAGGGAAAAAAAATCAACAAAATCAAAATAGATAAACTAACCAATAAGGAAGGAAGAAAACAATATGAACACTGATACTCTAACAAAGTAGGAAAAAATAGAAATGTATGCTCAAACTTACCAATAGGGAAAATAGAAACAAAATAGAAATAGATACTCAAACTAAAGCAATGGGGAAGTAGAAGAAAATAGAGATAACGATTACAATCAGTCTGATTCATTAGTAGAAGAAAATAGATTTATCCATTACAATCCATCTGATTCATTAGAAGAAGAAAATAGAGATATCCATTACAATCAGTCTGATTCATTAGTAGAAGAAAATAGATTTATCCATTAAAATCCATCTGATTCATTAGAAGAAGAAAATAGAGATATCGATTACAATCAGTCTGATTCATTCGTAGAAGAAAATAGAGATATTGATTACAATCCATCTAATTCATTAGTAGAAGAAAATAGAGATATACATTACAAATGGTCTGATTCATTAGTCATGTACCCACATAGGAGAAGTAGAAGAAAATAGAGATATACATTACAAATGGTCTGATTCATTAGTCATGTACCCACATAGGGGAAGTAGAAGAAAATAGAGATATCCATAACAATTGGTCTGCTTCATTAGTTATTTACCCATGCATTCAAAATACTGTGCAGACAATGTGATACAGTTTACAGAAGTGGGTGTAACATCTCTGAACTCCTCTGATGTTTGATGTTGTTTAACTGATAAACATGAAACTTAGGGCAGTGTCAGTCTTATGAGTGTAGATTGTGCTGGGACCTTTGAAACATTGAGCTTGACACATGGGGGAGGGGTAAGCAGGGATGATTGTAGATAAAATTAAAATGACATACAAGATTTTTTTCCTTTCCTGCTTGAGAATTATCTTGTGTGATTAAAGACACACATATCAATACATGTCAGACTGCCTCTAGATCATCTTCCCTAATTCTCTCTCCCTCTTTTCTGGACTCAAAAAATTTATTGAGATCCCATCCCTGTAACTGTATATACACTTATTAGGAATGAGAAAACAAATATATCCATGAAATTGATATTGAACCCAGGTTACATGCCCTATCCCAGGGACTTAGCTTCTGGGTCATAACATATAAATTATTGAGATCCCTAACTTATAACCATATATACACTTACTGGGCATGGAAAGACATTTATGCATGGTTTTGGAACTAACTGCCAAAAGGCACACAGAAATATCACTATGAAATAATTATACATGACAATACCCATAAAAATGGGGGCTCCGAGTAGCCGAGTGGTCTACAGCGCTCTCCGTTACAGATCATTGCCATCTCACCTCTGCGTGGGTTCGAGTCTCAGATTCAGCCAATGTGGGTATGTGAGAAAGCCTGCCAGTAGCTTCTCGTGGGTCGGTGGTTCTTTCCGGAGGTTTTCCCAGGTTCTTCCTCCACTATTAATACTGGCCGCCATGTATAACCTATTGTGTGCTTCAAAATGGCGTTAAACCCTACCACAACAACAACAACCCATAAAAATGAATTAGGGAATTTTTACCCATCTTGATTTGAGTTTGTAAGGCACATGCAGTCATTTAATGCCATCTAATTTTTGCATATAGTGAGCATGCACATTATTGGGTAATACATTTGCATCATATTGTTTGGCTCATTCCTTCATGGTTCTGCCAACTGGAGTTCTGGACCTGCTTAATTGTGATGTCATAGAGATTCTCCGATGATTTTATTTGCTCGAAATGTACATGTAATTATTAGATGAGAGTTGTTTTTGTATTAAAGTGAAATCTTTTCCAAAGTAAAGATGTGGCATTGTTTTCCTGCTGGCACCACCAATAAAAAATTCATGCTCGTGATTTATAAAACCATAAACTTCACAAAACTGGTACAAATATTCCGGACATAATCAGTTATTCCATCTATAAAGGTTGGATGGTTGGTGGCTGACATTTATGATGGGTAAATATGTCAGATTTTGTAAGGTACACTGTTATTCACAGTTGGTACCTCCACTAGACATGCCAGTTTTTATGGCCCTTGTGAGTCTGATGTCTGTGACATCACTAAATATGACATCAAGGGATATAAGGAGGTAATTGTAATGACCTTTGTATTTCCAATCTACTGCCATTGGGTGATCCTGAACTACACAAAAGTGTGAACTCTAACAGTGTCTCCCATTAATTCCATTTGTATTTCCAATCCTTGGCGATATTCCACTTCAGTTTTGTGGAATTAATGTCAGTTCTTGCATCAGTTACCAGTGACGTTGTCACAGTTGTCCAAGATATAAAAGTGAGACTCGTGATACCTTCACTTGATTGTTTTATCCATCAAATTGTATGTACCGCAAAAAATAAAACATGTTGTTGTTGTTGTTGTTGTAGGGTTTAACGCCATTTTTCAGCACACGATAGGCTATACATGGTGGCCAGTAGTAATGGTGGAGGAAGAACCCGGGAAAACCCCGGAAAGAACCACCGACCCACAAGAAGCTACTGGCATGCTTTCTCACATACCCACATTGGCTGAATCCGAGACTCAAACCCACGTAGAAATAAAATATGAAATCAAATCAAATCCGTATTACAATAAATATAAACATGATTACATTATCATACATTTGTAATTATTTGTTATCATAGGTTAATTTTTACATTGATGCAGATATGCTAGCCAAATATGGTAACATATACCGGTACTAATATTGACGTACAAACAATAAGTATACTAGTAGAACACAACTGCAACCACAGATAATTCTGTGAAGTTGATCTAGAATACCCTGAACAACTTCACCACACTCACACTCGTAACGATTATTTTTTCATTAAGTTTTATACTATATATACTGCACATGGCATGAAAAGGGCTAAAATTACAGGAGTAAATTATTTTGTATTTTAATACTGTATATGTTATAGATGTGTTTTCTATGCCAGATGATGTGCCTTTTCCCCTCAGATTTATGACCTGTGAAAAAGAGTCATTTTTTTCCTTGTCATATCTAAACACTTCTATACTACTATACAAAAAGCTAATAAATCACAATCCCATAATAATGTTTTATGACTTTTATTCTTGCCCCATCTCCCTTTTTGTTTTATAACATTTTGTCAGCTTAGACAGTCAAATATTTTTATGCAGATTGGCCTTGGGATGGATAGATGGATGGATAGACATTAGATTGTTATTTAAAGTTGCCATGTGTTAGTGATTTCCATCCAGAGCACCTACCTGTACATGTTTTAATCTAAAAAAGATTATGTATTACAAAAGTAAATAAAAATAAAAATACACATTCAACTAAACATAAAATTGTTCAAAATTTCCAGGCTAAAGTCATCAAAGGGAAAAATTTCTGCCACTCCCTGCCCCCTCCTGGCCAACTTAATTATGAGGCCTGATGGGGAACAAAAAAATTTGTTTGATCTGAATTTATGGTTCCCACTGGGCCTGGCTCTACCCCTCCCCCATTGGAAATTTTCAAAAGAGACTATTCTGGATCATAGGTTGGCATCGAATTATAAATGATTTCAAGGCACAATGGATTACATGTAGCATTGATTTGTACTTGATGATGACACTAAGGCACCTGCCTGACAATCAAGTCTGACATAATACATCCAGTCTGATTTGCACTTGCCCTTGGGTAGGTCCAGCCACAGCAGCTATATAAATTGCCTGTCATTGTCTTTGTACATTTATCTGATCACAACCTAGCTGTTGCAGCAAATTTAATTAATACATGTATATTTATCTTGATGTAATTTGAAGGGAGGGGAGGATGGCAAATTTTCTGTGGTATTCTAGTATGTATTTTAATATGTAACATTTCTCAAGTTTGTATCTGTTGGGTCCAAATGATTGTTTAAATACAAAACCCCCAAAATTGAGTGCAACAGTAGAGTATGTATTTTCATTCTTTATTAAATACAGTTAGTTTTTTCTATATCAGCTTTATGAATAAATGCAAATATTTTGAGAAGGGTTTTGAGACATAGAAAAAAACGACACAGCATTAAAATATGGGCATGGAAAATTCACAAGGCAACGAAATATAAAAATGAACATTTTGTATCATATTTCATATCTATATTTATTTGTACACACACATCTACTTCAATATCTTCTTGCTTTTGTTGTTTTGGCTCATACATTCAATATCTGATATTTAGCACATTTTTTCTTGTGAAGTTAACCTCAGCTAAGATAGATAAGTGTACATCAAAGACTGTAAACAAGTTAATGCCATTCTTTCTGTCTTAACATTTTTGAAGGGCTCAGACAGGTACTAAACCAGATACAGTTTATATCCCTGATAACACTCCAGGCAAAAACTGTATTTTTGATAGAATTGTGATGTCTGGTGTGTAATCCATTTCAATATCTATTGACTGATTGAGACTGTGGCACCTATTGTATCAGCAGTTAAAGTTGGTTGCTAGGCAAGGTGTCACACCATTAGGGTTGTGATCTAAGGATGTGATACTGCAACATATGGAATCCAAGTGCATGAAAAAAAATATGTTCACATGGATATGGATAGAAAGCACGCATGGGCTTCTATTTTTGAAGCAAAACTACATGTACATGTTCCAAATAAAAACAAGAGATTTAATACAAAATGTCAGCTCCTCAGGTGCAAATTTTGTTCTGAATTGGATGATTTGAATGACTAATTATCTGTCTACCTTGATCTGGTTGTTAAGTGTTAATAATCTAATTGGTTGCTTGGATATTTATGTGCTTTAAATGATTACTGGCTTTATGATGCTAAGGTAAAGGGGGCTAAGTACCTTTGCCAAGTACACATCAAGGACGCTGTCTTGGACCTAGGCTAGGTTTAGTGCCTTTTCCAAGTACACATCAAGGACGCTGTCTTGGGCCTAGCCTAGGTCTAGTGCCTTTTCCAAGTACACATCAAGGCCACTGTCTTGGGCCTAGCCTAGGTCTAGTGCCTTTTCCAGGTACACATCAAGGCAACTGTCTTGGGCCTGTCCTGTCCTGGGTCTAGTGCCTTTTCCAAAGTACACACCAAAGAAGTTGTCTTGAGCCATGCCTGGGTCTAGTGCCTTTTCCAAGTACACACCAAGGCAGCTGTCTTAGACCAGGCCAGGATGGCTGTCAAAGAACCCCACACACACTTCCCTTTCATTATGGGATAAATGCTCTTTTAATAATAATAATAATAATAATAATAATAATAATAATAATAATAATAATAATATTAATAAATATACAATAATAATGATCATAATAATAATAATAATAATAATAATAATAATAATAATAAATTTGCAGTTTGTTATTAGTGATCAGTAGAACAAATAACATAGACCTTGATCTGCAGGTGTATTATGTTGGGACAGATCAGGATCTTTGTTTCTTTATAGATTAACTCGGCTGTTAGTGAGTATTTGTGGTACCAACTGTGTATAAAAACTAAAAACTTGTGAAATCATGTATTGTAATACATGTACTGTCAATAAGTGCATCTGACCTGTAATTGAAGAAAATCAGCATATATATTTGTTATGCAGGTTTCATTCTAAGTAAACAATATACCATTTATACCAGTATAGGAGAAATAAAACCAATTAATCTAAACTCCTCAAAAATGGTAATGATAATTTAAACCTAAACATCTGGTGAATAAAAAAATTATTTTGAATGTCACCAAATTGTGTGACCTAACTTTTATTAAAAATTTCCTAATGTGTTTCATGCTGTATGAAGGGTTCATTGTCTCAAAATACTTTACAAAACATTAAGCAAACATTGACCTTGTATCAGAACTATCACTTTATACGCAAATAGTGTATTTTAAAAGCAGACATAAATAAGCCACAACTTTACCAAATTCCATTAAAAAATCCAGATTAAAACTTTGAAATTTATTTAGATGTTGATTTTGAAAAACAAGAAGAAAAAAAAAACCAGATCACATTTCAGTGAAAATTGCATGGGATCTGTTTTATCTGATTTCTTATCTTAGAATTTGCAATGTTGTTTGTTCATGTTTGCTTATATCCCTGGTGTTTCCTATTTTCATTTCCTGTTGATTGGTTTGGTTTTGCTTTGTATGTTTATGGAACATCAACACCTATAATGTTATATTGTGCAGAGACATGTAAAATGCCTTACACGAAGACACATTTCAGTAACCAGTCAAGGCTGATCTGATGGTAAGAATTGAATTGAAACCCTTCTGGTCATAATGCCTTATTCACTGAGCTACTGAGGATTCTGGTTTCCTGATGAGTCTGGTATGATGGCTGCGATTTAAACAACTTAAAAATTTCTCTTTTGAGGAATAGAATTTGATGAAACTTGCTAGCTGTGACTTATCAATAATTTCTTAAAAAAACAATGGAATGTCAGTTATAATAATAATAATAATAATAACTGATATCCGATCACTGCCATCTCACCTCTGCATGGGTTTGAGTCTCAGTCCTGGCCAACGCAGGGATGTGAGAAAGTTGCATTTAGCATCCCATGGGTTGGTGGTTCTTACCAGGATTTCCCAGGGTTCTTCCTCTGCCAGTTATGTTGGCTGCCATTTATAGCCTATCTTGTGGTGAGAAATATTATAAAACAACTGACCCACCCAAAAAATTTAAATGAGGCCTTTTACAATTATACGTATATGATGTACAATTTTTACAAGTATTTTTAGATATTAATATTTATATAACTGATGTAATGCTAGTAATATATATATATATATATATATATATATATATATATATATATATATATATATATATATATATATATATATATATATATATATATATATAAGGTATTACAGATGAATACATTCATGCAAAGATTAATAGCATATTTTTCTCAAGGGAGATGAAATCTTTCTCTGAATATATGTAACATTTGGTAGTGTAACAAGTTTTGCAATTAACACCCAGATCACTGTACATGTATTTACTAATATGCTAATAGGCTGTTAGCAAAAGATTTGTTTTACTTTTCAGTTGCTATTCATTTTAATACCGTCATACATTTATTGTCTTCTTAATTGTAGACAGATTTTTTTCTCTGTGAGAATATTTGTAGCTCTGAAAAATATTGTATTTGAATAGTAAGAATAAATTCTTCCTTTCCTGTTTGGCTGGAATTGATAAATAAGAAATAATCTACATTTGGCTCAAAGGGGGCAAATATCTTGTATTAATGAGTTAAATAAATTGCTGTTTCATTTGTGTATCTTATGATTCGCATTTTTTATTAATGAAGAAGAAAACAAAAATAGTGTGTATACATATATATTATGATCATACACAGAAGACAGTGGCTTCGAGGAAGTTTGAATTCTGGTTTTATTTGACCAGTTGGTAATGTTTGAATATCCATTGGAAGTATATGGCATGACCCTGGTGCATCAAGTGTGCCTTACCTGTTATTACAGACAGGTGTTAGGCCTGAATTGGCCACACAATAAGCTATCAGTAGGTCTGTAGTACCTAGATTGGCTTCATCACCTATGGGTATTAATGGCTAGGACACCCCTTGTTCCCCCACTTCACTTTATCTCTCTGTTGTTACACTGATTTGAAAGAGTAATAAAACAGCCACTCTCTGGACTTGTGGTCATTCTGGTGTTAAGTAATAAAACAGCCAGTCTCTGGACTTGCGGTCATTCTTGTGTTAATCTGCTGAAGGGTTGGTTGGTTGTAGAGTCACAGGTGTATAATATTCTTTAAGAAAATAATACAGTTTCCAAGTCAAAGAATGTGAGTATACTATTTTCATATGAGTATTTTTGTTATCTTAAGTGTGGAAATGTGCCTAAAATTAAATTGGTTTTAGCAATTTCCTTTCCTAAAATTAAATTGGTTTTAATAACTTCCAGAAATTAAATTGGTTTTAATAATTTCTATGGATGTGTTTAAGATATACTCAGAAGCATGTTCAAAATTCCATTTTATTGTCTGCTAACATTTGAGGTGTGTGGGTGTGTCTGTGTGTGTGTTTAAAGTGAGGAAATAATCACTTTTTCTGAAAGATGCAATATATATTTGCCAGCTGCTAACTGTTGCCATTATGGAGAATCATGTTACTATCAGACAGTCTTTTGTGCATTATTGATTTTGTTATGGATATGAATGTCCAAGAGTTTATGTGAATGCACTGCCGATCTATAAAATTAGCTATTTATATAATATTGTCATTTTTCTATCTGAAAAGCAAATTAGTGATTGACAAAATAAATGTTATAATTTCTATTTATGTGTACATTTTCAACCTTTCATGAACTTGCTGAGAAGTTTGGACATTTATATAGTTATATGGAAAAGGAAATATAGATTTTTTTTAAAAATTATTTGAAATTGAGATTTTATTTAATTTTCATCATGCATTGTGTTTTTTTTTAATGGATACTGGGTAAATTAATTCTTAATATTTGAAACAAATCTGTTATCCAACACTATGTCAGGGATTCAGATCAGGGTTAAAACAGACCTGGTCCGTTTTGAGTACCAAAAAGGCCCACAACCAAAATGGACTAATGCTTAAAAGACCCTGTCCGAAAAGGCTCATTTATGTATCAATTACCAATTACTAATATCATGTCTCCTAAAATTAACAAATATGTAAATAACATCCTTGTTTTACTGTGAAATGTCTCTAAATAATGTGCAGTAGAGAATCATTGTGCAGTACGTCACAATCGTACGTCAAGTGATCATGAAAATAATTACTACTTGTTCTATGTAAAATGAACAAAGAAGAAAATAATGCAATTTACTGACTGTGAGAAAGTTAAAAGAAGGCAAATAATAATTGTGTAAGAAAACATTGTATGTAAAATGACTCAATAGTATCTTCTAACATATCAAGACTGAATACGAGTCAGTGTCATCCATGTGTGGCTTGCACATACCAGTTTTATTTTGAAAGAAGTGGATTCTTTTACTTTGTAGAAATTAAGTCAAAAAACAGTTCTTGCAAAAATAAAAGTTTCTTTCTGTGTGGTTATATGTACAGCTATATGTGAATTATATTATGCCAATCTTCTTGACAAGTGATTTTTTTTCCCTTTGCTTTCATTAAGGGGGTTTTGAATTTCCAAGTCCATGCAAATTTATATTTACTATAAGGTTGGAGTTAATAAGTCTCTGTAATGATTAAAATGCTAAATAAAACTTGGCTTTTACACAGTAGCAGAAAAGTCCCAATAAACCAGTTATTTTTGCATGCCATATTTTTATTAATGTGACTCTATCATTACCCAGCGACTTTTTCAGTATGCTGTGCTCTCTATTTCTTTTTATTTAACTCAAAATTTAATTTTGTTAAATTCCAAATCAGTGTATAAAATCGAGTATTGAAAATATTTATTTCACCAGATAATATTTCAGATATTGTTGTGATTTTCATTTTCCTGGTCATTGTTGTCAAGCTGCAATTTGAGCCATGATGGCTTGATGGTTAGAATGCCAATTTTGCAACCAAAATAGTACAGTTTGAGTCCTACCATTGTATCAGCCCAAGTTGGCTACCATGGCATGTCCATGTCTAAGGCACTTAACTTCCATTGGCTCTGCAATAAATAAGTTATCATTGCTGTGGTGTAAAACATCAACTAAACTGCTCTTTGGCTCTGCAATAAATAAGTTATCATTGCTGTGGTGTAAAACATCAACTAAACTGCTCTTTGGCTCTGCAATAAATAAGTTATCATTGCTGTGGTGTAAAACATCAACTAAACTGCTCTTTGGCTCTGCAATAAATAAGTTATCATTGCTGTGGTGTAAAACATCAACTAAACTGCTCTTTGGCTCTGCAATAAATAAGTTATCATTGCTGTGGTGTAAAACATCAACTAAACTGCTCTTTGGCTCTGCAATAAATAAGTTATCATTGCTGTGGTGTAAAACATCAACTAAACTGCTCTTTGGCTCTGCAATAAATAAGTTATCATTGCTGTGGTGTAAAACATCAACTAAACTGCTCTTTGGCTCTGCAATAAATAAGTTATCATTGCTGTGGTGTAAAACATCAACTAAACTGCTCTTTGGCTCTGCAATAAATAAGTTATCATTGCTGTGGTGTAAAACATCAACTAAACTGCTCTTTGGCTCTGCAATAAATAAGTTATCATTGCTGTGGTGTAAAACATCAACCAAACTGCTCTTTGGCTCTGCAATAAATAAGTTATCATTGCTGTGGTGTAAAACATCAACCAAACTGCTCTTTGGCTCTACAATAAATAAGTTATCATTGCTGTGGTGTAAAATATCAAACCAAACTGCTCTTTGGCTCTGCAATAAATAAGTTATCATTGCTGTGGTGTAAAACATCAAAAACCAAACTGCTCTTAGTCATAAACACCTAGTTACATGCCTGCATTCTGTGTTCATGGCTTGGTAACAGGACGTCACTCCAACTGCAGTTATGGCACAAACAGCTAATCTGCTGGATAAATTTTATAGTAAAATCTGTTCAGTGCCTATTATAATCTCACCAGCTAAATTTGGAGGGGCTGTAGAACTTTTGATATTTGTTTATGTTTATTCTTACATTTGTTTGATTGTTTGTTTATTAATTTGTTATGTCATTAGTATCTTTGGCCCTATTTGACACCTATGTAAAAGAGAATGTTACTGCATCTCACACAGAGACATTTGAATGACTGAATAATCTACAATCTTTCTTTACATCCTTAAGCATCTTTGACCCAATTTCATATAACACATATCAGGCATAATCAAAATTGGGTCGTTATTACCTGCTTTTCATGCTTATGTAACATTTGTATTTTTAGCCATTGTTATATTCTCTTTTTAAAAAATCATATAACATTTTTTTCTACCTTTTTTGCAGTTCTTTATGATTACGCTTTAGATATTGATGGTATTGTGCTGACATATCATTAAACCTTTTATGTACATGCACATACATGCATGCTAAATGTATCAAGCTTTCAATTATGTACTGATAAAACTTTGTTTGGGGATCGTAATGAGTAGTAGGGACCACAGGTGGAAAGTGGTCTGAGGTGGGCCTCATTTGGCTGAGTAGTATAAGCTAGGCATGGGGTCAATTAAAGGTGCTCAATTACAATTATGATTATGATTACAGGTTGTATGGCACTGATGATTACACTTATCATTACACTTTATTTAGAAACCATAAATATGATTACAATTATGTAGGGATGATCATGATTACAATTATGTAGGGATGATCATGATTACAATTATGTAGGGATGATCATGATTACAATTATGTAGGGATGATCATGATTACAATTATGTAGGGATGATCATGATTACAATTATGTAGGGATGATCATAATTACAATTATGTAGGGATGATCATAATTACAATTATGTAGGATGATTATGATTACAATTATGTAGGGATGATCATGATTACAATTATGTAGGGATGATCATGATTACTGTTATGTAGGGATGATCATCATTACAATTATGTAGGATGATCATGATTACAATTATGTTGGGATGATCATGATTACAATTATGTAGGGATGATCATGATTACAATTATGTAGGGATGATCATAATTACAATTATGTAGGGATGATCATGATTACAATTATGTAGGGATGATCATAATTACAATTATGTAGGGATGATCATAATTACAATTATGTAGGGATGATCATAATTACAATTATGTAGGATGATTATGATTACAATTATGTTGGGATGATCATGATTACAATTATGTAGGGATGATCATGATTACAATTATGTAGGGATGATCATGATTACAATTATGTAGGATGATCATCATTACAATTATGTAGGGATGATTATGATTACAATTATGTAGGGATGATTATGATTACAATTATGTAGGGATGATTATGATTACAATTATGTAGGGATGATCATGAATACTGTTATGTAGGGATGATCATGATTACAATTATGTAGGGATGATCATAATTACAATTATGTAGGGATGATCATAATTACAATTATGTAGGATGATTATGATTACAATTATGTAGGGATGATCATAATTACAATTATGTAGGGATGATCATGATTACAATTATGTAGGGATGATCATAATTAAAATTATGTAGGGATGATCATGATTACAATTATGTAGGGATGATCATGATTACAATTATGTAGGGATGATCATGATTACAATTATGTAGGGATGATTATGATTACAATTATGTAGGGATGATTATGATTACAATTATGTAGGGATGATCATAATTACAATTATGTAGGGATGATCATGATTACAATTATGTAGGGATGATCATGAATACAATTATGTAGGATGATTATGATTACAATTATGTAGGGATGATCATGATTACAATTATGTAGGGATGATCATAATTACAATTATGTAGGGATGATCATAATTACAATTATGTAGGGATGATCATAATTACAATTATGTAGGGATGATCATGATTACAATTATGTAGGGATGATCATGATTACAATTATGTAGGGATGATCATAATTACAATTATGTAGGGATGATCATAATTACAATTATGTAGGATGATTATGATTACAATTATGTAGGGATGATCATGATTACAATTATGTAGGGATGATCATAATTACAATTATGTAGGGATGATCATCATTACAATTATGTAGGATGATCATGATTACAATTATGTAGGGATGATCATGATTACAATTATGTAGGGATGATTATGATTACAATTATGTAGGATGATTATGATTACAATTATGTAGGGATGATCATAATTACAATTATGTAGGGATGATCATCATTACAATTATGTAGGATGATCATGATTACAATTATGTAGGGATGATCATAATTACAATTATGTAGGATGATTATGATTACAATTATGTAGGGATGATCATGATTACAATTATGTAGGGATGATCATAATTACAATTATGTAGGGATGATCATCATTACAATTATGTAGGATGATCATGATTACAATTATGTAGGGATGATCATGATTACAATTATGTAGGGATGATTATGATTACAATTATGTAGGATGATTATGATTACAATTATGTAGGGATGATCATAATTACAATTATGTAGGATGATTATGATTACAATTATGTAGGGAAGCAGCAGAGGGGGCGAATCGGACATTTTGTCCAATCGTTATTTTGCTTAATTAATACTTTCTGCACTCAACGATCTAGTGTCGTCAGCGCCTGGTAAAAAAAAAACGACGACGGTCCATCCTACACGATGGTGACGTCATTTGGTTTAATTAACACCTTCTGCGCGCCGATCCCCAGTGTCGTCAGCGTCCGGTAAGCACATCGACGACCGCGTCGATGTCATCGCCCCCTCTGCTGCTAAGTGGTTATTTACAATGATCTTACAAACAGAGTGATCACTAACTCCTCCTCCTGTAGATCAATTAGGTTATTTGACTGATCGGTGAGTTTAAAATTAATTCTCGTTAAAAACCGATCATGGCATCGCATATAGACCGGATTAATCGGATTCTCAACGATTAAAAATCCCGGAGGGGCTGTTGGTGAAAATGAATAAAGGATATATCCCTGTTGAGCTTGATTTGATTGATTGGTATCTACCTGGTAACTCCCTTCGATAACATCACACACTAGATTGATTGCTATCACCGATGCGATATTTACGTTGTATGGAGCAATATGCCTACCATCATCCCCGTTATCGTGTCTGAGGATATAAGTTGATGGACCGATAAAATCATTAAGAGACTTTCTTAGTTCTGGCGTGTTGTATCTTGGAAACTTAAAATCGGGTAAATCGGCTTCTGCGATATTATACTCGGTTAGGAATTTTTGTTTATTATCAATTCTGCTAGTGGATATTACCCCGATGATTCTTTCATTGATATATTCCATGTCTAATATAAGTTGATTTAACACCTCAACGTGTTTTTGTGCTTTTGTTTCCCGTAGCTGTTCTAGTTGTGATTGGTAAATACGATTAATCTCGATAAAAAACCTATCGATATCATTTAAATTAACTTCGACCTCGACGACCGATCCAGGAGTTTTCTCGTACCTAAAATACCAATACATGGTATTCCTGTCTTGAAATGTAAACCAGTCGGGGGGTGACGAGTTTTTCATAACAAACAAAACATCTCGATAATTGGGATTAATCTCATGATACGATTGTTTGCCCTCGGGGTTTTCATAAGGTGGATTCTTAGGCCATCCTAGTATGGTTCTTATTGAACTGTTATAAATATCAACCATATACCCCGGTGTGCTTATTTCAATCGTCGACGATAACGTCGGTTCATGAACCGTAATAGCGATTTTTGATTCCTTTCCTGTGATCGATTTTATCCTGCGTTGAAATTCTTTATTGATTTGTTCTATTTGGTATGACCCAGTTGGTATTGTAACCTCCTCCCAGTTTGGGGTTCCATCGGGTTTATTTTTCCGTGCAAAAACCAGCGAGTTATTAGGTTGTTGTCCGTTAAATGCGTCCGCTCGAATATTAGGCCAACTGTGATATACTCGCAATTTTGCCAGCGCTATTTCCTTCACTGGAACCGGTGATGGAAAGTTTACACTGAATTCGGGTTTCGTTGATGTTATCGATATCATATTTGTTTGTACCGGAGTGGTGTTCTCCGCGATCCGCTGAAGTAATTGAAACCCTTCGGGGTTCAGTGACATTATTATTATTTGTTGTCTTTAGTGTTTAATATTAATAACCAGAGCCCATTGAGGTGGTTCCGGCTTCCAGTTGAAAATCCTCGATTTTTGACATCGCGGAGCTATACAACTGGACCATCGTGGAGAATTCAACATCGGATACGAACAAATTATCAATCGATAACGAGATCAACCCGGATAATTTCGAGTATGCGTCGGATACTATTTGATGTTTTACTGTATACTCGTTGAGTTTTTTCTGAAAACACGATGATATCTTTTTAGTGATTGCGTTGGCGACTCCAGCAACTGTTGTCATTGCGGAGACAGCGATTGGAACAGCGATCGGGGCTATCGTGGTCACCGTGGATAAAATAACACCGGTACCGGCTATTATACCCGACACCGAGTACACGACCGCGTCGATGGCGGTTATTTTACGACGGTATTTTTTTATTTTTACACGGTATTGTTCGGAAAGCGTTTTCAAGTTCGCGGAAAATTCTTTTGCGGTATCGAATCGATATTGATGTGACGTCGGTGATACCTCTGATTCAACTTCCTTGGTGGTCATTTTTATTTTAAAAGGGTTAGTGTTTTTAATTACTTAGATTCGCTGCAAATTCCACATACCATGTAATGTTTGCCCGGGCTAGATTTCTATCAACGGCATAAATTGTAAACTGTTCAGTTGCGTTCCTGTCTATAATTGTTGATATTGTATTGTTAAACCCGGATGAACTCGACGATAATATATTAAACTGCATCATTGAAACCAGTGTCAATCGATAAATACCCTTAACAGTTGCGGTAATATTTACTGTATTCTGTGTAGGAGTCCAATCGAATGATCCATGCCGAATTGTGTATACTGTGTTGATGATGTTCTCATGAGGGATTTTTATTTTTTCGAATTGCTCTGTCATTCTAGGTAGTTTGTCCTTAATCGCTTCAACATCAGTTTTGATTGTTTTTATTTCCCCTCCATACGCGTCTACATTTTTTTTGTTCGCTTCAATATTAGTTTCGAGTTGCTCTGTTATTCTCGGTAGTCCGTCTTTAATCGCTTCAACATCAGTTTTGATTATTTCTATTCTACGCAAATTCGCGTCTATATTATTCTTGTTCGTTGCAACATTAGTTTTGATTGTTTCTATTTCCCGTGTATTCTCGGTCATACTTTTTTTGTTCGCTGCAACATCAAGTTTGATTGTTCCTATTTCATATGTATGTACGTCTATACCTTTTTTGTTCGCTGCAACATCAGTTTTGATTAATCCTATTCCCCGCCAATACGCGTCTACATTTTTTTTGTTCGCTTCGACATCAGTTTTGATTGTTCCTATTTCCTGTGTATGCGCGTCCACACCCTTTTTGTTCGCTTCAATATCAGTTTTGATTGTTCCTATTTCCTGTGTATGCGTGTCCATATTATTTATGATCGTTGTAACATCAGTTTTGATTGTTTCTATTTTCCGTCCATGCGAGTCTACATTATTTATGATCGTTGCAACATTAGCGCCGATTATTTCTATTTCCCGTTCATGCGCGTCTACACTCCTTTTGTTTGTTGCAACATCAGTTTTGATTGTTTTTATTTCCTGTCCATACGCAGTGATATCATTTATAGTTATTGTGATTTCATCCGGTTTGGCATTTTTTTTACCAAGGAATTTATCAAAGTTGTCATCGATCCTGTTAACATTTTTTCGTAACGAGGTAAATTGGCCCGACAGCGTCGTAAACTCCAAAATAGTATTTTTTATTGTTGCAAGATTCGGTTCGGTTACCGTCGGGGTTCCAAAAAAACTAGCGGTAGTGAGTTGTATATCGGTGACAGATTTTTTCACCTCGGTGGCAGATTTTTTCACCTGCGCGTCAAGTTCGGTCACCGATCTATCTAACCTTGTAAAACCGTCCTGGACTAATGTTACCCTATCCGTCACCGCTGATATATGTCCACCCGGTCTGAGTCGTCCGTCGGCGGTATACAACGCGATAGCGCCCTCGTCGGTATCACGCTGTCGTATTAAAACGTCATTCAGTGACACATTACCGGATTTCAATTTACCCTGGCGGTCTTGAAATACAACTATTTCGCCCGGGTCAACACTTGTTAGATTCAACATATCAGTGATTTCATCCTCAATTAGTTTTTTTATGTCATCGGTGGCGGCCGTTTCCGTGGGCTTTTTCAGCGCCGAAACCGGTCGTCCCCAGATATCAATCATTATTATTGTAAATGTTATTCTCTAAAATCCGTTGAGCTTCTACGACCCCACTAGTGTATTCGTTTACAACCACATGAGGTGGTTTCCGCGATGATGAAATCGCCGCGAGTACGTTCAATACCTCACGGCCACATATCGGCGGGTCACTCAATTGCTGTGTTGGCAGCGTGGAATAAAAAACCCGGGTTGAACACGCCGGGGCTGAACACGCCCGGACATACCGCATGAACTCTTTCGGCGGGGCTAACCCGTATGAATCAAAATAGACGATTGCACGCGGATCAATCGCGTACGCAACCCAATGAGTTCCCGCTCCGGAGGACCCATCGAGGTTAATTATGCCTGTTTCAGTATTCCTTGGGGCCGCCGGTAATTGATCCCTCATAAAAACACCTCTGAAGTTTTTTATCGCTAACGCGTTTGCGGCGTCTATTAAATCAAAATTAGACATTGGAGTCATAGACTCAGGAGTCATTGACTCCCGAGTTAATAAACGGTTCCCGGTAGTCTTAGACCCTTTCCCGAATACCATGAATACGGGGTTCCCGGTAGTCTTAGACCCTTTCCGGCCACGGGTCGTTTTTTTTTGTAGCCTTTCCCGGTTGCCTTCTTTAATGCCATTCCCGCCGCGGTACCAACGGCCCCCAACGCCGCCGCCTTAGCCACTGCTGGTGCGGCCGCGGCAATCAACGCTGGAATCGCAGCTAACAGCGGAAATATCCCACCGGTCTTTTCCATGTTTTTAATTGCTGCGGCCGAAAAATCTATTTGAACACCCTTTTTATTCTTCATCGCATCATTGAAATGTTTTATTTGACGCGCCGTCAACGATATCTTATGATTACCACCCGCCATCTGCGACGGCTTCAGCGTTATTGTGGTTCCGCATTGTTTAGCCGACTTTGATCGTAATTTCTTGACTTGACCATCAGTCAACTCTACACTGACGACACTATACGACATTTATTGTAAACGCGTTTTGTGCTTTCAATTACATGTTTTCCACTGGCGCATCAACGATTCTCATTCGTCCACCAACGCCTTCCAACAGCATTGATTTATCGCTGAGAATGACAGCAACCGCTCTATAATTAACACCACCCGGGGCTATACGAGCTCGGAAGTGTATATCAACGACGGATTGTCTCGTTAAATCAAGATGTTCCAGCGAAAAATAATAAATCGGATACAGGTTTTTAAAATCAAGTTGTGATATTTGCAAACCAGTGTCGACGTTTTGATCACGACCCATATATGACAGCAATCGATGATACACACGTGCGATATGGTTGTCGCCGTAATTAAGCTGTATATCCTCGGATGGTTCCTGTTGTCCGTTTATTCTCAGCGAAACATCCCTGACTCCTAATTGATCAAATATCATATGGCTGTGTTCTTGACTACCCAATCGATTCCTATTCTGCAGCGCTATGAATATATGACGCGGGGCTGAAACACCCTGTTTTGACGCCAGGTGCCATGTAAACGTATCGGCGACGTTATCCTCTTTAGCATCAGTTGTTACCGCTAGCCAACTCAACAGCGATTTCCCTCCCTGTTCCATAAATGCTAACAATCGTGCTTCCGTGGTAACTGATGGAGTCAGCACCGGCATCCACAATGCCATTTTAGTTAAAATGACTTTACCGGCAGCGACGCCAGCAGCATGCCATATTGCATTGTTATCATCGCCCCTTCGCGTCAGCGCGATTGTATGCTTAGCCCCATAGACAACTTTTCTGACATTTCTGCAGAATCCAAATATGTGATGGAGTGGAATCGCGCATGAAAACTGTCGGCGTGGTCCTTGCAACATTCCTACTCGTGCTGCGAATCCTAGATTGAAATCATTGTTGGTGTTTTTTATAATATTAAAATTAGCACCTGGTCTTGCTCTGCGGTCTGGATTGGCTGCTTCAGCCTGTGGGTCAGTTGCGGTATCTCTTTCCGCCAGCACGTTGATGTACTGAAGATGGTCAGCGTTATTGGTGGTGTCCTTCGAAAACATCATAGATGGGCCCGCCGATCTTGTATAATCATCCGAGTATCTCGCCAACCCAATTATCGTTGTTGCAACATCAACCTCGCGTTCTATTGATTCAATTTCTCGCCCGTCAATAAGATATCTGGCGCTCTCAAATAACGCCATGATACCGTTGTTGACGAAGCCAACTCGAACACGATGGTCATCTGCGTATGGTGTATTATCGGCGGCATTTGTCACGAGTTCTCCCTCAATTTCGATAAACGCTTCACACGGCAGAAAGTATTTACTGGTATCTTGGACCTGAAGTTCAATTCGCGATCGTAGGTCGGGTTGCGCTGCATAATAAGAATAATATTGATAATCACGGACAGAATCATCCCTGCGCACTGGGGCATCCATATCAAACGCGGGATCAGCGGTACGCGCAAACATTCTATTATTTATCATGTTGATGTTTTCAATTGCGATTTTTTCGTCGTAAATTCTTTGAATTTAAACCACTCCCCGCTATCGCGTTCATGAGCGCGTTGGTTGCCGCATCGGCGGATGGCGAAGTCGTCGCCAACGACTCTAATTTTTCTTCCACGGCGTTATTTATTACTTTACTGACATTTGCAGGCATCACTGTCGTTGATGGCATTACCGGTGGTTTCTGTTTTTTTCTCCTGAATTTCACCAATGACATTAGTTTGTCCCGCGCGGCTGAAAACGCCCTTCCGGCAACATCTCCAATGGCACTAATACCCTTATCACGAATAACATCAATAGCCTTCATTCCTAATTGTTTGGCTAACGGCGCTACTTTTGGAGCCATTCTTGTAAATAACCCCGCAATGGTGCTACCGAGACCATCTCCATAGTACGCGCGGTAAACAGGCAATCGCGAGTTTACCACGTAGACGAGTACTGGTTTATCATGGTTGTAGTGTATGATCATCCTTATTAAAAACACCAGTTTTCCAATTAATCATCCACGAGTTCGTCTATGAGCGTTCGATATACATTAATGTCCATAATACCGCCTGCAAATAACCGCTTGCAAATATCAGCGGCCTCATTGATTATTTCCGTAGAGTTATTTCCGGCTCGTTTTCCTCCGATTAGTACTTCCAGCCGTGATATATCACTGAGAACACTATTAGGACAGGTAACGCCGTAGGATTCTTTACCAACAGAGTATCCTTTTCCTTTTTTTGGTGTTATACTCTTAACTTCCTTGTGGAATGCGTCGTAATCGGATTTACTACGATGTGGTAATGCATCTTTATGTTTACTCGCTAAATACACTATTCTTGCCCAGTCCTTTAACGACTTTATATTTTTCTCGTAACCGCTATTGATATGCTTCTTATCTCGTATGTTCTTAGCAAAATTGTTGGCAGTAAAATTAATTAATTCTTCCCTGTTGCTGAAGCCTCTAATTTCATCTATTGTGCTCTTCTTGAGTACAATACGGGGTATATTCCCCTCTTTTTCTTCCGGTATTTCTTCTTCTGGTGTTTCTTCGGGTATTTCTTCTTCTGGTTCTTTCGCAGTAGCGCCTAGTTCTTCTTCGTCGGCCATTGTAACATAGGGTTCTTGTGGTTCGGTTATAGCGAGTGGTGGCGGTCTCCGTGTTGTAGCAGCCGCTATTTTTGCAGGAAGTGTTTCTAAAGACCTTTTTGTTTGTTCGGTCTGAGCCGCTATCTTTTCAAGCGCACCAAGAACGGGTACAGTTGCCGCCGTAACATCCTTAGTCGCTTTAGTTACCGGGGCAAATAACTGTTCGCTTCCAACAGTAAAATCGGTTTGCATTTGTTGTCGCGTTTGAAGTTTCTCTCTCACCCTGTCTCGTAACGGTATAAACTTTTTAAGCGCTGCTAGCCGCTCTCTGGCTAGCCGAGTAGTAAGTGATTCACCTACCATTATTGTAAATTGATCCGCAATTTTCTAATTTTCCGCCGAGTGTACCATCGGGAGCTCCACGGAGTTTTCGTCTATAATCCTTCTAATGTTTTTGATCTTACTAGAAATCTCCCGGCGTCGTTCATAAACACGTCCGAGTTTTTTTCGTATTATTTCAACGGCAGTAAATAGTCCAATGAATGCATTTGCGTCATTGTGGTACAGGTTCTCATTAATCGTATGTTGTAATCGTTTTATAAAAAAATACTCGCGGGCCAGGGTAAAACGCCCCCGTTTCGACTGTTCGTTAATAATCTCATAATCGGATAATATTTTTTCACTGTCGAGACCATCAGATAATTCAATTCCTTGATTTTTTAATTTTGAAATCTCAGTTAATATATTATTGATGTCTTCGATATTCATTATTCTTATAAAACATCTTATTTCTAATATCAAAAATTTTAATAAAATTATTGGGGCCATTTTTGACCCCGTTTTTTGTATGGACAGTACAATGCCGTAGATCTCCACTCGAGTGTTGTGGCAGATTGCAGGCATACATGGACAGTACAATGCCGTAGATCTCCACTCGAGTGTTGTGGCAGATTGCAGGCATATACATATACTTAATTAAGGACATTCACATCTTGGAACCCCAAAGCATACATCTCCGGGAGGGAGGCCTAGGGTGACAAACGTCATCGTAGACCGCCCAGAAGATATGCTTGGGGGACATCACTACATGTACTTAATTAAGGATGAATATATTTATAATGAAATGATTGATGGATGATGGGACGGCACAAGACAGCACAAACATAAAACGGCGGGGCGGAACTCTACGGCCAATTCAACCAATCAAAAGCAACCCAATTAAATTAACCCGGTTGCATGATTGTAAACAAAAGACAACCACACGCCCGGGTCAAGAGCGTGGGTTAGTTTTGATTAGTTGAATTGGCTTTCGAAAGCCCCAGGCTTATAACGAGTCATCTTATATATAAAGTGACTAATACAGCGGCGTCAGTCACAAGGTGTGTGTTAATTTGAATTCCCTTGAATCGTTTGAATCCTTAAATACTTATTAATGGTGTTTCACGGCATTTAAATGAAACCAAATACTCAAATAAAACATTAAAAAAAAGAATACAGCTGTTAGATAATAGCGTGTATTTCATTAGTTTTCATCGTAAAATGATTAATTAATCGCAACATTAATTGGACTTCAAGGGACGCAACATTAATTAGACTTCAAGGGACGTAACTCTTGTCATGCGACGCTATCACAAAACGAGTTATCTCCCTTTGATGTTATATATGAAAATCGAATTCTATGACCCGTCTTTTTTGAGATCGCTGTTTGATATATTCGTTCTGCAACAAATTGTATTGAGGCGATACAAATGTCAAAATATTTTCCTGCCTCATTCATCGACTGAAATATTTTTTCCTCGTGAGTTGTTGTATCAAATGACTTTACGGGTTTTGCTTTCTTTGAGTATTTACCAGTTTGGCCTTTTTTACTATTTTCACTCTGAGAGATGGCTTGCAGATTACACAGTCTATTATTCTGATAATTAGAATCAATGTGATCAATAACGAGACTATCTTTGATCAATCCGTGGAAACATTCATAGATGATTCTGTGACAGAGATATTTTTTCCCTCCAGCAGTAAACATTAAATACCCGTGATTGTTTTTCCATCCAACCGGCTTCTTCAGTCTACGATTTCTAACAATACCGTCGCGAGATGCCTCGTAATTGACGAGCAGGGGATGCGGCTGAAATTCTTGGTCCATTTGTATAATAATACTACTTGTCTAATTTATTATTTGGTTTAATTATGAATCTTTCAACGTAGTCTTGGGGGGTTTTGATGACGAAGTCGGCGGTGGGGTTGATGACGGCGTTTTTAATTCGCTTGTCATAATAGCGTTTTAGTTCCCTGTATCGCTTTCCGCCACAATTGATACACAACTGTGATTTTCCTCTTACACCGACGTGGCAAACCAAGCACGGGAGGGGGCCAAGAGAACCATTACGAACGCTTTGTAAATGATACCCGCAGAATTCACCTCTACATGATTTATTGCACGGGGTTGTCGACCCAATCATCAACCATTTGCAGTGATTCATTATACTATATTCTTTCATTTAAATACTTGTTTTAATTATATGGATGAGTTCGAGAGATTGGCAGCAATTAAACCCCGGAAAAATATTAGGTTTAATCTCGATAGAGTCCTCAAGGACACACCAAAAGCGTTAATAAACGATAAAACCCTGTTGAGTAAAATACGCGATTGTATCAATGAATTCAAGCGTGATGGCGCATCTCACAGTTGGTCAACATTTCGAATTGATGGCATTGTTGATGCTACCATGAACGACAACCGCGCAGCAATGATAATATCACAACTTGACGGTAAAAGGTATTTCTTCAGAGTAAAATTCATTGTCCGGGTGGAATCAGGCGATTGGATCATGCGTGATAAATTTGAACCAGTTCTCAGCGACAAGAAAACAGTCACTGTCAGCCGCGACTCCAAGCCGGGGTTGTTAACCGGAATTGACAAACCATACTATGAACGAGCGTATCCTGAAACAGCAGTTGTTTATGGAATATACCCGTTAAATAAGAAACCTGATATCGGAAAACTGAAACCGATGAAACAGTCAACTGGGATAAATTGTGTAGCAGAACGAATAATAGAGCATTTTACAAATGCATGTCGAGGAAACAAATTGACTGATTTACGACGTAGCAAAATCAACCAGTGGGAACTAACCGTAAAAGAGCGTGGAGCAACCATCAGCGACATAGCGAGATTAGAAACATCGCTGAGATTTCCAATAACCGTTACAACGATAACCGGTGAAGTATTATACGAATCGAAGTATAAATCGAAGGGAGCCCCAATCAAAATTATTGATCATAACGAACACGCATGGACGCCCGTGATCACAATATTTCCACGGGATAGAACAGTAAAGTATATACCCGAAGAATTCCTGGGAGAACAATTCTCCAAGGACGGTTTTCTCGCGGAGAGGAAACTATTTGATGCTATTGCCTACTTGTGTAAAAACGACCCTGTATCAATGTGGTTACTTCGCAGCGCTGAAAACGATGCGGATACCTTTGATCAGTTTGTAAGACCAAACGGTGAATTATATCGCACTGAAGCATTTCACAACAGGATGAAAAAAACCGCCATAGAATTTGAGGAGCATGATGAACAACTGCTAACAAATTGTTTTACGATTCCATCGGTTGTAGCTCATGTTGCAGCAAGGAAAAATGCGTGGAGACCAACGCGCAGGGAATTTCTACCGGATGTACAATCCAGTTGTTTGGAATACTATCACGGTGGACTATGGAACACTGAATACAACCGCGACGCTATGATCTCGGTTGATATGGTTGCCTGTTATCCAGCGAGTTTTCTCGGGTATGGATCCGCCGCTGAGTACTTTAGACGATTTGGACACCCCAGTCATGAAATGACTCGTGTTGCTATTAATGGACCACTGCCTGATTTTGATTTAACCGGATTCGCTCGCATAGTATCATTTGAATTCGCGGCAGGACTCCATCGCTGTTGCTATATTTGGATCGGTAAACACATGGCTGAAAAGAGATGGCTGCCAATAGCGCTGCTACGGTATATGATTGATTGTAGCATGCTAGTTTCGTTGATTGTCAGTGACGCGATTATATCATACCGGGCACAGACTGAAGTCTGGTTACCAGAACCGGAGCGTCTAGATAGCATAATTGACGAGTCCAGAAAAAACATTGATGCCGACGAGGAATATATCATCGAATGGTCCAGGAGGATATTTAACCAACGAAACCGCGAGGCAAAAGATCTCGGTAGAAGAATAATTGGTAAGTTCACACAAGGTGGAAAAAACCACGACTACAAACGATATTGCTCACGGCTGATTATAGATGACGCAGAATATGATTTCGTAATCAAGGACACAGTGGCAAAAAATAGATACGTGAACTGCAAAACAGCTTTCTTGTCCAATGGAACGAGGTTGGGTACAGTTGTTACCTACAGCGATGGAGACAGCCCGGCGTATCCACATTTGAGGGCGTCTATGCTGGGATATGCCGCTATCAATTTATTCTCGATGATAAATAGATTTCCCGATACCGCGGTTAGAGTAGCCGTTGATTCGTTTTATGTTGACGTAGCGTATAAGGGAAACGTAACCGAGTTTACTAGTCCGGACGAGAGTTGGGGTACATGGAGAATTAAAAATGAAATACGACGCGATTATTCCCCGTCAGCAGATGTCACCGTTGAGAACAACTACTTACGCGGTGATAAATTGTCAGAATGGTCTAATGCACCATCGTGTTCTGATCCAATTTGTAGACACAAGACGGTTTATTTAAGCGGCTGTGGCGGGTCAGGAAAGACGACTCGGGCAATTGAATTATTTCGAACGCGGGCAAGTATAATCGTGCTTACACCGACTCATAGACTAGCGCGAGAGATAAAACAACGAAATGTTGACGCCGTTACTTATCACAGCTTCTTTCGATACAGCGGCGGTGAGTGGACTCCTGATCGAATGGGTGAAAAATTTATTCCCGACATTATCATCTGGGATGAGATATGTACTGTTTCGTTAGATACTTTACAAATGTTTCTTGAGTGGTTGCTGCGCGCGAATACAGCGGTAATCATGTGTGGAGACCATGGCCAACCACCACCATTTGTCGGCGAGGGTCCACATGATTGGTTAAGGGGTTTTGTGGACTATTATGAAGAAACCGATACTGATTACCGAGCACTTGATGAACAACTGCGCGAGGTTAAGAAATTAATCAGATTACAGCCGGATAGAATTCAATGTGAAATAATTCGCGAGGTGATTCCGGAAACGCCGTTAAATGAATTCTGGGAAACATGGAGACCAAACGATTTGATTGTAGCGAGTAGAAAGATAGTCAGAGACACACTTCAGCGGAAGTTGTTTACGTTGCATAAGGAAAAGTTTCCAACGCGTCCAGTGCCGTTATGTTATAGACCCGCGGACACACGGCGGCAGAACATTGAAGTTGAAATTCCAGGCCGGACAGAAAAACAAATTCTCGTGCTGAATGATATCGTGCTCGTTGATATCAGCGTCGTCGAGGACGCGCTACGTGCTGATAAATCCCCGTGGACGCTAGGATACGCAACAACAATACATTCCTCGCAGGGACTAACCATCACGGACACAATTGTTTGGATAGTTGATAATCGCATCGAATGGTCGAATCTAGTCTATCTTGCAGTGTCCAGAGTACGAAGGATAAATCAGCTTCGAAGAATTGTTATTGACGAAGCCACCGACGAAGCCGGCGACAAAGTCACCATCGATGCAAGCGTCATTGATAGAAAACTCTCGGGTTACCGCCAACAGGATAAAAAAAAACAGCGGCGTTTTGATATTGATGCCGAATTAATAATCTCGCTACGACAACAACAGAATAATCACTGCGCGAGTTGCAATTGTATAATGAGTTGGCGTTATTCGGATAAAGACACTCGCCAATTTACCGTGGATAGGATCGATAACAGTCTCGGTCATGTCAAAAACAATGTGAGGTTGACCTGTCTTGAGTGTAATAGACGCAACGGCGCTAGTTAAGACCACGCGGGGGTAATTGAGTATCGTTAGGTATCACTTGTAGTTGCTCGCGTGTAAATCCGCGCTGAGGAGCAATTGAATCCAGTCTATACATCGGTGGTCTACCAGTTGATCGTGTTATCGTTGATATGTTATGTGTGGTAACACTCCAAATAGGATCGGTAGCCCTTTTTTTACCGCCTTCAAGCTCTCCTGGTTCATATAGATATCTAACAGTGACATCGCCAAGAATCGGCTTAGAAACGCTATTTATTTTTAATTTTCCGGGTATATACTCGTATTTAATCGCGTCGCTGGGCTTCATGTTGATTACTCGGGTAATCTCGTTATTTAACGCTGCAATTACACCTGGCAACCTTTTAACCCATTCACGAGATCGTTTTTCTTGGATGAATTCCTTCGCGTATTGATATCCAAATAACCGTTCAGCGAGAGTCCGATTGAATCGTTCAACAATTGCCTGATCACGATGTAGCGCAGTATGACCTCGTCGTATCGCGACGCTATGATGTTTCAGCGTTGATAAAACAGCGCCGCGAAATTCACTACCAGGATCAACTTGTAATAGATTTGGCCAGCGCAGAGGACCTCTTCGATAAATCCGCTCAAACGCATCGGCTACTTCAGTTGCTGACTTTGTTTTCAATGGTTCCGCTTGTTTGTATCGACTCGCAACATCAACTACGGTTAGCGCGTATTTGTAACCGTTGTCATGCGGCAGAAATAGTATATCAGCCTGATGAACTTCATTAGGTACGCTGACATCAAAGCGCGAGAAGTTGATTTGTTTAGGCGGTGGTAGATAGATTTGCCATATAGCCTGTTTGGATAACCAATTAGCCGCAGTGGTCTTTGTTACCTTTGCAGCGCTTGCAAGCTTACCAATTGCGGCCTTCCCCTTCCAGTATCCTCTCGGAGAATAATAGATGGAATCCATCGTTTTTCTTGGATGATTGTTATTAATTACCAGCGCCAATCATTAATTTACCTTTCATAGCCGATTTTACCAACCATGAGGCCAATTTTTCTTTGACGGATTTATCAGGAATAGCATTTAGCGCGTGAATTAATTTTACATCCGCGATATGACGCTGTTGCAGATCGCTACTTTTGTAAGCAACATCATGAGCATGACACGCCTTATCGATAGCGTTTATTGGATACTCACCGGGTTTGGGCTGATTTTGATCATCGAGTCTAATATCTAATCGTGTTCCGGGGCCACAGTAGTTATATCCTGGGAGGTGTTTTTCTCCTGGATACTTTGCCCACGGTGTTCCGGGGAGTTTTGCCAATTTGGCTGCGATGTCACCTCCTCGCTTTTTTTTAAAACATCTCCGGGTCTAATAGAAATAAATCTAAATTTCTTTGTACCGCATTGTACACACTTACCAGTAAGCGCCGATCTGTTATTTCTTGTCGTAACGGTTGTCATATCATTTGTGCCAGTACGCACTCTACACTTCACACAATATAGATCCATAATTTATGTATAGAGATATGAATATAATTGATTTTTCGGCGACTAAAACAAGAGAACCAGTTAAGCATGTTGCAGCGTTACCAAACTCGATCCGGATGATTATCATCGGACCATCTGGATCCGGCAAGACGCAATTGTTACTCAATTTAATAATGAGATGGATGAAGTGGGATAAGTTGTATTTGGTTGCTCCTAGCGTAGATGATCAACGATGCTACGAGGTGTTGAAAGATTTCAACGAGAATGCATCAGCGATCGCTAAAAAGAATGTTATTGAGTTTATTACGGATATCAATGATGCACCGGGTATTGATGATATTGATGGCGACGTTAACAATCTAGTCGTGTACGATGATGTTATGTTAGACAATCAAAAGAACCCAGCTAGGATATTTTCCAGAGGCAGGCATAAAAACACTGACGTGATATATGTCACTCAACGATACACTCAGATTCCAAAAGTAATCAGAGATAACTGCAATATTCTTGCTGTATTCAACGGCGTTGATACACACACGCTACGAAATATCTGGCAAACTTGGTGTGGCGGTGACATGGACTTTAATGGTTTTCGAAACTTTTTTAGTCATGCTCAGTCGACCCCACATGGATTCATAACGATAAATTTACATGATCCTCGGACACGATATCGTATCGGACTTGACCAAATATTCGGTTAGTTGTAAATAATTTTCATTGTAAATAACCACTTAGCAGCAGAGGGGGCGATGACATCGACGCGGTCGTCGATGTGCTTACCGGACGCTGACGACACTGGGGATCGGCGCGCAGAAGGTGTTAATTAAACCAAATGACGTCACCATCGTGTAGGATGGACCGTCGTCGTTTTTTTTTTACCAGGCGCTGACGACACTAGATCGTTGAGTGCAGAAAGTATTAATTAAGCAAAATAACGATTGGACAAAATGTCCGATTCGCCCCCTCTGCTGCTAGGGATGATCATGATTACAATTATGTAGGGATGATCATAATTACAATTATGTAGGGATGATCATCATTACAATTATGTAGGATGATCATGATTACAATTATGTAGGGATGATCATGATTACAATTATGTAGGGATGATTATGATTACAATTATGTAGGATGATTATGATTACAATTATGTAGGGATGATCATAATTACAATTATGTAGGATGATTATGATTACAATTATGTAGGGATGATCATGATTACAATTATGTAGGGATGATCATAATTACAATTATGTAGGGATGATCATCATTACAATTATGTAGGATGATCATGATTACAATTATGTAGGGATGATCATGATTACTGTTATGTAGGGATGATCATGATTACAATTATGTAGGGATGATCATGATTACAATTATGTAGGGATGATCATGATTACAATTATGTAGGATGATTATGATTACAATTATGTTGGGATGATCATGATTACAATTATGTAGGGATGATCATGATTACAATTATGTAGGGATGATCATAATTACAATTATGTAGGGATGATCATAATTACAGTTATGTAGGATGATCATCATTACAATTATGTAGGGATGATCATGAATACAATTATGTAGGATGATTATGATTACAATTATGTAGGGATGATCATGATTACAATTATGTAGGGATGATCATGATTACAATTATGTAGGGATGATCATGATTACAATTATGTAGGATGATTATGATTACAATTATGTTGGGATGATCATGATTACAATTATGTAGGGATGATCATGATTACAATTATGTAGGGATGATCATAATTACAATTATGTAGGGATGATCATAATTACAATTATGTAGGATGATCATCATTACAATTATGTAGGGATGATCATGAATACAATTATGTAGGATGATTATGATTACAATTATGTAGGGATGATCATGATTACAATTATGTAGGGATGATCATGAATACAATTATGTAGGATGATCATGATTACAATTATGTAGGGATGATTATGATTACAATTATGTAGGATGATTATGATTATAATTATGTAGGGATGATTATGAATACAATTATGTAGGATGATTATGATTACAATTATGTAGGGATGATTATGATTACAATTATGTAGGATGATTATGATTATAATTATGTAGGGATGATTATGAATACAATTATGTAGGGATGATCATGAATACAATTATGTAGGATGATCATGATTACAATTATGTAGGGATGATTATGATTACAATTATGTAGGATGATTATGATTATAATTATGTAGGATGATTATGATTACAATTATGTAGGGATGATTATGATTACAATTATGTAGGGATGATTATGATTACAATTATGTAGGGATGATTATGATTACAATTATGTAGGATGATTATGATTACAATTATGTAGGATGATTATGATTACAATTATGTAGGATGATTATGATTATAATTATGTAGGGATGATTATGAATACAATTATGTAGGGATGATTATGAATACAATTATGTAGGGATGATCATGAATACAATTATGTAGGATGATCATGATTACAATTATGTAGGGATGATTATGATTACAATTATGTAGGATGATTATGATTATAATTATGTAGGATGATTATGATTACAATTATGTAGGGATGATTATGATTACAATTATGTAGGGATGATTATGATTACAATTATGTAGGGATGATTATGATTACAATTATGTAGGATGATTATGATTACAATTATGTAGGATGATCATGATTACAATTATGTAGGGATGATCATGATTACAATTATGTAGGGATGATTATGAATACAATTATGTAGGATGACCATGATTACAATTTTGTAGGGATGATCATAATTAGAATTATGTTGGGATGATTATGTAGGGATGATCATAATTACAATTATGTAGGGATGATCATAATTACAATTATGTAGGGATGATTATGATTATATAGGGATGATCATAATTACAATTATGTAGGGATGATCATAATTACAATTATGTAGGGATGATCATGATTACAATTATGTAGGGATGATCATGATTACAATTATGTAGGGATGATCATGATTACAATTATGTAGGGATGATCATGATTACAATTATGTAGGGATGATTATGATTACAATTATGTAGGGATGATTATGATTACAATTATGTAGGGATGATTATGATTACAGTTATGTAGGGACGATCATAATTACAATTGCTTTGTATTTGCTTATCTTTTTTTTATTCTAGGAAGATATCATACATTGTAAGAGTTGAACATGAATTTTTGAATTAACAAATGGTCACCAAAAGTTATAAGATACAGTGTATGTTTAGAAAAATTAACTTGTATATTGGCCACCTAAAATTACCCTCTCCTTATTGTAATTATTGATGGTCATTTATTCATGTAAACGTTTACAGTTATTAAGAAGATAATTAGTGATTTATTGGCTTGTAATCATTTGTAATCTTGATTCCACCATGTGATTACATTGTGATCATGATTCCACTATGCAATTACATTGTAATCATGATTCCACTATGCAGTTACATTGTAATCATGATTACACTATACAATTACATTGTAATCATGATTCCACTATGCAGTTACATTGTACTCATGATTCCACTATGCAATTACATTGTAATCATGATTCCACTATGCAGTTACATTGTAATCATGATTCCACTATGCAGTTACATTGTAATTATGATTCCACTATGCAATTATATTGTAATCATTATTGCAATATGCAATTACATTGTAATCATTATTGCAATATACAATTACATTGTAATCATTATTCCACTATGCAATTACATTGTAATCATTATTCCACTATGCAATTACATTGTAATCATTATTCCATTATGCAATTACACTGCTGATGAAGAATGATTATGACTTCTGTGATCTATGTTATGATTATCATTACAGCTCACACTGTAATCTATTACAGTAAATTACAATTACATGTAATTTATCCCATGCCCTAATAGTTTACTCACACATCTCACTTATGTCCATGTGGGTTTGAGTCTCAGCTAGGCACATGTAGGTATATGAGAAAGCTTGCCAGTAGCTTTCCATTGGTTGTTGGTTCTATCTGGGGTTCTCCCAGGTTCCTTCTCCACCAAAATATGCTGGCAGTCATGTATAAACTACAGGGATCAGAAAAATGACAATAAACACACAAAACAAACATAATGAGTAGTATATTGCATCAAAACAGGATATTTCTTTGAGATAACTGTGGTAAAAATGTTTAATAAAATGTGGTGGCACTACAGGCTATTTTTTGAGTGACATCCTGAGAACTGTCAGTTATGTTTGTTGGTTGTGATATATTTGGGTGCAGTTGTGTATATGTGGATGCATTTGGATAATTCATCCAACCCAATATAATTATGTCATGGAAGTTGAGTATTTGGGTAAATTTATCTCCCCAAATTAATAAGCAAATCCAAAAGTAGCTGATAACCAAATGGAGTAGTTAATTTGTATTGGATGGCAATTTGATAATTGTGCATTTCAAAATAATTGAATGTCCTAATATTTTTGGACCAGATATCTATCTAATCAATAGAACTGCACTCACAGACCAATATCAGTTTGCTGACTATTACCCAAAGTAATTAATTTTTGTTTTACGCATAGGCTAATTGGAAGGTCATTATCTTGTCAGATTTATTTGGTCGATTAGCCACTAATGCTAGCTCCCTGTAATCATGAGGATGATCTATGCAACATTCAGACATGCCTTATCTTTACATCCTGTGGTTAAAATATTTCCGTTGTGCTCCTTTCATAGGGCAATGGCTACGATGAAAACTGATCCCATCTTTGTTGAACAAGCTTGTGGAATTTGATAACTCTCCACATTGAAATCCTACAGAAGAAGGTTGAGCCCTTGGCAAACAAAATTCTGAAATTTTGTTGTGCTTTGAGCTGGGTGAGCACAGTTTTTATAACTTTCACACCTGTAAACAAATATTTTATCTGTAAAAGCACTAACCACGGTGTTGTCTATTTGTCTTTGTAATTCCACAATAAATAAGGACGAGTTTTTAAAGTACATCAGTGTGATAAGAGGAGGGTTTTGATTTTGTTACTTTCTCTTGTTTCCGATTTAATCTGCACAACCAAGCAAGATGGTTCAGGTGTCGAAATTCATACTTTTTAGGAGCATCCTTTTAACTGAATTTATAGTAAGTAATATTTGTTTCTCTCTAATATTTGGATGATATGTATGGCAGGAAATATCTATACAAGGTACATTGCTCTTATAATGAGACTGTGTTATAATGAAAGCCTTAGAGTGAGGGAGTGCTTTATGTCAGCACAAGCATGATAAGGCTATATCATTGTAATTCCTTCCCCAAACTGATTTTGAACTAAATCAAGGGCTTGCTTACTGTCTAAATGTATCCATTTATTGTCAGTTTGGCTAGCTTCTCTATTAGAAGAATATTTTTTTTCTTCAAAATAATATTTACACATGGTGAAAAAGAATTTTGTAAATGAAACTCATTTCACCAAGTCATAGAGATGTAAGGATTGGGTCCTTTACACTTTGGAGGTAGACCAGGTTTTAGGTTGAGTACTGATCATATTAAACAAATAAGTAGAAAATGAGAACACATGTTCTCTCCACTTTACTTGCCACCCCTTGTGTTAATAATGAGTTGACTGTGTATAGTTGATTGACCCATGGGAGATTTTTTGACAGTGTGATACAAATGCATGTACTGGAAAACTGTATTTAAATGCCAAATCATCTGCCCAGTATTTTAGGTCCTTTTTCAGATTCCCCATTTTTTGTCAATATGCTGGCATACCTTTATTCAAAATATTTTCACCATTTGTCATATGACTAAAAAATCCTTCATAACATTACCTAAGTTTTTTGTTGTTTGCAATGAAATGTAGCTTAAATGACAGGTACCATACATACTGGCTAGTAAGTCTAGTCCAACTACAAAACTGCCCAGACTTAGGATCTGTTATTGTATGATGTGTCTGCAGATCTGGGTCTGCAATTTGTTAGGAGTAATCAGATGAACAAACAACATAGATCCTGATCTGCCAATACATTATTCCTTCAATCATTCACACGAGGAAAAGGTCATACAAATCTAGGGGAAATTTAAGTGGTCAGGTTCTGATAATTATAGATCCCCTTTTGCTGGAATAAAAAATATTAAAACTTTTTATTTATTTATGTGAATGCATATTGCTTTGTTTATATATTGTAAAACCATCATGTTTAAAGAGGTATTGTTTTACAGCTTGGTTATTCACCTTAAATTTTATGTTACTAAAATGCTTATATTAAAGAGTTGCTAAAATGTAAAGAAATTTGGTTTAGAGTGTTTACCAAACTTGATCTGAGTAATTGAATATTCCATTTAACCCTGTGTTCTGATCAACTCAATATCCCATATAACCCTGCATTCAGATCAACTCAGTATTCCATTTAACTCTGTTCTGATCAACTCAGTATTCCATTTAACTCTTGTGTTCTGATCAGCTGAATACCCCATTTAACAATGTGCTCTGATCAACTGAATACCCAATTTAACCCTGTTCTGATCAACTGAATACCCAGTTTAACCCTGTGTTCTGACCTGCTGAATACCCAATTTAACCCTGTGTTCTGATCAACTGAATACCCAATTTAACCCTGTGTTCTGACCTGCTGAATACCCAATTTAACCCTGTGTTCTGAACTACTGAATACCCAATTTAACCCTGTGTTCTGAACTACTGAATACCCAATTTAACCCTGTGTTCTGAACTACTGAATATCCCTTTTCACTCTGCCTATGTCCTGATCAACTTAATATGCCATTTCGCTTTCATTGTTTGTGCTCATTAATTTTTCTTTCCTTTTAAGTGAGTCATAAACGAGGATGCTGCATTGCCTATGAGATTGGAAGATGGCTCAGAGTTTATTTCCCCTTTTCCTCATGGTGTGGACATCCCTGTTGACCACTGTCATAGCAAATGTAGAAGTGAGATTTAACCTCACTGAAGAACAACCACCTATTTACTTGGTTGGTAATATATCCATGAAAAGCCTGCCATATCTCAATGTTTCAGTGTTGGAAATACCAAACCTGCGATATACATTTCTTACGCCTTTATCGAAATATCAGTCAATGTTCAGCATCAATGATGTAACAGGAAATCTTTATACTGCTGTTAAAATTGACAGGGAGACAGTTTGTGAATATTTATCTATCTGTGAACTGGAGCTAAAAGTCGTTGTAAAATCAGTTACATTTTTTGACATCATTACTGTAGTTGTAAGAATTGAGGACATTAATGATAATGCACCCTATTTTTTAAACGACACGGTTTCCTTACAGATTTCAGAAGGTGTGTCCATCAATTCCTCTTTCCAAATTGACAGTGCTATTGATCTAGACACTGGTGGTAAAAATGGAATCCAAAGTTACACGATTTTCCCAGAAAATGACACCTTTGGACTTAAGGTTGAAAGAGGGGTAGATGGTTCATTTATCATCAGTATAATTGTTATGCGTTATTTAGATCGTGAAACCATATCTTCATATCAAATTATAGTAGAAGCAAGAGATGGTGGCAACCCACCTAAATCTGGAACTCTTTTGGTGACCATTGAAGTGACTGACTTGAATGACAATCGGCCAAAATTCAACTGGGATACATACAATGTAACAGTCAGTGAGAAGATCCCAACTAGCTCAATAATCTTAATTCTATCAGCTGTGGATCCAGATGCAGGTGATAATGGGAAAGTCCTTTACAAAATCAAAGACCAACAGCCAGGAGTGGACCTAATTAAAAACCTATTCTTTGTGAATTCAGTAACAGGGGAGGTGTCAGTGAAGGAATCATTGCAGTACAACAGAAAGCAAACATATCAGTTTACTGTAGAGGCTGAGGATCAAGGTCAACCACGACAGGTCACGCAGGCGATTATTTTTGTTTTCGTACAGGATGCTGGTAATAACCCACCAATTGTTAATGTAAGTTTCATCGATCAGGGGAATATTGGCTTTGTATATGTCAACGAGGCAGCTTCACTTCAGTCATTCATTGCATACATAAGTGTTGTGGATGGAGACCTTGGTGACAATGGCATAGTCACATGCAGCATTTCCAGCAATGAATTTGATGTCAAGGGTTTGGGAAATCAGGGATATAAAGTGGTTGTAAAATCACCGTTGGATCGTGAAGTTAAGGATCTATATAACATTTCAGTATCTTGCACAGATAAAGGTCAGCCTCCACTTACTTCATCGGTGAATTTTCTGGTGCGTGTGACTGATGCAAATGATAATGCACCCAAATTTGAGCAAACTGTGTACACTGCTGAAGTCACTGAAGGGAATCAACCAGGGGAGAAAATTTTGCAAGTTTCGGCAAGTGACAGAGATATTGGAAACAATGCCATTGTGCAGTACCGATTGGATGGTGAAAACAAAGATAAATTCAGCGTCACCATTAACACTGGTGTCATTCAGATTTTGTATTCATTTGATCGTGAGGTCACACCTACAGTTAATGTTACAGTTTTGGCCACTGATATGGGTATTCCTGCCTTGACTGGTACTGCCATAGTAACCATCAAGGTCAAGGACATCAATGATAATGCCCCAGTGTTTTCCATGTCTATGTTCGTATTTAAGGTTATGGAAAACTTACCAGCTGGGGTAAACATTGGTCAATTGGAAGCATCAGATGCTGATGAGGGAAAAAATGCTAACTTTATCTTTTCCGTTAGATCCCAATTTTCGCAATTCCCATTTATTGTTTTTGGAAATGGAACAATTCTAACCAATATGGAACTTGATCGTGAGGAAAGAGACAGATATGATTTTGTTGCAGCTGTAACAGATTTAGGAACACCTGCACTTAGCACAACTGCTAAAGTGGTGGTTATGGTTACTGACGATAATGACCACAGTCCTTTCTTTACATTTCCAAATAGCACACACAATTACGCATCCATATTTTATCCACAAGATGTCAAAACTGTTTTTGAACGAGTAATCGCCTATGATGAGGATGAGGGAGAAAATAAAACACTGGTGTATTCAATAATCAGTGGAGATCAGCTAGGCATTATAGGAATGGATAAATATTCAGGCAATTTATCCTTCTCCAAAATTGTTGAAGTTCATGCAAATGTACATTTGGAATTGTTAATAATGGTAAAAGACCAAGGAAGTCCACCCAGGGTTTCCACTGCCATTTTGTACTTGGATCTCCTTTACAACAACGTCACGGCATCAGCCTCAGCATCAGCAGTTGAAGGGGAAACTAAGTATATTACTATCTCTGTCGTTGTTGTTATATTAACAGTGGCAGTGTCTGCAGCTATTATAGGTGTCATTTTCTTCCTCAAGACCATGGATAGAAAGAAGAAAATAATAAGACAAAATAATAGTGCATCTTCAGACTTACAGTATGGCTTTCAGAATTCATCCTCAGATCATTATACCTCCGTTGAAGAGGAACCAACCAGCAATGGCATCAGGCAAAAGGAGACAGTCCCAAAAAAGAAAGAGGTCAGCTTTTCACTGGATAATTCCCTTGACAGTTACCCATCAGAACAACGTGTGGCCAATATGTCCAACTTTAGCAGCATCCAGATCGACGATAAGGTACATTTTCCATTTAAAAATCATATATTTCCAGTTTGTTTTTGCAAAGATAGTGATATAAAATTGTTTCGCTTTCTTAGATATTTCTTTTCCAGCAGTCATGTTGTTGGCAGCATCCATGTTAAAGTTTTTGCAAGTCGTATGTGGTGGGGGGGGGTACACATAGTTGGATTGAGTTAGAATGGGTACCATGACATGCTTGTAATAACTATAGAAAAAGATGATTTAATGTCACTGTTCAGGCATTTTCTTTGGCTCCTTTTAAATAGAAGAAAACTTACTTGGAGAATATTTGCTTCATGTTAGTTCACAGAAAGTTCCCTTTTATAAGTCATGCAAGAACAATTTATTATAATTATGATAATTTATCCAGTGTTTGCATGAATGCAGATTTTGTGTTCATTTCTTGCATATTTTGTGTTGCTGATGCAGATTTTGCAAGTACCTTGCATCACTAGGACACATGCAGGTCCAAAAATATCATCAAAAATGAATTAAATGAATGTACCATAAATGCCTTGATTAAACTTTAGTACCAGAAATATCTGAAACTGATGGAAACAAATCATGAATAGAAAGGATTCAAAATTGTATTAAAGTACATTATTCTTGGACAAATTGGTTAAAATAGGTACATGATTGCAAACTGCATAGACCCAGATCGGACAGTGCACAAGATGTAGTCAGATATGGGTCCATGCAGTTTTTTGGAGGTAGTTATTGGAACAAACAACATAGACCCTGATTTGACAGTGCCTTTTTTATAGTGAGAAGATTCAGTAGTTTGAAAGGAACAACTTTAGGTAATAAATGTTATTATGAAAGGATATCCTGGTAACAAATGGGTTATATGAATAATGTTGAATTGGAGTCCAAGTCATGGATGGGAAATTCCTTTGTGCAATCCATTTACTGCATATTTTGTAACTGTTCTAGTGGCCTAGTCAGGTTAGAGTGTCTGCCTGGGATATGGGAGGTCATGGGTTCAAATCCCAGCTGAGTCATACCAAAGATTTATAAAAATGGTACTAACAGCTGCCTCACTAGGTGCTCAGCATTAAGAGGTTAGTGTTAGGACTGGTCAGGATGATGTGACTGGGTGGGATGCCAATTGCTTCATATCTGCAGCATGATGCCTTAGTGCAGGATATCACTATAAAATGCCACACTGTAGACCTTGTATGTGATACTACTGAATTTTTTTAAAAGCTACGTTAAAAATCCAAAACACACATATATTTTGTAATGTAACTTGTCCCTATTTTGCAGGACAAAATGTTTGCAACTGTTTTGAAATTCTTGTGCCCACATAAGTGCCCAGAGACTGTTTTTAATTTTCAATCATAGTCATTTGAGTGTCCAAAAAGTAATACATTTTAAATAAACTTTATATTTTTAAGTTGGATGGTAGATAATACAAACTTATAACAAATGGTCATAACAATCAAGCTAATACATAACAGCTCAGAAACAGAAATCGGAAGTGACTAAACTACAGCTCAGAATTAGTAACAATGGGGGTACACAAAAACAGAATTTCATAGAAAATGCACTCCACTATGCTTGATAAAATTTCAAAATTAAAATATTTTATGCTTCAGCTTTGAAAATCAGTATAAAAGAAAATTACCACCAACATTACAACTGAAATGTTTACAAAAGAAATGACACATATTTTGCTTCTTCACCATTGGTAACATCAGTTAAATTTGCAGGTACATTGAAGTCCCAATTTATGCATTTTTTATTTATCCAGGTCTTGTGTTTATGTGAATTAATATGAAGACAAAAGCAAAACAATACACACCTAGGCATGAACTATTTGCATATATACATTAACATGGATGAAGGGTTCCCAAACAGGTGGATGGGTTGAAGATTGTCCATTTTGTAATTTTATATGCAAGTGTTAAAATGTAACTGAATAAATATCCAAATTTTTTGTAACATCAAAAATATATTTATTGAAATTTTTTATTGTAGTACCTTCAATGTCTTAAATGTAGTGGGTAAGAAATGGGAAAAATAACCACTAGTCGAACAAATTCAAAATGCTATAGGTTTCTCAGGAACACATTCATAAATTGGGGGTTTACTGTAATATACATTTCATCAACACATATTTTGGTCATATACCGCTGATGATAACATCTGCTAATTTTGCAGGTAATTGAAGTTGAGATGCATTCTTGTAAGTAACATGTAACAGAGGAAATACTAATCTCTCTCTTTGTACGCATATCTCACATAGTGTCAGTCCAGATTTGACATCAGTAAAGCTAAGGCCAAACAATAAAAATTGTTTCGAATTGCACTGGTTTTTAAATTAGGGTAGGCAAGTCCGTTTTTTAAACAAAAATAATATATATTTTTAGTGATTTGTGATTTTTTTTACCATGGGGAAAAAGTGCTATGGTTGGCAGAGAGAAACAGGAATGGTCGGTCAACCGGAAACATATTTTTTTGTTGGCCTAATCAATAATTACAAGTTTGACCTCAATGTATAGACTTTCTTAACAGTAATTCATCAGTTTGAAAGATATAACTTGACATGACTTGTCAATGCTTAACTAATTGGAGGAATCTGGTCTGATCTAGGTTTTTTATATTGTACATTTGCTCTATTGCTTTCAAAATGATCAATCTAACTGCTGGACAGGATTTCTTGGTCCTTGTAAATTTCTGAGTGTTTCATTCTCCTAGAAAAGTTAGCTGCTTGTAAATGAGAATTCCCCCTTCCTTCCATTTCTTTTATTTATGATTGATTTAATCTCATTCAAAAAGACAATTGAATCAAGGATGAATTGTTCTGTGCCCTTAAATGTCTGTTATAAACAGGTTTCACTATACATAGAAAATAATTAATGTTTCAAAAGCTCTTGTGTAAATTTGCTTTATGGTGCAAGATACTGTAAACCACAATTTCTTTGAGCACTACAGCAACTTCAGAATTAAAAAAACAACAACAATCTAGTGAAAATTATAGTACACATTAATACATGTGGATGATCAATCTTTTCTGCAGGTATTTTGTTGCAAATATGCTGCATGTGATATACATATAAAATCAAGTCTCACTGCAAGCAAAATAGACCCTCATCTACCATCACATAATACAGATCAAGGTTTACATTGTTTGTTCTCCTGATTACTCTTCTAACAAACTGCACAGACCCAGATCTTCTGGCACATTGTGGCAGACCTGAGTCAGTGCGGTTTGTAGTTAGACTTGACATATCAATGACATACATTATGATGGTGTACAGTACATTTTCATGGCATATTTTAAAAGTGTTTCATCTGGGCATGGAAATGTTTTCCAACAATGACCTGTAAGTCCATTCCCCAGAAAATGCCACTATAATTAGTGCAACCTTGACCTTGACTCTTTGCATCCCAGGATGACTATATCTTCAAACAAAAGCTGTATTACTGTGACCCACATTGAGTGCTATTGTAAAGATACATCAGTTTGCAGTGTTAGTATTTGCATTACATCTGCACAAATTTGCCTTGACAATTGTACATTAGTGCCAATATAATCCTTAAATTATTTTGTTCATGAGGATGTTTTTCTGCTAAACTTGAAATTGCTTACGCTATCTATTTGCTGTCATGAATGCCAAATTTAATTGCTGTGTTGCTTCATAACTCAATATCTTATTTGTTATTTGCATGGCTTGATCAGTTTTATTATTTATTTTTCATTAGCCTTTAGGCTTTGGCAGCGCATTCTTAATTCTCTGTGTCATTTATAACTTTTCATGTTTATTGAAAGAGGTATAGAAGCATTTAGCAGGAAGGCTGTGATAGAAAACAGTTGATAATAAATTTACTATATACATTCTTCTGTAAACCTCTTGGAATAAAAAATATGCCACCTTTCTGTACACAAATGTTTACATAGCAGCAAATTTCCAGAAAAAAAAACACCAGCCTCAAATTTGCAACACCATGAATTGATTATTTTAATCATGTCATTTCATATGTTTAGTAAATTTCTAATTTTGTCATTGATTTATTGTTTACTTACACAAAATATATTAAGATTTCAACATGACTTTTAAAGGACATGTATATTCACTAAGAAGGCTGGAGTCCAGGCCCTCATCATTTGAATATTTTGTGTATCAACTCAAGCTCAGACTAGATTCAGGTGACAGTTGGGAGCTTTAATTGAAATGAAGTTAAAGTCTTAGAACTTTCAGGAATTTTTTTTACTCAATTCACTCTCCTAGTCTTTAGAATTTCATTGACCTACCATATATACTCACAAGACCAACCACAAACAACATAGACCCAGATTTGCCAGTGCATAATTTGTCAGCAGATCAAGGTCTATTTTGTTCTCTTTTACTAATCACTTCTAACAAACTGCAAAGACCCAGATCTGCCAGTACATTATGCCATCATGGATCTGGGTCTGTGCACTTTGTAGTTGGACTTGACTTAGGAATCAGATTTAATTTTTGGAGTTTTGAGTTTTGTGCTTTGAGAACTTGGGACCTGAAATCACATTATTTCATTGAGAATACAGGAACAGGAAGCAAATCACTTGCTTGTTGTATGTCACAATAACATATTAGGAAAGTCTGATTTCTGATTTTGCTGCATTTGTTTCTACTTATCCCTTATTTCAGCTGAGGTCTAACATGATTCCAATCCTCTGTCCTGATCACTATGAGAAGCCTGTGATGGAGAAGCCAATCAAGCAGTGGTTACACAGTCAAGTTCAACAGGTAATGCTGGATGACATCACATTCATTTTGTCTTGCATTTCTGTCCAAAAAGGCAAGACTAATAATAATTACAAATCTTGTTGCCTCAAGTAGTAGCAGTAGAAGTAGGTTCTTTTTCCTTTCCTTTTTCCACTGCTATGAACTGTTGTAAAATATTACATAGCATCAGCTTGTACATTTTTATGCTGTCATGGTAACCCTGGAGAGGGTACATTGTATTATCCATGTCTGTCCATCCCGTCCTGTAATATCTTGCAAATGTAGTGTCCACATGATAATTTTTTAATGGATTCCAACCTAGGCTAAGTTTGTTTTTCACCATTTGGCCAGCAAATTTGTGTGGGGTTATGTCCCTTATTTGACTTGGAACTTTGCCCTTCAGTGCTAAATAGTTTTGGACATCATAGGTTGAAATCAAATCTGGTACAAAGCTTAGCTTCAAGTTAAATATTTCATATTTTTCTGGCAAAATTGTATGAGGTTATGTCCCTTTGTCCATCTGTCTTTTTCTCTTTAGCAACTGTAGAATATTTTCTAAGTGGTTTTCCCTAAAAAGACCAAGATCAAGTGTGATTTTTATCATTTTTCAGCACAATTTTATAATGTTATGGTTATTTTTCTACTTAGAACTTTGTCTTTAAATTTCATTTCCACTTTTGAAGGACTTCATGGATTGAGATCAAATTTGGTTTAAGATTTTAAATAAGAACACATGTGCCCCGGTTTTGGGGAATAATCTTATGGAGTTCTGGTCCATGTTTGACTTTGAACCAGACCTTCAGTTTCTCTGCAAAAACATTTGAGAATTTCTTGGAACGAAACCAAATTTGGTTTTTGCCTTTATATTAAGAAGATATGTAATGTAAGATTTTATCATGTACCTGCAACATTTCAATGTCATATGGCCATGTTTGTAATATTGAATTTTATCATTTACATGCACATTTTCAGTGGCTCTCTTTTTCTCTCTTCGCTTCAGTTGCATCATTTTGATGGAGACCTCTGTGTCGTGGTGACACATTGCTTGTTTTTTTTTCTTCTACCAAAGTTAGACATTTCCCTAACATGTGAAAAATGTCTTTTTTGAATGTTGGGAAAGCTTTAGATTTGCAATAACTCATTAGATCTGACCAGCACTGTACTGTATTATCATCAGGTACTTTTCTTGTATCGCTTGTTTGTAAGTATATAGCAGACATGGTCTTGTAAACACAATATAAATAAACAAGGATCATTTATAGATGACATATTGACAAGATTCCTATCTACCCTATCCTAGAATCAAGCACTCAAAATATTTATGCTGCAGTAGGGCATATTGTTTTGGGCATATCTCCCCTCAGTATATCTCATCAAGCTTGTTAACAAGTTTTCACATAAACCAATTAACATATACAAATAAAAATTTGACACCATTTAAGTATCTAGTAATTAAATAATTTTTTTACAGTAATACTAATTGGTTTACACCTTTATAATAATTTGGGTTTTTGAGTTTTTGGACACAAACCTTGTTAACTAGATCATGCACAAGCCACTTGGTATAGACAGATTAAATTTGGTGTGTATATCTATATTAAATATATAAATGACCTGATTAGATTTTGAGACCACTGCAGCAGGTTTTCATTTTTTTTAAAGACTGCTTTTAGACCTTTTGCACTTACACTTTTAGGTCTGCAGTGGGGGCAAACATGTTTTATAAAACACAAATCTTTTTTGTGTGTATATTATACAAGTTATTCTGAACATCATAGACCCTGATCTTGTGGTATTTTATCAAGCAGAAATATAAATGTCAAGTACATGAAATTAATGTAATGAAACAGTCCATGTCCTGTGCACATAAGTAACTGATTTGAAACAGAGAGATTATGTAATCATTTTCAATTTGTCTTGCAAAAGCTTCAACATCATCCGGAGGATAGCCATAGCGAGTCGTCTGGGGAGACGGTGACCAGTGACAGTGGACGTGGAGGAAGTGAGGAGGATGTTCCCAGTACATCTCACTCTGGTATATTTAATGAGTTTTATCTTGTTTATTGCTGTAATTAATAAAATCCTTAATATGCATCAGTGTAGGCTGGGAACATTCCAGCCAAAGGTCAGAATTTTATATCAGACATGTGGCTTTTCCCTTTATTTTATTCAGAGGGTGGAATTTTCCTTTACTACAATAAAACATTATGCTGTATTTTTTTCACATTTTTGAACAAAAGATGAGGGACAAAGTAAAAATGGCATATTGTGAATACGTATGTATGTTCCAAATAGCAAAACATTCATTTAAAATTTCCTTACCTTAAGATGGAGCATAAAAGGCTTGGTTTACCATGAATAATTTAGTGTAAACATTAAATCATATTTTAATGCATTTTAGCTGTCAAAGAAAAGTGGCTAAGATGGATTTGAGTGTTCACTCTTTCCACCTTGGAATAAAACCCTTTCCACTATGGCATAACATGTTTACTCTTCACCTTGGCATAACATGTTTGCTCTTTTCACTGTGGAATAACATGTTTGTCTGTAACTGTGCCTTGTTTTATTGAAATATTTAGTATTAGTACATTTTTAACAAACTTTGACAAGTTTGATTATTAATGTACACATTGCAATTTGGAGAAAAAAAATTTGAACATGAATTTATTTTTGGTCTAGTTGGCTTTGGACTGCTAGACATAGTGATCACTTTAGAGTCTGAGTGCATGCCTGTCTTTTTATCCATCCATACCCTAGTTAAGCCTAAGTGTTAAAGTTTTTTCTAAATATTACCTGGCTAAATAAATGCCCAGATTATCAAAGCTCGGGTCACGCAACATTTGAACAATTAAGTTTTCTCGTTGATGTCTCAAGAACTGCACTATAAATGTTTACAGTTTATAATCTATACTTTTTCTGTATACAACAACCACCAATCTATGGAAAAAATAGAAATAAATTAATACATCTGTGACGAAATATTTTCTATATTTTTCAGATGATCCTCAGGTTTATGACTATATGCATTTATATGGCCATGTCAACAAGAGACCCAATAACTCAGTCTCACTTAGGGCAGACAACTCTGACAATCTGCAGGAGCTACCTCCTCCTGTGCCCTTCAGGACTTACAAAAAATATTCTTCTTTCCATGGTGAATACAATATTGGAGATGGAGACAACGGTTACATGGATTTAAATAACATTTCATTACAACATCAGGGGCAACGGACTACTTGGAATGGTTCTTTTTCTCCTTCACAAAGCTACAATCAAGAACCATTCCTTTTTCGAGGAAGAATAAAATCACAGGATGATGATGACTGCTCAACAACAACATCCGGCAGCTACACGATACCTCTCGAAGAACTACTGTGATTAAATCAAGTTCATATTTCTTTTCCTTGTCTGTGATATTTTGTAAAAACTGTTTTTAAAAAAGATAACAAATTAATCACAATAGAACTTAATATAAACTACTGGGACTAAATTAATGTGCCATTACAGTGTATAATGGAAAAATTATAGGATATTTTTTATGTTGATACTGCTGGAAATATGCATGTATTGGACCAACAGATTCTGGCATATGAATAACTGGAGGGAGATAACTCATAAAACCCCCAGCCATGAATGATCTCCCTGTAATGGAACTTTGGAATGTAGGGGAAGTAAATCTTGCACTACTATGGACCAAGACACTTACAACAAAAATGGTCTTTTGAGAGTGGGATTATTTGCAAAGATGCTGGTATGTGGATTGATGATTGCCACTTCCCTCAAAGTGCAGATCTTCAGATAGTCAATCAGGTAACATATAAATTTAAAATATATACATAGCTATAAATTGCACACAGACTTTGATTTTTTTAAATATCTGATATTCAAAACACTTTTGCTATAATACATCCTGTTTGAAGAAATATTTAATGGGATTGAGGCTTTCTTTATTGAGATAACAATAAATTTTATCTGAGCCCACAAATTCTACTTTTTCAGAATGTTAACCAAAACATTGAGTCATAATGAAACAGAATCCTGTGAGAGCCTCTTCAATATTCAGAATTGTAACTTTAATATGGGACTTGCTGTCTGCCTGCTTTGCAGCAGGAATCTTTAGTCAGAGCTAATTTTATACAGATTTTTAAAATGTGTATCTGGCAGAGAAAAAAATAAATGTTCTTCCAATACAGATCCATGGGAAAAGTTGGACATTTTGCAGGTCAAGTATTTCTTTAAGATCTTTCATAGAATATGAAGAAGAATGTCCAGAAGCTTGTGTTATTGCATGAAGATCAATATTCTGGGCAAATTTTCCAGTCTATTAGTAACTTTATCTTATGTCATGCATAGGGGATTATGGGAAGGTTGGTAATACAAAATAAATATGTTTTGGACTCTTCCACAGAATGAATGTTTTTGATATTTGACAGCAGCAATTGAAAATGTGAAGATATCTTGTGTTTCATTTCAGGTCCCACAAGGAATTGCCGTGATAATGGACAAGACATGGAAAGTTCAGAACCATTTTGGACATGCAAAATCATTCATAAGAGGGATGTGGGGCCAGCTAAATGACTGGGAAAGGGACTTGTTACAAGCCAGAAACTCGAAAGAAGCATTCACTGGATGTATTAGTGTTTTTGTGATGAAAATTTAACATTATGTATGAGTCCCATGAGCAGAAACTCCAGTTAAAGAGAAAAAGATATAAATAAACATTAGGAATTTGATTGGTCAGCACATTAATATTATGACACAACCTAATATTTTATCAGGGCAACTGTGCATATGTGTTCATTTTGTTGACTGGGTGCTGTTGTACATAATTTTCAGATCTGCAAACTTCTTTATGACACAAATATTGTTATTGTATATCAAAATATTCTCATTTCATTAGTATCACTTCATCTTACATTCCAGATTAAAAGAGATTTAAACAATACTTGTGTTTTATTTATTTCAAACAATTTATGTTTTACCATTTTAATGCACCATGTACTTGCAGCAGGTGTATTTTGATTTAGTTCCATCCTGTTGTCTGTCTGTGCATTTGGATGTACACCCACATCCATTTCAGGAGAACTAATTGTCAATTAAATTGAACAATCACGTTTTTAAGGGTTTTTCATGACCATAGATTTTCATGTCATTCTATTAAATTTAGCTTTCTTCCTTAAGTATTTGTACTTTTTGGACTTTTTAACATTTTCAACATTTTGATATTAGCTGCTAGCAATGTTTACCAGTCAATAGAAAGAACAAGTTTAGCCCAGGCAAGATACCATACTCAAGGGTTTCTAGATATTCTGTCAGTACAGTAATGTGGTTCAAACTTGTGACCCACTGGCTGAAAGTCTGTTCTCACTCAGCTGTAATGATAAGATGCTTACATTTTCATGGTATTGTAAATTTTGCATTTTATACAAAAAATATTTTGCACTTGACATTTTTGAGGTGAAAACCTTTATAGTACAGTTACATGTTCATATTGGTTATAGGAAAATGAAGTTTGAAATGCATCGTTCTGTGCATATGTAGATGACCTGATTCAATTCATGTCATTAGCCATATATACTTGGGTCAACTGCAAACTGCACAGACCCAGATCTATCAGCATATAATGCACAGGCAGGTCTGGGTCTGTGCAGTTTGTTAGGAGTAATCAGTGTGAAAAAACATAGACCCTGATCTGCTGGATCTTTGTGCTATGGCAGATCAGGATCTTTGCTTTTTCAGTTTGTAAATTAGTACATATTGTAAATAATTTTGTTGGCTTGGTCAGGTTTTTGAACAAGCTGGGCTTTTTAATCTGCCACATTAACTGGTGTACAAGACAGCTCCAGTTGCTAACTGCATAGACCATGATCTGTTATGCATAATGCACCAGCAGATTTGTGTCTATCCAGTATGTTCTAGGTTTTGGAACAAATAACATCAATCCTGATCTTCTGGTGCATTTTGTGCTGGCAGAGCAGGGTCTTTCTTATTTGCAGTTAAATCTGACTTAAATGTTTGTATATACATAAAATTCCAGCTTTTAAATATACCAAAGACTTGTGGTAAACAAAAGGTTGCATAGACTATGTCCATTCATACATTCAGCTGAACCCTTTATCTCCACATTTCAATTTCTTTAGTTAAATTTGAGAAAAGTGTGATGATGCATAAGTTTGCGACTAATAATGATACTATTTTTCATGACTGTGGTGCCTAATGACAACCTAATTATTCCAAATTTTATATTTATTCCTTTTTTATTTGGTCGTAACTTTCACAAATTTTAATTTTTCAATATTTTGAATCATCAACAAACATTCAGAAAGAATGAAATTGTATGCCTCAAGATGCAAATTATTTCAGATATTTAGTTGATATTTTTTTTTATAGTGAGAAACTTGTTTGTGGCAAATTTCTTTACTAGCATCCTACCAGTCCGTATCAGCAAACATTTTTCTTGTTATGGTTCTGAACTGCCATACTTATTAACAATTTTAAATCACTTGGACATTAAGTCTGAATATCAATACTCAGCATCAAGTTGTAAATGCACTGCAGACCTGAAGTGCAATGAATCCACCCTGTTAACACTGCATTGCAAAGAAAGCACATGCTGAATTCCTACATGTGTAATAAGAGACCAATATGAAGTAATAAGGGCAATTATTTTATTACAAGAACATATCATGGACAGGTAAATAAATGTATGCATTTATGTGATTTATATAACCTTCAAATCCTTGATACTGAGGCTTTGTCTTGAAAACTCCTTAATTATTCTTGATTTGGTTCCCAAACTACTTGAATTTTTTTGAGAGGTGTTACAGCATTTGGTTACAGCAAATGACCCCTGACACCAGTACTTTGCAAGTTGGAGTACCATCCCTTGGCCGTAGTGGTACACAGATTGTGTTGTTTTTTCTTCTACTTTATATGCAGTGATAAAAAAGTGATAAACAAAGTAAGTTCAATATCCATAAGAAAAAATACTTTATCAAAACTTGTGAAAGTCCCTGTAAACTTTTGTAAATCATTAAAATGTCCTTGAACAAAACTTTTGGTTTGTAATGCACAAACATGCATTTATTACATGAATTGCATCAACTTTACGTTATTTAGAAATTCCACAGGTTCGGAAGATTTGGAAAGCTGCTGATGCAGATTATGATATCATTTCTAAATTAGCATATTGAGTTAGGATTGTCACTGTCAAGCTTTTTTTTTAGAGTAGATTAAATGGTAGATATTCATCAAAGAACAATTTAGGCAGTAATTTGTTTTGGATTAAGAGGTAAACAGTTTTGGATCAAGAGGTGGATAAAGATGTAAACTGTTTTGAATAAAGAGGTGGATCAAGAGGTAAATTGTTTTGGATCAAGAGGTGAACTGTTTTGAATAAAGAGGTAAACTGTTTTGGATAAAGAGGTAAATTGTTTTGAATAAAGAGGTGAACTGTTTTGGATAAAGAGGTAAACTGTTTTGAATAAAGAGGTAAACTGTTTTGGATAAAGAGGTAAACTGTTTTGAATAAAGAGGTGAACTGTTTTGGATAAAGAGGTAAACTGTTTTGGATGAAAAGGTGGATAAAGAGGTAAACTGTTTTGGATAAAGGGGTTAACTGTTTTGAATAAAGGGGTAAACTGTTTTGAATAAAGAGGTAAACTGTTTTGGATAAAGAGGTAAACTGTTTTGAATAAAGAGGTGAACTGTTTTGGATAAAGAGGTAAACTGTTTTGGATAAAGAGGTGATATTTTTTTTAATAAAGAGGTAAATTGTTCGTGATAAAGAGGTCAACTGTTTTGGATAAAGAGATGAACTGTTTTGGATAGAGGTAAACTGTTTTGGATAAAGAGATGGATAAAGAGGTAAACTGTTTTGGATCAAGAGGTGGATAAATAGGTAAATCGTTTTGGATAAAGAGGAAAACTGTTTTGGATAAAGAGGTGAACTGTTTTGGATAAAGAGGTAAACTTTTGGATCAAGAGGTGGATAAAGAGGTAAACTGTTTTGGATAAAGAGGTGAACTGTTTTGAATAAAGAGGTAAATTGTTTGTGATAAAGAGGTCAACTGTTTTGGATAAAGAGATGAACTGTTTTGGATAGAGGTAAACTGTTTTGGATCAAGAGGTGGATAAATAGGTAAATCATTTTGGTTAAAGAGGAAAACTGTTTTGGATAAAGAGGTCAACTGTTTTGAATAAAGAGGTAACTTGTTTCTGATAAAGAGGTCAACTGTTTTGGCTAAAGAGGTCAACTGTTTTGGATAGAGGTAAACTGTTTTGGACAAAGAGGTGGATAAAGAGGTAAACTGTTTTGAATAAAGAGGTAACTTGTTTCTGATAAAGAGGTCAACTGTTTTGGATAAAGAGGTCAACTGTTTTGGATAGAGGTAAACTGTTTTGGACAAAGAGGTGGATAAAGAGGTAAACTGTTTTGGATAAAGAGGTACACTGTTTTGGATAGAGGTAAACTGTTTTGGATAAAGAGGTGGATAAAGAGGTAAACTGTTTTGGATCAAGAGGTGGATAAAGAGGTAAACTGTTTTGGATAAAGAGGTGAACTGTTTTGAATAAATAGGTAAATTGATTGTGATAAAGAGGTCAACTGTTTTGGATAAAGAGGTAAACTGTTTTCGATAAAGAGGTAAACTGTTTTTGGATAAAGAGGTGAACTGCTTTATATAAAGAGGTGAACTGCTTTATATAAAGAGGTAAACTGTTTTGAATAAAGAGGTAAACTGTTTTGGATAAAGAGGTGGATAAAGTGGTAAATTGTTTTAGATAAAGAGGTAAACTGTTTTGGATAAAGAGGTAAATTGTGATAAAGAGATCATCTGTTTTGGATAAAGAGGTGAATTGTTTTGGATAGAGGTAAACTATTTTGGATAAAGAGGTAGATAAAGAGGTAAACTGTTTTGGATAAAGATGTGGATAAAGAGGTGAACTGTTTTGGATAAAGAGGTAAATTGTTTGTGATAAAGAGTTCAACTGTTTTGGATAAAGAGGTGAACTGTTTTGGATAAAGAGGTAAACTTTTGGATCAAGAGGTGGATAAAGAGGTAAACTGTTTTGGATAAAGAGGTGAACTGTTTTGAATAAAGAGGTAAATTGTTTGTAATAAAGAGGTCAACTGTTTTGGATAAAGAGATGAACTGTTTTGGATAGAGGTAAACTGTTTTGGATCAAGAGGTGGATAAAGAGGTAAATCGTTTTGGATAAAGAGGAAAACTGTTTTGGATAAAGAGGTCAACTGTTTTGAATAAAGAGGTAACTTGTTTCTGATAAAGAGGTCAACTGTTTTGGATAAAGAGGTCAACTGTTTTGGATAGAGGTAAACTGTTTTGGATAAAGAGGTAAACTGTTTTGAATAAAGAGGTAACTTGTTTCTGATAAAGAGGTCAAGTGTTTTGGATAAAGAGGTCAGCTGTTTTGGATAGAGGTCAACTGTTTTGGACAAAGAGGTGGATAAAGAGGTAAACTGTTTTGGATAAAGAGGTGAACTGTTTTGAATAAATAAGTAAATTGATTGTGATAAAGAGGTCAACTGTTTTGGATAAAGAGGTAAACTGTTTTCGATAAAGAGGTAAACTGTTTTTGGATAAAGAGGTGAACTGCTTCATATAAAGAGGTGAACTGCTTTATATAAAGAGGTAAACTGTTTTGGATAAAGAGGTGGATAAAGAGGTAAATTGTTTTGGATAAAGAGGTAAACTGTTTTGGATAAAGAGGTAAATTGTGATAAAAAGATCATCTGTTTTGGATAAAGAGGTGAATGTTTTGGATAGAGGTAAACTATTTTGGATAAAGAGGTAAATAAAGAGGTAAACTGTTTTGGATAAAGATGTGGATAAAGAGGTGAACTGTTTTGGATAAAGAGGTAAATTGTGATAAAGAGGTCAACTGTTTTGGATAAAGAGGTAAACTGTTTTGAATAAAGAGGCAAACTGTTTTGGATAAAGAGGTAAACTGTTTTGGATCAAGAGGTGAACTTTTGAATAAAGAGGTAAATTGTTTGTGATAAAGAGGTCAACTGTTTTGGATAAAGAGATGAACTGTTTTGGATAGAGGTAAACTGTTTTGGATAAAGAGGTGGATAAAGAGGTAAACTTTTGAATAAAGAGGTAACTTGTTTCTGATAAAGAGGTCAACTGTTTTGGATAAAGAGGTCAACTGTTTTGGATAGAGGTAAACTGTTTTGGATAAAGAGGTGGATAAAGAGGTAAACTGTTTTGGATAAAGAGGTACACTGTTTTGGATAGAGGTAAACTATTTTGGATAAAGAGGTGGATAAAGAGGTAAACTGTTTTTAATCAAGAGGTGGATAAAGAGGTAAACTGTTTTGGATAAAGAGGTGAACTGTTTTGAATAAATAGGTAAATTGATTGTGATAAAGAGGTCAACTGTTTTGGATAAAGAGGTAAACTGTTTTTGGATAAAGAGGTGAACTGCTTTATATAAAGAGGTAAACTGTTTTGAATAAAGAGGTAAACTGTTTTGGATAAAGAGGTGGATAAAGAGGTAAATTGTTTTGGATAAAGAGGCAAACTGTTTTGGATAAAGAGGTAAATTGTGATAAAGAGATCATCTGTTTTGGATAAAGAAGTGAATTGTTTTGGATAGAGGTAAACTATTTTGGATAAAGAGGTAGATAAAGAGGTCACCTGTTTTGGATAAAGATGTGGATAAAGAGGTGAACTGTTTTGGATAAAGAGGTAAATTGTTTGTGATAAAGAGGTCAACTGTTTTGGATAAAGAGGTAAACTGTTTTGGATAAAGAGGCAAAGTGTTTTGGATAAAGAGGTAAACTGTTTTGTATAAAGAGGTAAACAGTTTTGGATAAAGAGGTCAACTGTTTGAATAAAGAGGTGAACTGTTTTGGATAGAGGTAAACTGTTTTGGATAAAGATGTGGATAAAGAGGTAAACTGTTTTGTATAAAGAGGTAAACTGTTTTGTATAAAGAGGTAAATTTTTTGTGATAAAGAGGTAAATTTTTTGTGATAAATAGGTAAACTTTTTGGATAAAGAGGTAAACTGTTTTGGATAAAGATGTGGATAAAGAGGTAAACTGTTTTGTATAAAGAGGTAAATTTTTTGTGATAAAGAGGTAAACTTTTTGGATAAAGAGGTAGACTGTTTTGGATAAAGAGGTGGATAAAGAGGTAAACTGTTTTGGATAAAGAGATCCACCAGTTAATCTATGCTGTGGTGTTCCACAGGGGTCTGTTCCTGGACGTGTTCTCTTCATTCTATACACTCAGCTGCTCTCAAGTGTCATAGATCATCATCCAGTGTCTCACCAATTGTACGCTGATGACACCAAATATACAAATGTAGCTACACAACTAAAGGTGATGCTACCATCCAAGGTGTAGAGAGGTGCATTTCTGATGTGAAATCATGGATGACATATAACAAACTGCAGATGAATGACGATAAAACTTAGGCCATTCTGATCACAACACAAAGACTTTCTCATTCACATCCTTTACCTCAAACAATAAATATCAGCAACACCAACATTAAATTCACACAATCAGTATGAAACCTAGGTGTTACTCTGGACAGTACTCTCACATTGCACCAACATGTTATGAACATATGCAAGGCTGCATATCTTGAGCTGAGATGCATCAACTCCATTTGAAAATATCTTTCAGTTGATGCCACTAAAACACTTGTGTGTTCATTAGTACTTTCAAGACTGGACTATTGTCTGGTTCATCTCTATATCTACTTCAGAAACTTCAAAAAGTTCAAAACACAGCTGCTCGGATCATACTTAGAGTACCACAATCAGAGCACACCTACCTGCTGCTCTGTACTCTACACTGGCTATCCATTCGATCCAGAATCAAACACAAAATTTGTTCTCTGTGCTACGTTTCATTGATGGACTCCAGTCCAGCATACCTATCCGACTTCACCCATGTGTACACACCAGCAAGATACTTACGTTCCTCTTCTGACAATCATGTACTCATTATTCCAGCTATGAAAACGAAGTCATATGGATAACGTTCTTTTGCATACCAGGGCCCAGCAACGTGGAATGAATTGCCCACTGAACTCAGACACAAAGACACAGTGATCACATTCAAGAGTGCTCTTAAAACTCACTTATTTCAACTGCAAGAACAAACTTAAAGACCTAACAATGTTTCCTACCTTAAATATTTTCAGCATGTTTTTTATGTTTTCTAATTTCATGGTGTTTGTTTTTTGTAATCATATCATTATATATATTTTTATGTTATAGGTGTTGTCTAATGTTGAAAAGTGCTTAGAGCTTCTAAAGATTAGGTGCTATACAAAGTCCTCATTATTATTATTATTATTATTATTATTATTATTATTATTATTATTATTATTATTATTATTATATCAGTTGACAAAGAACTCACTAATGTATAGGTTATAGAGTAAGGAATATGGATAGGTTATGAAATGAGCAGTAATCCTTTGGAAATTGAAATGGTGAAAATTACTGTAGCAGTTAATATGGTCATTGATAGAGGGAGAAAAAAACATGCTATTCATTCAAATGAAGATATTATTAATAATAACTCAGAAAATAAACTGCAGTTCTTTGTATGGTATAACACATCCCATTCTGTGAAAATGGCGGGTGTGATAACGTTAGAAGATATACCAGACGATATTGGTGAGCAATATTTGCCATATGAAACAACATTGAGACAGAGACAGAAAGCTAGAGCATTTATCCATCGCTTACACTTCTCTAAGTTACGTCGGTATGCGGAGAACTTGCCCCCCACTTATCTGGAGAAGTCGCCACAGAGTGGTTGGAGAAGTTGCCCCAATTGGTCGAAGAAGTCATCCCAAAACTTTTGTCACCCAAGTAACCATTTTATAACAGAATTAAGTCATCTTTTACGTGATTCATATATATATTTTTATATATACACGATCACAAAAGAGATATTAACTAAATTAAAGCAATATCATAGTAATATTTATAAGGATGAAATTAAGTCTGTATATAATCTAATGAAAGACGACAGTACAGTATAGTGATTAAAAAGGATGATAAGTCAAACACTATATTTATTGTGAATCAAGGTGATTATGTTAAAGAAGTTTAACGTCAATTAGAAATTAAATAAAAAATTTCAACATGCATTAATGAGATCGCTAAAAATAATAATTCCATATGTGAGGAATTTGATACTTTCCCTCTTAACATACATACACCTCAATTCTACATATTACCCAAAACTCATACAAATCCTGACCATAATTTACCTTTAAATTTTCCAGGATGACCCATTATATCAGGTTTTAATTCATATACTGAAAACCTATCCAAATTTATTGATAGTGTTTTACAACCTCTAATGAAATCACTTCCTTCATACACTAAAGATACAACTACTTTCATTAAAAAGTCGAAGTCTATTCCACATCTATCTGATAATTTCAATCCTGGTATCATTAGATGTAACATCACTATATACCAACATTCCGCATGCAGATGGTATTGAAGCGTGCAAATATTTTCTTGAGAACAATCCTAATAATAGCACACTATTTAGCGAAGATATTTGTAAAATAATAAAAACTTATCTTGGAAAATAATTATTTTCAATTTAATAATACAAATTACATACAGATAATGGGTATTAATATGGCTCCTATATACTCTTCCCTTTCATGGGTGAATTAGAAAAGGATTTTATTCAAAACGAAAAGTTTAATCCATCTCTTTGGTTCAGATTTTTAGATGACATATTTATGATCTGGAAGCATTCAACTGAAGAACTGAAAAAAAATTATTGATTGCCTAAATCATTTTCACTCGACGATTACATTTACTTATACTGCATCTAGTACACATGTTTCATTTTTAGATGTAAATGTAATAAAAAATATTGATAACACTATCTCCAGAAATATTATTAAAATGCATTTAATGATTTGAAGAGCAGAGCAAAAAGGACAGATAACACTTATTTTTCGTTAATTTCAGAAGCGGAGTTGATCAAATGGAAAAGTTGAAAAATTGCAAATTTTATAAATGTAATAAGTTATTAAGTTGAAGAAAAACAACAATAAATAAAGCCTTAACCATGTGGCGACATCTCAGAATTACTATATATGATCTTTGGGGCAACTTCTCCAAACCGTTGCGAAATTTGTAAATATATACAATAGCCAAGTCGATATAGACAGAAGCAGCTTGTCGGAGGAAAATGGCAGACGTAAACAGTGCCTGGAGGTGTGTATAATAGCACTCACTGATTGGTCAATCGAACAGAATGATTGACAACTGGCGATAGGTCAGGTGTAGCCTATATCCAACAATATAATATTCCATGTCCAATCTAACAGGTTCTTCCTCCACCAATAACACTGGTCACCATGTATAGCCTATCGTGTGCTGAAAAATGGCGTTAAACCCTACAACAACAACAACAACAACCAATCTAACACATGCTACTTTTATTTCTCCGTCTATAAAGTAAAATTTATGTTAGATGTGTTCGTAGGAAAAAGTTATTTAAAACTTGTTTTCCATATTCTTGTTATCTCTGTGTCTCTCTCTGTCTCTCTCTGTCTCTCTCTGTCTCTCTCTTGATTGATTGATTGCCAGCTCCCATTGTCTCTCAGTAATTGCCTAAATGATCTGTCCAACTCATTATTTTCAATCTTTAGGTTTGGGATGATTCATTGCATGTAATATGCTTGGAAAAATAAAGTGAGCAAGAGGGACTTCTTGTATAGCTCCTCATAACATTGCCCCTCATTGTATAGCCTTACATAACATTGCCAGTCATTGTATAGCCCATCATAACATTGCCCCTCATTGTATAGCCTTTCATAACATTGCCCCTCATTGTATAGCCCCTCATAACATTGCCCCTCATTGTATAGCCTCTCATAACATTGCCCCTCATTGTATAGCTCCACATAACATTGCCCCTCATTGTATAGCCCCTCATAACATTGCCTCTCATTGTATAGGCCCTTATAACATTGCCCCTCATTGTATAGCCTTTCATAACATTTGCCCCTCATTGTATAGCCCCTCATAATATTGCCCCTCATAACATTGCCTAATCTATCATGGTAACATTGGATAGGTCCCTATCTTCTGCATCTTTGCTCATTGAAGAATTTAAATATGAGGGAAAGAATAACCCTTTTTCTGTGCTGCATAGAATCCATCATTTTTTCTTGAAATGACTGGAGTTATTAACTTCTACATTAGTAGCTGGTCAGCATTAGTAGCTGGTCAGTAAACTTCTACATTAGTAGCTGGGCAGTAAACTTCTACATTAGTAGTTGGTCAGCATTAGTAGCTGGTCAGTAAACTTCTACATTAGTAGCTGATCAGCATTAGTAGCTGGTCAGTAAACTTCTACATTAGTAGCTGGTCAGCATTTACAAGAATGACATCATACAAAACAGCAAGCTGGTCCAAGGCAAGTGATGTAATGCAGTAATTTTGAGAACTAACTTTTTATTAATTCTATTGGTGAATTTCAGGAATACTGCTAGAGTAAATTTTACCACAGAAAAAGATTTTCACAATATTTTGTGGCGTATCAGTTTTCCAGGATTTCTTGATTCCTTCCAACCATGAATTTCAAGTTTCCATAAAAGATGTTCCACATTATAAGGAAACAGAAGTGAAAGATTTCATTATCCACAAAATGGTTACTTTTCACAAGGTTCAAAAATTTTTAACAACAAAAATAAATGAAATCACAGTAAACCCCCTTCAATTAATGAATTTAAATACACAAAAGTTATTTTTTTTTGCAAGACAATGCAAATTGATACCCAAAGATTTATTAAGAACCAGTATCTAGAATAAATTTGCTTTTATCTTTTTGGTTGAAGATATGTTAATAAAACTTGCCTTTAAAGTTGTTTCTTGAATGAAATGTTCATGACAACTTTTAAATTATTTTACAAACAAGAGTGCATGATAAAATGTCCCACAAAGTGAACATTCCAATATATAAAGATAATCATGCATGTTTCTCGCAATAGAAGTAATACATGTAGCTGGAATTTTTACAACACTTTAATTGTTTACTGTAATCATCAGGAATATTGCAGGCCAATTATCACAAAATTTATTGATGAACTTTTCTCAAGTGGTATCTAGAATGTAAGTTTAAAATAAAAATGCGAGTTTTCTTAAAATGTATGAACTGAATTCACTTTGACAAGGCCCAATTTTTCTTTTCACTTTGATAAGGGAGACAACTTAAAACATAAGTGATGGACAATTAATTGCTCATAAGAGTTGTCTCCCTGAGATTAAAATACAATAGGGATCCCACATTTCAATATGGATCCCTACAAGACAAATATATAAACAAAATTGCTAGGTGTTCTTTGCAGCTATTCAAACTGGAGGAAGGAGGCATGTTTTTCTATTGTTGGCAACAGGTTGACTAAGTCACAGTACAATTGTGTCTGCTAGACCTAGATTTGCCTTTTTTGGTTTTTGTCTCATTGACTTAATTTTTTTATAGCGTTATGGCCCTAACAATGAACTTCATGACTTCACATGCTTGTAGCTGGTATAGGTCAAGAACCATTCAACATATCATGATGCAATTAGGTTGGAACATTGTCTCATATACATAGCTGTGCCCTTTATGGATTTTTGTCTCATCAAATCCATTTTAGATAGAGTTATGGTTCTTGACAGTCAACTTAATATCTTTACATAGGCTGTTGTTTACAGTCTGGTATGTCTCATAGGTCTAAATGTGATTTGTGTCATCAACTCCATTTTGAATAGAGTTGTGGCCCTTGACAAGGGATTTCATATCTTCATGTGAAATGTTGTTTGTAACTGGCATGTCAACAATCACACAACATACTTCTATGCAATTTGGCATGAAGATTTCTCTTAAGCTTACATATGTCTTTGTGGGTTTAGACATTTTTGAAAGAGGTGTGCCTTTGTTGAGCATATTTTTTCTTCACATGGAAACTTGGAATATTGCTTTCATTTAGCTTACCAGTAGCTCAAGAACCATTCAAGACATTCTCATGGAGTTTGGTAAGAATATTGTCTCTTAGACCTAGATGTGAATTCAGTGAGGTTTTGTTTCATCTACACCAGTTTGCACAGAATTATGGCACTTGTCAATCCACCTTATATGTTTGCATGGGATGTTGATTGTAATCAACATAGCTCAAGAACCATTTAGCATATTCTGATGTAATCTGATATGAATGGTATTTCATGGAACTATGCAAAATGTCTACTTCATTTTGGACAGTTGTGGCCCTTGTTAATCTACTTCATTTTGAACAGTTGTGGCCCTTGATAATCTACTTCATTTTGAACAGTTGTGGCCCTTGATAATCTACTTCATTTTGAACAGTTGTGGCCCTTGATAATCTACTTTATTTTGGACAGTTGTGTCCATTGTTAATCTACTTCATTTTGGACAGTTATGGTCCTTGATAATCTTCTTCATTTTGGACAGTTATGGACCTTGATAATCTACTTCATTTTGGACAGTTGTGGCCCTTGATAATCTACTTCATTTTGGACAGTTGTGGCTCTTGTTAATCTACTTCAATTCAGATGGTTGTGGCCCTGATAATCTACTTAATTTTGGACAGTTGTAGTAATTGTTAATCAACTTCAATTTGGACAGTTGCAGCCCTTGATAATCTACTTCATTTTGAACAGTTGTGGCCCTTGATAATCTACTTCATTTTGAACAGTTGTGGCCCTTGATAATCTATTTCATTTTGGACAGTTGTGGCCCTTGATAATCTACTTCATTTTGGACAGTTGTGGCCCTAGATAATCTACTTCATTTTGGACAGTTATGTCCCTTGTTAATCTACTTCATTTTGGACAGTTGTGGCCCTTGATAATCTACTTCATTTTGGACAGTTATGTCCCTTGTTAATCTACTTCATTTTGGACAGTTGTGGTCCTTGATAATCTACTTCATTTTGGACAGTTATGGACCTTGATAATCTACTTCATTTTGGACAGTTGTGGCCCTTGATAATCTACTTCAATTTGGACAGTTGTGGCCCTTGATAATCTACTGCATTTTGGACAGTTATGGACCTTGATAATCTACTTAATTTTGGACAGTTATGTCCCTTGTTAATCTACTTCATTTTGGACAGTTATGGACCTTGATAATCTACTTCATTTTGGACAGTTGTGGCCCTTGATAATCTACTTCAATTTGGACAGTTGTGGCCCTTGATAATCTACTGCATTTCATTATCTTTACGTGTAATGTTCCTTGTGTTAATGAGACCTGGAAAGAGTTGCATTTCAAGCATTCCACATTCCACAATGTCCATTTTCTCCATTGGTTTCCCAGCACAAGTTCCCGTGTTTTATTGGCTGTTAAGAATAAATTATATTGAGTGGGGCTATCCATTATTCACACATCACTAATAGCTCTAGATCATCAGACAGTAGGTGTCATATTACCAGTATACCAGTTTACCTCATTGTCTTTTCCTGTGGTAGTACCATGGTATTTTTTAATTGCATTGGTACACCTGTAGTTTCTGTCAGTAAGGAATGTACCAATATTTCCTAAGTAATCTTATTATGACCTTAATAATATTAATAATGTTATTCAGTATTTCACGATAAAATCATTCCAAAAATTATCTTTATGTTATATTTATGATCCTTTAATCACATGTTTTACAAGTGTCATGCGTGCCAACATGGTGGCCAAATGGAATGTTGCGAAAGATATTCTGGAAAAATCTAACTTTTGTAAAAATGTTGAATAAAGAAAGACAAAAGAAAAAACACAAAATATTTTAGTAGTTTACTAATATACAGGAATGTGTTAGGTACATGTATTCCTTTATACTACTGACATTCATCACAGTTGTTTACTGCCTGATTTTTGGACAATTTCTCAAGTCCACTAAGCATTTTCTCATTTGTTGAGTGTGTTTTATGTTACTGGCCCTGTCTGGTAAATATCTTGGCATCCTGTTCAAAGTTTTCCTGCCTATTATATCAGTAGTTTCGCCTCTATGGACACTTCCTTGTTTTATCAATAGGCTCTCTAATGTTAACACAATGTCTTTCACAGTATCGGCTATTGTGTAAGCTTGGTGATTCCACTTTAGTTAGTATTTAGATTAGAACTTATACAACAATTAACATACACATAGCAAATTCATCTTTTATAAAGTACTAACTATTTAATTTTTGTTGGGGATGGGGAGTGTTTTAATTTTCTTTTGAACTGAAATTGTTTCTTTACTTTTATCTCAAGATAATTAATATTTTCCCCAAATAATATTATGCATATAATATGGTGTTATTTTGATTTTCATCAGAGAAATATATTTTTACAGCTATTGACAAATGTAAGGTAAACAAAAATGTGTTAGACCCCTGCCCCAGAACATTAAATTGTTGGTCCCTAAAATAATTGTGGTATACCATGGTGTCATGGTATGTTAAAAAATACTGCAGTACCAAATATTTCATGGTACCCAGCTATATCAGATACTTATGACATTTCTTATTGTTATTTTTACCTCTTCTGGTCATAGACCAGAAGTGCTTATTGGATCACTGTTGTCAATCTGTCTGTTGTGGGACATTTTTCCATCTCTTGGCACAAGTTTGCTGTTGCTACTCCTCCTACACTAGTTGGAGGATTGCCATATAACATTATAAACACATTTATCTCAAGGTATGGTTGTTCTCAAATGAAGATGGGGCTGCTCAGACATACAGTATAACCACCACATCAGCCATCTTGAACATCATGTTATTTCTACTCCTCCTGAACAGAAAGTCATATTAGAATTTAGTTTAAACCTGAAGACTTCTTATGATGTTTAACTGGTCACTAATGAAAATGCTGTTACCTGGACATTCAGTATGGACACCACATTGGCCAGTTTATCAATCTCATTACTACTTCTACGTTGGAATGGATAGTCAAATTAACATAGAGTTTTCGCTGTAAGACTTATAATGTCTACTTGGTCATAAATGAAAATGGTGCTGATTTGATTACCAATATGGCCACCACAGCAGCCATCCTGAAGCTATTGTTAATGATAGTCTTCCTGAAGGGAAAGTCTTATCAGCATGGGGTTTTCACCAGAAGACTTCCTATGGTGCCTTGTTGGTGTTTAAAAGAAAATTGATCTGATGTTCAATATGAATGCCATCTTGAAAATCCTGTTGCTACTCATTCTAGATGGAAAGTTGTATTAAAACTGGATTTTCAACAGCAGACTTCTTATGATTTTATGGTAGGTAATGAATGAAAATGGGGCCAATTTGAAATTCCAACATAGGGGAGATAAATATGTAGGTAATTTAGTTTATAAGGGAGACAACTCCTATAAAATATTGAGTTGTGTGGAATATGGATTATGCCCCTGCATTTAGAGATGTCAGATACCCCTGTAGTAAGCACAATTTCTGTGTTATAAATCTGAAATGATCCAAATTTTTAGGCCATGTTCAAGAGATGACCAGTTTACACACACACACACACAAGCACAATTGGTTATAACTCAAGTCCAATTGTGAATAACAGAGACAATGATCTGCTATTGCATAAAGCATTGACATATCAGGGTCTATATTGTTTAGTCTACAATTTACTCCCAACAAATTGCCTTGATCCAAATCTGCTGGTGCATTATGTGATGACAAAGCTGGATAGGTGCAGTTTGCAGTTGGACTGGACTTTCATGAATTGAATTTCATCTGTATTCTAAATACATGTGGCCAGACTGGAGGCAGCCAGGATAAGATGATCTGATACATGGACGTTATACATAATTATTATTATTATTATTGTTATTATTATTATTATTATTATTATTATTATTATTATTATTATTATTATTATTATCATCACCATCATTATTATTATTATTATTATTATTATTATTATTATTATTATTATTATTATTATTATTATCATTATTATTATTATTATTATTATTATTATTATTATTATTATTATTATTATTATTATTATTATTGTTGTTGTTGTTCTTATTATTAATATTATTATTATTATTATTATTATTATTATTATTATTATTATTATTTATTATTATTATTATTATTATTATTATTGTCATACCTGCTTTAGCATAGGTGACACATAGGGGCTTATCTTTGCTGCAGCAATGGAATCAACCTTAACTGATGTTGTGGTCCAAGTTTTCTGTATAGTCATAAGTTCCTAACCCACTGAGAGACTGCTTTTATGCCACATAATCAGTCAGTACTGGTTTTTCATCTCCATGCACATCAACTGCCAGTATCCCTAGAGACAATTGTCAAGGTCACTTGAACAATTTGGTTAAGTGTTATAGTTTTTCTGTATATGTAGTTGTAATTTAAAATTGTTTTGGAGAGATAGCTGTCCTACTTTGACTGTATATTCACAAAGCTCTGCCCTTTCAAATACACACATTTCCAGTCTCTCTGTGACCTTCAAGTATGATCAAGATAATTTCAAAAGCTTGGTTAAATTTTCATCTTTTGGTATGGTGGTAAATTCTAAACACTGGGATGGATAGCTTCAATAATTGGACTGCAGAAACAAGAATATCTGCTCTTTCATATCAATACACCCCAATCATTTGTTAATATTGGTGTTGTTGTGGGGTTTAATGCCATTTTTCAGCACAAGATAACTATATATGGTGATTGCCAGTATAACTGGTGGAGGAAGAACTGAGAAGGAAAAAAACCCAGGGAGAACTGCTGACCCATGGAATGTTTCTGGCAAGCTTTCTCACATACCGGGGCCCCGAGTGGCCGAGTGGTCTAAAGTGCTCACTGTTCCGGATCACTGCCATCTCACCTCTGTCTGCGTGGGTTTGAGTCCAAGGCTCGGCTAGCGTGGGCATGTGGGAAAGCCTGCCAGTAGCTTCTTGTGGGTCGGTGGTTCTTCCCTGGGTTTTCCAGGGTTCTTCCTCCACCAGTTATACTGGCTGCCATGTAAACCCTAGAACAACAACAGAACAACAACTTTCTCTCATACCTATGATGGCTGAACCTAAGACTCGAGTTAACACAGACAGAAGTGAGATGGTAGTCATCTGTAATGGAGAGAGCTTTAAACCACCCAGCCACATAGTCCCCACGACCCCAATTATTTGAAAATCTTGGTGAAGTTTTCAGTTGAAGACTTTTATATGTTCATAAGTACCAAAACATGCAAGGGAGACTTTCATACTTGGGCTGTAGAATCTGATAAATACCATCCTTTCATACTTACACACTCCTACCCTCCACCTGACCCATGGTCAATGTCAAGGTTATTTGAAAGTACAAACTTGCATCTGTTTCAAGCAAGATATATATTGATTCTGAATTTATTGTTATATTTCTTAGAACCAATTAAGGTCACCAATTTGGTCTTTTAGATGGGCTCAGCATATAGAAATAAAATCATCCTTGTACACAGGGAGAGAAACAAAGACAAATGGTAAGACGTGCTCTGTTTCCTGGCAATGCTAAATGTATCATAAATAGCTAGAAAATATCTATTTAAATCAGTGATGTAAGGTGTTTAAGTTTATGATGTTTTAAGGTGCTAATCTAGTGGCAGAATTCAAACCCATATGCCTCTGTTTGCAAGTCTGACATGGTAACCACAGAACAAAAGCAGCTCTGGCTGCCTCTGTTTGCAAGTCTGACATGGTAACCACAGAGCAACAGCATCTCTGGCTGCCTCTGTTTGCAAGTCTGACATGGTAACCACAGAACAACAGCATCTCTGGCTGCTTCTGTTTGCAAGTCTGACATGGTAACCACAGAACAAAAGCAGCTCTGGCTGCCTCTGTTTGCAAGTCTGATATGGTAACCACAGGACAAAAAGCAACTGTGGCTGACAATTTAAAGATCCATAAAGCATAAAAATTAAAATTCTGGAAACAATTTTCACGTTAAATTGTTTTGTTTTTTATTTATGTGTGTTTCTTTTTACATTTGGTTTTGATTTAGTTCTTTTTGGTTGACAGATAACAGATTAAGAACACTACATTAAAATTTGTTAATACTGTATGAAGCATAGTATGATGAACACTATAAAGGAGAAGCTATTCCCTGGTGAGGAGTCCCTGGCTAGTCCCTGGTGAGGAGTCCCTGGCTAATCCCTGGTGAGGAGTCCCTGGCTAGTCCCTGGTGAGGAGTCCCTGGCTAGTCCCTGGTGAGGAGTCCCTGGCTAGTCCCTGGTGAGAAAACCTGCATAAGTCATACATATTTTTAATACAGTTCTCTTCCTCTCATAATATGTCATCTTTCATACAAGACCATCTATTTTAATGTCAAAGGTATTGCATCAGTTATTGATTGATATATTAACAAGCATGAGACTGGGCAGCAGGCTTTGTCTATTTAGCATCCTCTTCATAACGCAATATACAAAAATAATGGAAGCTCTCTTTGTGAGGCCACTGAGTGAAGATGTAGTCATAAAAATGGAATCACCTCTCATGTGGACACACAATGATAAAAATATACTATGTTGGTGTCAGGCAGGGCAGTTAATGATCATAGGATTGCCAGTGTTGAGATGTGTCTTTCAGGATGGTAACAGTTGTACACAGATTGTGCACCTCCATAGTGAATAATAACAGGGAATAATAACAAGGATGTAGTCTCATGAGAGGTAACCTCTTTTTTTAAGACTGGTTCACAATTCTGGATACTTATTTCACTGATGTTAGGAATGTGAGATGTGAACTGTGACCAAAATGGATAAGCCTGTCTTGCTGGAACCTTTCATAAAGCAGTCAAGGTTTCAAATTTTACATTATGTTAATCAAGCAGATCCCATTGCTTGCTTGATAAGAGAGAGAAATAGAACTAGTTTTAGGTTTAAGTTAACTTATTCGTTAAATGAGTTTTTGTAAAAAAAAAGAGAGGACTTTGTATGTAAATAAACTAAATGCTGAAACCAACAAAACTGTTTAGGCCAGAACTAATAACAAATTGACTTATCATAAACTTAATAAATTTCCTTTATGTACTCATCAGAAACATCAACCAAAACTATTTTTGGTTTAGCTCATGTAGGGTAAAAGAGAAATAAGCTCATAACAGTGATTTTTTGTGTGTTTTTCTTAAATAAATATTAAAAAATTTGAACAAATAATTCAAAGATATATTTTTAGTATAAAAGTTTGATAAAATAGTAAGACACACCCCTCTTCTTTGACAAAAGTCCATCCATTCTTTTGCAATCAAATTCAAAAATTAATGAAAATTTATTAAGATGTGAAAAAGCCTGAATTTGAAGGACTATAATTGTACCTTTTGTGCTGAAACTTTTTTCAAATAAGGTTTGCTGTTAAAAGTAATAAATTGGTCTTAAATTAATTTAGTTTCCAGACAAAATTTGCATTAATCGCATTCTTCATATTGTTTTGTAGCACTTAGCCTCGTTGAAATCAGTGTGTACCTGCCAGTACTGCTACATCAATCAATTAAACATTGCTGTTTACCTTTTCTGTTGTAGACCATATCAGCTTTGATATGCAAAGACTTGCAATGCAGGGTAACTCTGAACTACTAAACTCCAAAGGGAAATAATGAATAGAAATGAACTGAGTTATCATTCCTGAATGGTTTGTCCTAATACATATTAGTTTTATTGTTCAGTATCTAGCAGTCTTAATTTTCTCCACTTACATGAATTTGTTTTCTTGAGGAGTAATCCCCAGAAATTAATTCATGTTCAAAGGTTTTCTTTTGTGATAGTCATATGAGTATATCTTGAAAAATTGGAATCAAATATTTGAAAGAATCTTAGTGTTAAACATTCACTTCATAAACAATCACTTGTCATAAACAATCACTTGTCATAAACAATCGCTTGTCAGAAACGACTACCATATATACTCACTTAAATGCCAGGTCCAACTGCATACAACATAGACCCAGATTTGCTGTCACATGATATGCTGGCAGAATATGTCTATGTTATTGATTCTATTGAATGGTTCAAACAAACTGCATATATCCAGCTCTGATCGTCCAATATTTGTCTGATAGTCCAATATGTGTCTGTCTGATAGTCCAATATGTGTCTGTCTGACAGTCCAATATGTGTCTGATAGTCCAATATTTGTCTGATAGTCCAATATGTGTCTGTCTGATAGTCCAATATGTGTCTGATAGTCCAATATTTGTCTGATAGTCCAATATGTGTCTGATAGTCCAATATTTGTCTGATAGTCCAATATGTGTCTGTCTGATAGTCCGATATGTGTCTGATAGTCCAATATGTGTCTGATAGTCCAATATTTGTCTGATAGTCCAATATGTGTCTGATAGTCCAATATTTGTCTGATAGTCCAATATGTGTCTGTCTGACAGTCCAATATGTGTCTGATAGTCCAATATGTGCCTGATAGTCCAATATGTGTCTGATAGTCCAATATTTGTCTGATAGTCCAATATGTGTCTGATAGTCCAATATTTGTCTGATAGTCCAATATTCATCTGATAGTCCAATATGTGTCTGTCTGATAGTCCAATATTTGTCTGACAGTCCAATATGTGTCTGTGTGACAGTCCAATATGTGTCTGATAGTCCAATATTTGTCTGATAGTCCAATATGTGTTTGTCTGATAGTCCAATATGTGTCTGATAGTCCAATATTTGTCTGATAGTCCAATATGTGTCTGATAGTCCAATATGTGTTTGATAGTCCAATATTTGTCTGATAGTCCAATATGTGTCTGATAATCCAATATGTGTCTGATAGTCCAATATTTGTCTGATAGTCCAATATGTGTCTGTCTGATAGTCCAATATGTGTCTGATAGTCCAATATGTATCTGATAGTCCAATATGTGTCTGATAGTCCAATATGTGTCTGTCTGATAGTCCAATATGTGTCTGATAGTCCAATATGTGTCTGATAGTCCAATATGTGTCTGATAGTCCAATATTTGTCTGATAGTCCAATATGTGTCTGATAGTCCAATATTTGTCTGATAGTCCAATATGTGTCTGATAGTCCAATATTTGTCTGATAGTCCAATATGTGTCTGTCTGACAGTCCAATATCTGTCTGATAGTCCAATATTTGTCTGATAGTCCAATATGTGTTTGTCTGATAGTCCAATATGTGTCTGATAGTCCAATATGTGTCTGATAGTCCAATATTTGTCTGATAGTCCAATATGTGTCTGTCTGATAGTCCAATATGTGTCTGATAGTCCAATATTTGTCTGATAGTCCAATATGTGTCTGTCTGATAGTCCAATATGTGTCTGATAGTCCAATATGTATCTGATAGTCCAATATGTGTCTGATAGTCCAATATGTGTCTGTCTGATAGTCCAATATGTGTCTGAATGTCTTTGATAGTCCAATATGTGTCTGATAGTCCAATATGTGTCTGATAGTCCAATATGTGTCTGTCTGATAGTCCAATATGTGTCTGATAGTCCAATATGTCTGATAGTCCAATATGTGTCTGATAGTCCAATATTTGTCTGATAGTCCAATATGTGTCTGTCTGACAGTCCAATATGTGTCTGATAGTCCAATATTTGTCTGATAGTCCAATATTCGTCTGATAGTCCAATATGTGTCTGATAGTCCAATATTTGTCTGACAGTCCAATATGTGTCTGTCTGACAGTCCAATATGTGTCTGATAGTCCAATATTTGTCTGATAGTCCAATATGTGTTTGTCTGATAGTCCAATATGTGTCTGATAGTCCAATATTTGTCTGATAGTCCAATATGTGTCTGTCTGATAGTCCAATATGTATCTGTCTGATAGTCCAATATGTGTCTGATAGTCCAATATGTGTCTGTCTGATAGTCCAATATTTGTCTGATAGTCCAATATTTGTCTGATAGTCCAATATGTGTCTGATAGTCCAATATTTGTCTGATAGTCCATATGTGTCTGATAGTCCAATATGTGTCTGATAGTCCAATATGTGTCTGATAGTCCAATATTTGTCTGATAGTCCAATATGTGTCTGTTAGTCCAATATGTGTCTGATAGTCCAATATGTGTCTGATAGTCCAATATGTGTCTGTCTGATAGCCCAGTATGTATCTGATAGTCCAATATGTGTCTGATAGTCAAATATGTGTCTGATAGTCCAATATGTGTCTGATAGTCCAATATGTGTCTGATAGTCCAATATGTGATGGCAATTCTGTGTCGATGCAGTTTTCATTTAGTTCTGACTTACAGGCAAGTATATTAAATAATTTCCATGCTACAGTCGATCTTTCTACTTTTCCAAGGTTCCTACTCCAAACTATCAGGATAATTTTCTGGCAAACAAACAGGTGTTTAAGGCATTTTTTTAGAGGCTTTTATCAGATCTGAAAGTATCAAACTATTTTTTTTATTATTCATGCCCATGATTTAATAAAGACTGGTATGCAGCAAAAATATTTAAAAAGCATTTAAAGCTATCATGTGTAGTCTAGCTAATTTTCTGTGTGTGTGTGTGTGTGTGTGTGTGTGTGTGTGTGTGCACGTGCATGCATGTGTGTGTGTGCATGTGTTTTTTTATACATATTCTGTGATTTATCAGGTCTCAGACCACTAATTTATTTTTCCATATGGATTAAGGTAAATGCTTCAAAAATTAAAACTATTTTTGTGCACTAGATGACCCAGTAAACAACACATGTATGCCTTGATTAAAGTTAGCACACAGTTTCTTAACAATCAAAATGGGGTGTTTCACAATAGCTTTTTGAAATAATTGTCCTTTCTAAGCAAAATACAAGTAAGAACAACCTCAGTCAACAGTCTCACACTGGGTAAGCAGAGAATAATTTTGTCCTGCCAGAAAAGAATAGAAACAGTGTATGTGGACAGACCGCATCTATGTAGAAGTTGAAAACACTGATACAAGTCTCACAAAGTTACAAAATAATATTTCCCATTAAAGCCAATCATCTAAGTATGAATTATACAAAAAGATAAGAGCCAGTCTAGAAATTAGTTAAATAGAGAATATATGGGTTGGGGAGGCCATGATTGGTTGATAATGAGAAGTAATAGTTAGCAAAAATGATCTTTTCAAAGCTGACCTAGCATTGTTTGTAATGAGATGTAAAATTAGTTCTACACATGCACTGTTTTTCTTGAGTATTTTTTAGCAGTTTTGTTTAGGATCCATAATAATGAAAACAGGTGTTAATTAGTTCGGTGCAGAATAGGTGACACAATTTTCAAGATCATGAAGTTAACACAGAGGTGTAGTGCTAAATAAAGAAGTGAGGGAATACATGTTACTCAGATGCTGGGGGACAATGGCAAGTGCAAAAAAGTAAGGGAACACCATTCCCAACTGTTCCCACAGCATTATACCCTGAGTTTTTATGAAAGTCATAGCTCACATTATTTTCTCATCACAAAAGCATACATTAAGGATGTTTCCATGCTGTATGTTACAGGCTCTGTCCTGAGTATTCAGAACTAGAAATAAATGTTCATTATTATGGTGCTTTTACAGCTTCATTGTAGGAACTGAATTGCTGGTTAGAACCATGTGCCCAGTTATGTAAGGTATCATATGTTTTCGCATACTGACAAACTGGTACCCTGCTCAATCAATAGTGTTCAGAGGCCAACATCATTAACCTAAATTAATTAACTGATTATCAGTGTTAAAATTCTTAAGACTTTTCTTGTATGATATAGTTTCTCCTCAGACTTTCCCATGGATGAACAGCGCAATAACAATCATTTTTAAGCTTTAATTAAGGAAAGTTGAAGGTGTTTACTAGTTTATTAATTGAAAGTTTCATAATTGTTAAGATTCTAGGACAGATATGCTGGTTCCATTCCTGGAAGATAATAACTGTGTGTTACTCACTTTTAAGACAGGTCCAACTGTATACTGCACAGACCCAGATCTGCTATTGCCTGATGCACCAATATATCTGGGTCTGTGTAGTTTATTAGGAATGATCAGTACAATAAACAACATAGACCCTGATCTGCAGGTGCACTATGCATATCAGGGTCTTTGCTATTTACAATTTGATTTGACTTATAAGCGAGTGAAATACAGTTCCTGTATTAGTTACCATTAAGATTTTATAGAAATACTGGTCTAATATGATATAAAAATTATAGTGTAAAGCTGTGAATGTTCCTCGCTAACAAAACTGTCTTTGATCTTTTGTTGTCATTATTGCCAAAGAGCCAAAGAATTACAAAATAATTACCATTTTACTGAGACTCAAGGCCATGATTATTTTTTGACCGGAGTAAAGGCTTACATATTTTGGATGTAGTCTATTAAATTTACAGGCTTTTCTGTGATATTATTACTAACGTCACAACTCTTTTGCCATTTAGTTTTGATCAACAAAACATGCATGTCAGATTTTATTTAATAAATAAATACAATAATTTATTTGAAATGATTGGGTCAAATACAACAGTAATCCAATGACCCCTTGAATGAGTTAGTGATTCAGGTCAACTGTCTATTGATTTATTGTCTATTTACCTGTAAACTAACACATTAAATAAACAAATAATTGGGTCTTGTTCTTGTTTAATTACAGGTACAGTCATACATTCGGTCCAGTGCTTGCACATGGAAGTATACCAGAAGCAAGTCCACATAACCTACTGTGTATCATGTTCACCTGGTAAAATAAAAATAAAATTGAGCACAGCCATTGTAAGATGAGGTTACAGTTAGGCTTTAATACGATATCACCCGGGAGATTTGGGTGGTACGTAATTCCTAACTTGAACTTTAGCCACAAATTGAAAACCATCACTAAGATTTATCTCAATTCCAGTAACATCTATATTTATAAGTTGAGTCAGTTTGCAAACAACAAAGATCCTTATTTCCCATAACATAATGCACATGGAGATCAGGGTTTATACTGTTTGTTCAAGTGATTACTCCTAACAAATTGCAATGACCCAGATATGCAGGCACATTATGCGATGGCAGGTCTAGGCCTGTGCAGTTTACAGTTGAAATAGTCATATAAGCAAGTAAAATATGGTAGGTCCACTGGGAGTTGAGAATATTTTGTAATTCATACATCCAACTTTCATACTTAATGGCGAGTCATAGTTTCAAAACCTATCTAATGTTTTCATACAGTGAGGCTTTTTTTGTACTTTATTCATTTTTACATATTTGTATATCTTGATGTGAAGAAACGTTGTTCTAATATCTTCTTACTAATCATGGTTTTATCCCTTCATTTCAATTGTACCTCAATAAAACAGCCAACAAACTTGAAAAAAGCCACAGCTTTTCTTATTCATTAGTATTTTAAGTGTGACTTACGTTTTAGGATGTCTTCTTTGAGGGAGGTACATTTTTCAGTGAAAATATCAGTTCATGATGGGGAAGATGGTTTCTATGTATATTAAATTACTTATCATGTATATTGAATTACTTACCAGGTATATTAAATTACTTACCAGGTATGCATATTACAAGACTATTTAAAAATTTTAACTTTGCCTTTTTATGCATCATCAATAGCAAACATGCTAACACTTAATGTTAATTGATGAAAGTTGATTTGAAAGTATAATTTGGAATATATATTTATATTATGAAGTTTCTCCCTCACTACTTCTCTTTCTCTCACTATATAGTAACTTATTTTCTTTAAGATGTGTAGTAGATTTATTAGGTAGATTACACTTTGAGATAGCTGTATTTAGAGAGCAAATTATCACAAATTGGACAGCTCACACTTTGAGATAGATAGCTGTATTTAGAGAGCAAATTATCACAAATTGGACAGTTCACACTTTGAGATAGATAGCTGTATTTAGAGAGCAAATTATCACAAATTGGACAGCTCACACTTTGAGATAGCTGTATTTAGAAAGAAAATTATCACAAATCAGACAGCTCACACTTTGAGACAGCTGTATTTAGAGAGAAAATCAGCACAAATTGGACAACTCACACTTTGAGATAGCTGTATTTAGAGAACACATTATCACAAATTGGACAACTCGCACTTTGAGATAGCTGTATTTAGAGAGAAATTATCACAAATTGGACAGCTCACACTTTGAGATTACTGTATTTAGAGAGAAAATGATCACAAATTGGACAGCTCACGCTTTGAGAAAGATGTATTTAGAGAGAAATTAGCACAAATTGGACAGCTCACACTTTGAGATAGCTGTATTTAGAGAGAACATTATCACAAGTTGGACAGCTTACACATTGAGATAGCTGTATTTAGAGAGAAAATTATCACAAATTGGACAGCTCACACTTTGAGATAACTGTATTTAAAAAGCAAATTATCACCAATTGGACAGCTTACTTTTGAGATACTTATATTTAGAGAGAAATATAGACAAAAATGGACAGCTTACTTTTTGAGGTAGTTATTTGTAGAGAGCAGTATATAAAATTGGACACTACTTACTTATGAAATAAGCTAACTGTTGAGGTCAGCTTAATTAAAAATTGTTATGGTATTTTTATTACATTGAATAGATTGGATTTATTATAAACTGGATTACTTTTGTCAATGCAATGTAGTTTGATTGCTTTGCATGTTCACTTAGAATCAAATTCATTTTAATTTTCTGTATATTTTCCTTGGTAAAACAAACTTAAGTACAACAACAATTGTAGTATTTATTCAACTTCTTGATCTCTCCACTTCAGTAGCAGTTTTATTACAGTTAGCAGACATTTTAAGATATCTGAAATTGTATCATTTACTTTTCAATGTGACCATATGGTCATAAGTTAAAAATTACAAATTCTTTCATAATGCTAATTTGAAAATGATCAAAATGTAAACTGTTGGAATTTGATGCAAACATACAGCATTCCCTAACAGTTCACTTTATATTCATATTTTGATTTTGCATCAGATCAACTCTATCAAAACAACAAATGAAGAAGTTCTGGGACCAAGTGACATCTTCATGAAACAGCTTCATTTGTTCTAAATTAGACATTATTAGGAAAAGTTGTATATATTTACCATATTCACCTGTATATCACCCAGCCACAAACAGCCAAGATTGGTAATCACATAGTATTTTGAGTGGAGTGGCAATGACTGAGTGTATTGGGGCTCCATCACATGATGCATGGACAGATGTCACAAAATGTATTAAAAGATCAGGGTCCCATCACAAAATGTGTGGAAAAATTGAAGAGATTGGGGCTCCATCCTGTGATGCATAGAAAGGTCAGGGTTCCATCATGTGAATATTGAGGTCCCATCGCATAATGCATGTGAAGATTGAGGTCCCATCACATAATGCATGTAAGATCTGGGTCCCATCATATAATGTATGGAAAATCTGCATCCCATCACTTAATACAAGGAAAGACTAGGTCCCATCACTTAATACAAGGAAAGACTGGCTCCCATCATGTGATATATAATAAGATCTGGGTCTCATCACATGTGTGAGAAGATCTGGGTCCCATCCCATAACGTGTGGAAAGATCTGGGTCCAATCCCATAATGTGTGTAAAGATCTGGGTCCCATCCCATAATGTGTGGAAAGATCTGGGTCCCATCCCATAATGTGTGGAAAGATCTGGGTCCCACCACATAATGTGTGGAAAGATCTGGGTCCCACCACATAATGCATGGAAAAATCTGGGTCCCATCATATAATGCATGGGAAGATCTGGGTCTCATCCCATTATGTGTGGGAAGACTGGGGTCCAATCACATAAGGGGGCGCTCACCAGTTAATATGTACATGTGCTTTTGAGATAGTGACGTATGTAAGGTGAAGTAGTTCGCATTTAAAACATGCACAATGGAGAGAATGTTGGCATACCTCTATGCTACATTAATGTAATGTGGATGATATTTCTTTGGATATTGTACTTTTGGAAATTTTACATGATTTAAGCACACTGCTAACTAAAATGACTGCTCCCTTGTGTTAAAAAAATCAGCCTGAATTTGTCTAAAGTACACTATACATAGCAGCTATTAAAATAGGGAAAATGAATTTTGCCAGACTAGACAATGCCAGATTCTGAAAGTGCAATGAATGAATTACCAAATATATAAAATGTAAAAAAAGTTATCAGCTCTTTTTTATACAATTTACCTCTGAAGTTCAGGAAGTGAAAATGACCAAGTAGAGCTAGCATTTTTTGAAAGATGCACATCGGAAGTAAGGCCAATCTGTATACTCTATAACCCATAGGTCACCCATCAATCATACACCAAAATAAAGGGAATTTAAGGTTCTTTGAATTATACCTACGATATACAAGGTCTTTTTTTAAATAGCCAGAATAACCAGTGAGGAAAGCCAGGGAAATTCTTTTTCTTTAAAATCCTAACCCTATGCAAAATACGAAACTGTAGAGTGCCACCTAAATCATTGGAATATCATGGTCCCATCACATAACCCATGGGAAGGTCTGGGTCCAGTGGCATGATGTATGGTAAGATCTGGGTCCCGTGCACATAGTGAACTGGAAGAACTGGGTCTTATCACATAATGCATGGTAAGGTTGGGGTCCCATCCCATAATGCATGGAAAGATCTGGGTCCCATCCCATAATGCATGGGAAGATCTGAGTCCCATCTCAAAATCTATGGAAAGATCTGGGTCCCATCCCATAATGCATGGAAAGATCTGAGTCCCATCATATAATGTGTGGGAAAATTTGGGTCCAACCACATAAATCATGGTAATATCAGGGTCCAATCATCTAGTGTGTGGCAACATTGGGGTCCCATCACATTCTTTGTGGATGGATCAGGGTCCCATCATCTAGTGTGTGGCAACATTGGGGTCCCATCACATTCTGTGATGAAAGATCAGGGTCCCATCACAGTGTGGCTTCCATCCCATGCTTTGTTAAGACCTAAGTCCAATCACACAAATCGTTGGAAGATTGGGGACCCATCATACTATGTATGGTAAGATATCATCTGTGTTATTCCCTTAAAATTGTATATAACACAAATGGCACAAACCCAGATATGCTGGTTCACTGATCAGTGGTTAATCTGGATCCATATTTTTTGCAATGGACTGCATGTCATTCTTTTTTAAAATCTATTTTGGTGTAAAGAATGAGAAGCATGCCCTAGGGATACAAGAAGTCCATCAGGCAGGGACATATTTGTATGTCATATCAAATAAATTCTTTCCTCACACACATAACAAAACATGAATTCAGTTTTGTATTTAACACATAACCCCACTATTATGCTTTCTAAATATAATTATTCTATATAGTGTGAAAGGTATTCACATCTAATTAGGAATTATACAAGTTCAGTTTGGTTTGTGACGTGTGTAATTTGGATTTTTCAGTCTCACTGCTATGTCTGCAGTTTGGCAGTTAATAGTGATGTCTAGCATTGTGGCATCATGCTGCAGACAAGTAGCATTATGTCCCACCCAGTCATATTATGCTAAAACCAGGCCAACCAGTCCTAACACTAACCTCTTAATACTTCACACCAAGCAAGGCAGCTGTTAGTACCATTTTTATAAGTCTTTGGTATGACTTTGCCAAGGTTTGAACCCATCACCTCCCACATTCAAAGTGGACATTCAAACCACTTCAGCCACCAGAGTGGTAGGTTCCATTTGGATTTTGAATAACATTTTCATGCAGACAATGATAATCAGAATGACAATAACAATCCTTTGTGTAGATTTCTGGACTACACAGTGCTAATTTTAGTTTTTAAGAAATTAACATATTTTTACCTCACAGTAATGGTTATAGGGGCATTTTGTGTTACCCTGAGGCTCCCTTGTCCATCCATCCAGTCACACCTTGGGTACGTTCTATGTTATTGGTAGGTTTTAGGCTCCCTGTTGGAACATTGATATTCCATGAACACATTTATTATTTAAAATTATTATTCCTTTAATGATACCAAACAGTGTTTTTTCAATATGCTCTAAAAATGTGTATGTGCCATCTTGCCTATTAGTAATGATGGTTGTTCGTGTGTTCTAGAAGAAAATGTATCCTTACATATTTACTGAATGTATCTGAATTTATAATGATCATATATATATGTTGAGTCCAGCTGCAAACTGCACATATCCAGATCTACCATCATGTAATGTGTTGGCAGATATGGGTCTACACAATTTGTTAAAAATGATCAGTAGAACAAACATAAACCCTGATCTGCCAGTACATTATATGATGGCCAACCAGGGTCTAATCATTTGCAGCTCAACTCAACTTATAAGCAAGTGCTGACAGTATTATGAAAATTTTACAGTTTATGATTTTAGATATTTTCTCTCAGTAGAATGACAGTTTTAGTGTCATCTGTCACACACTGTAAGAAAATAAAACAAGCAAGAAGATAAATGTATTGCAGTATGTTGCAAATGTTTTAAAAATAAAATATCAGTCAGACTTTGAGTCTCTGAAATTCCTTTAGCCTATTCATCTCTGCTTGTGGTTATCATACCATGTCTCCAGCCTGTGACCTTCTAGACTGCCCAGTTGTCATACAAAGTGACCAGTGGTAATAACTCACTCTGATTGTAAATCACTTTGATCTGTTGTGTGCCAATACTGCAGTCAGTAAAGGATAATATGTAGACAAAGCCTGGTCCATGTAACTGTTTTTCTTTCATCTCTATTCTTGCCTGGAGTAAGGATTAACACACTTTTAACTTCAGTGTTAAAGAAATTGAGAAGTTTATGGTGATAAGAGAATCTAATTACTGTTAGAAGGCTATAAAGGGGCATGGTTAGACTCTGTTATCACCCTTAATACATAATTAAATCATTGATTGCTTTATTCATTGATCAAAAGTACTTTAAATATAGTATCAGATAGACTTATCCCAGCAATATGTAGGGTTGTTTTCCAGAAGTGTCCTTCAGTTAGTAACAGAACTAGTGAATTACAGTATCAAAGTGGTACAGTTACTTACTTTTGTTGCAATTTAATTTTCTGTTTTCACATTTATGAAATAATGCATCATAAATTATTTCTCAGTGTTTCAGTTTTATTGATATATTGAATGCTTATTTTCCTTCAGTGAGCATGCCCAAACCTCAGAAGGGGTCTTCTATTTAGTAATTTGAACTTGACCTTTTGACCTTTCTATGCATGGAGACCATATTTTATCATCATGCACTTACCAATCAAATAGATACAGCCAAACTAGGTCAGTTTTATTGCTCATGAAAACAGAAATATAACTGAATAAAATTTGATGAAATCTGATGGCTCTAGAAGCAAATGTGAGACCACCACATACTATATGGTACTCATTGACCTCACATAAGAACAGATTTACTGACCAGAATAAAATTTGTTGGAAAAATTTAGCTGGTCATGCTAGCAATACACACTGGACATACATGGTTGTCCACTTATGTCCAGTGTGTACTGTTAGCATGACCAGTTGTCTGAGGCTCTTATTTGCATCATATGTCATATATATAATCTTGAATAAGTTAATTGCTCTTTTTCTGCCAGAGTTGATATATGCAACACAGCTAACTTAATAAAAACAAAATTCTTCAAATTCCTTGTAGTTAATTACTTTTTCATTATATTTCAGTTTAAATTACTTAAGAATTGTTTGAGTCTAAACACCATAGATAGTTCACTGAAGAACACTAATAATTCAGGGTATTAATACCTCAGGGATTGAATATTAACACTTCAGGGATTGAATATTAACACTTCAAGGATTGAATATTAACACTGCAAGGTTAGAATATTAACACTTCAGGGATTGAATATTAACACTTCAAGGATTGAATATTAACACTTCAGGACTTGAATATTAACACTTCAGGAATTGAATATTAACACTTCAAGGATATAATATTAACACTTCAAGGATATAATATTAACACTTCAGGGATTGTATATTAACACATCAAGGATAGAATATTAACACTTCAGGAATTGAATATTAACACTTCAGGGATTGTATATTAACACTTCAAGGATATAATATTAACACTTCAAGGATGGAATATTAACATTTCAGGGATTGTATATTAACACTTCAAGGATATAATATTAACACTTCAAGGATGGAATATTAACACTTCAGGGATATGATATTTATACTTCAGGGATGGAATATTAATACTTCAGGGATATGCTATTTATACTTCAGGGATGGAATATGACTACTTCAGGGATATAATATGTTTCTTTTTAAAAAAGTGGTCACAAAGTTCAAAGACCTAAAGGGTATATATTTAGTCAGTTAGGAAATATAAAATACTGTTGATGGAAGAACCATTCCTCACCAAGTTATTATAATATTACTTTAATACTGTATATTAACATTCATATTCCAACCTATATAATAATTCAATACTCTATGGTAACATTCATATATTCCAAATTATAATAAATTCAGTACTGTATGGTAACATTTATATTCCATATTATAAAAATAAATTCAATACTGTATGGTAACATTCATATTCCAAGTTTAAATAAATAATTCAACACATTACTGTAACATTCATATTCCATGTTATGATAATAATTCAACACACTACTGTAACATTCACATTCCAAGTTATGATAATAATTCAACACACTACTGTGACGTTCAGATTCCAAGTTATGATAATAATTCAACACACTCCTGTAACATTCACATTCCAAGTTATGATAATAATTCAACACACTCCTGTAACAGTCACATTCCAAGTTATGATAATAATTCAACACACTACTGTAACAGTCACATTCCAAGTTATAATAAATAATTCAACACACTACTGTAACAGTCACATTCCATGTTATGATAATAATTCAACACACTACTGTAACAGTCACATTCCAAGTTATAATAAATAATTCAACACACTACTGTAACAGTCACATTCCAAGTTATAATAAATAATTCAACACACTACTGTAACAGTCACATTCCAAGTTATGATAATAATTCAACGCACTACTGTAACAGTCACATTCCAAGTTATGATAATAAGTCAACACACTACTGTAACAGTCACATTCCAAGTTATGATAATAATTCAACACACTACTGTAACAGTCACATTCCAAGTTATGATAATAATTCAACACACTACTGTAACATTCACATTCCAAGTTATGATAATAAGTCAACACACTACTGTAACAGTCACATTCCAAGTTATGATAATAATTCAACACACTACTGTAACAGTCACATTCCAAGTTATAATAAATAATTCAACACACTACTGTAACAGTCACATTCCAAGTTATAATAAATAATTCAACACACTACTGTAACAGTCACATTCCAAGTTATGATAATAATTCAACACACTACTGTAACAGTCACATTCCAAGTTATGATAATAATTCAACACACTACTGTGACGTTCAGATTCCAAGTTATAATAAATAATTCAACACACTACTGTAACAGTCACATTCCAAGTTATGATAATAATTCAACACACTACTGTAACAGTCACATTCCATGTTATGATAATAATTCAACACACTACTGTGACGTTCAGATTCCAAGTTATAATAAATAATTCAACACACTACTGTAACAGTCACATTCCAAGTTATGATAATAATTCAACACACTACTGTAACAGTCACATTCCAAGTTATGATAATAATTCAACACACTACTGTAACAGTCACATTCCAAGTTATAATAAATAATTCAACACACTACTGTAACAGTCACATTCCAAGTTATGATAATAATTCAACACACTACTGTAACAGTCACATTCCAAGTTATGATAATAAGTCAACACACTACTGTAACAGTCACATTCCAAGTTATGATAATAAGTCAACACACTACTGTAACAGTCACATTCCAAGTTATGATAATAATTCAACACACTACTGTAACATTCACATTCCAAGTTATGATAATAAGTCAACACACTACTGTAACAGTCACATTCCAAGTTATGATAATAATTCAACACACTACTGTAACAGTCACATTCCAAGTTATAATAAATAATTCAACACACTACTGTAACAGTCACATTCCAAGTTATAATAAATAATTCAACACACTACTGTAACAGTCACATTCCAAGTTATGATAATAATTCAACACACTACTGTAACAGTCACACTCCAAGTTATAATAAATAATTCAACACACTACTGTAACAGTCACATTCCAAGTTATGATAATAATTCAACACACTACTGTAACAGTCACATTCCAAATTATAATAAATAATTCAATACTGTACAGAAACATTCATATTCCAAGTTATAATAAATAATTCAATACTGTACAGAAACATTCATATTCCAATAAAGATCTTGAACATTGGTAAAGTCAGATGGTAGATAATTAGCTTTTTAGATGATGTTTTCATTTCATTATTTTGGAATGGAATAAACAGTACAAGAAGAAAAGAGGGAAAAAATTAATTTTCTAAAAAATTGGCAAAGAAGATGAGATTTTTTAAACATTTATTCAATTATAGACTTGCTTCCTGCCATTGCACCAGTTTTTAAAGGCATGTGACATTACACAACAATAGTAGCCCAGACAGGAATAGACCAATCTACCCATTATCAGGACTGTCAGACAGGAATTGACCAATCTACCCATAATCAGGACTGTCAGACAGGAATAGACCAATCTACCCATAATCAGGACTGTCAGACAGGAATTGACCAATTTACCCATAAACAGGACTGTCAGACAGGAATAGTCCAATCTACCCATAATCAGGACTGTCAGATAGGAATTGACCAATCTATCTATAATCAGGACTGTCAGACAGCAATTGACCAATCTACCCATAATCAAGCATTGCCTTCAGCACCCCTACCACATGAAAAAATGCCACAAACTGCTAAATGTACTAATGGCCATGAAAATACATGTAGTAACTAAACAGGTATTTTAATTAATGCTGTATGTTTATTATGTATAATACAGAATAAATGAAATACTTCACATCACATAGTGAAACAGTAAACACATTGATACCTCATATATTCTTGTTTTCAACATTAGTAATCAGGTGGGGGTGAGGAAGGGTTCTAGCAATGAGGTGGGGGTGAGGGTTCTAACAGTGAGGTGGGGGTGAGGGTTCTAGCAAGGAGGTGGGGGTGAGGACTCCATAGTGTTAGGATGTGCAGTGTCCCAAAACCAACAATCATTTATATTCCACAGTAAATTAAAATCCATTCACCTATTTCAGGTACTATTCAGAAAACTATATACTTAATGACATACCTAACTTACCATGACTAGATGGTCTTAATTGTTACCTATTTATCTTTATCAATATGCAAAGTCTCAAATCTTACCCCCAGGGCTTAATTGGAGTAAGGTACCCACTTTGAAGTAATCAGTCTAAGGTTTTTAATTATAGACCTATTAATTTACTCACCTTTAAAGATAAAGATCCCATCAGACACCTGGAAATTATTGAAAAACATGTATTGCTGTACTGCCAAGCTCAAAGAATGCACACAATGGGGCTGGGCATCCCTTTAAGAATTCATTTTCCTGTTTGAAGAAAAAATTCCTTTTGTTGTTCAGACTATTTTCCTATAAATTTTATGTCCTCCTTGATACTTTTTAAGTATTAAAGGTCATATAGGTACAAAGTATCAAAGGTCAATTTCTTAAAGGTACAAAATATCAAAGGTCATTTTCTTAAAAGTACAAAGTATCAAAGGTCATTTTCTTACCAGTACAAAGTATCAAAGTCATTTTATTACAATTACAAAGTATCCCAATATTAGTGGTCCCAACAATGTACATGTATGAGGCAGAAGGATTGGCACCATTGGCAGGATCCATGTCAGCATTTCTGTAATTCTAGTGATACATTTCACTAAGTACTAGTAACTTGATGTAGTCAAGTAATACAGCCCTTCCTTACTGTAAGGTCCCTCACTACAACACTGTTTGGTGTTATAATAAATCAAGTATTGTCATGGATCCCATTTCATTAAGTGATAGCAAAAATTTATATGTACCTACTGGTATCATATATTTTATTATTAGACAATATTACTATAAGGTGGTATACTTTGTAACTCCCAAGGTCAGTTTAATAATGAGGGAGTACTGTATCATGTACTTCATTATAACGTAGTCTCACTATAAGGTGATATAGTCTATAGTTCCCATTTACAGCATTATGAGGAAGTACCTGTATCACGTACTTCATTATAATGTAGTCTCACTATAAGGTGATATAGTCTATAGTTCCCATTTACAGCATTATGAGGAAGTACCTGTATCACGTACTTCATTATAATGTAGTCTCACTATAAGGTGATATAGTCTATAGTTCCCATTTACAGCATTATGAGGAAGTACCTGTATCACATACTTCATTATAATGTAGTCTCACTATAAGGTGATATAGTCTATAGTTCCCATGGACAGCATTATGAGGAAGTACCTGTATCATGTACAAGTTGGTCTTAACATAATGCAGAATATTCAGTGTCTCCCATGGACAGCATTCAAATGAGTTCAATACTGTATCATGTACTTCCTTATAAGATAGCCTCATTATTAGGTGGTATACAAAGTGGCTGTCATAGATGGTGTTCAAAATGAGAGAGTACTGTATGCCAAACTTCATTATAAGACAGTCTTAGTATATTATAGTATATTCTATAACACCAATAGACAGCATTATAATTGGGGAGTATTGTCGATATATATATATATATACATTACTGTGATTTAAAGCTGACATCCCTTCAGATACTAAAACGATCAGAATTTTTGTACAAAATGTTAATTATATTTTCATGATTATGGTATTAATTTGAGTGATGGGAAATCTGAATTCAAATTAATTATAATTATATGTCTTAAATATAATAGCCCCTTTTTACAAAGAACAATTTTGGGTTCTGTTGGCACTCGGTGTCATAGCACGGGATTTGTTATAACAAGGGGTTTATGTCTAACCTACAGTACTATGGAATCGTGATCATGATACTTTTGTGATGCACTTATCAATTACAGCATGCTTCACCAAATAAAGACAATCTAGGTCCAGTAATAATTACTCTCATGTGAGACAGATTTAGTCTTCATGACAGGCAAATGGCTTATGCCCCTTGTTTAGAGGAAATTTAATGGGTGCAACATTTGTTGATCATACAAAGGTTTTTATTACCAATATTCTTATCAATAAATATGTGTGTGTGTGGGTGTTTGTATTTGGTGTAAACCAAGGACATTATTGAGATTACACACCAACATCCAGAGGACACACCTCCAACAGAGGACATCCTCAGTTGGAAAAATTGTACAATCTTGCTTCTTACAACTATTTTAGCCTAGAATAATGTAAAATCATGATTTGTGGGAAGGTCCTTGTTTACATGCTTGGTGCTTGTTCATGATTTTGGAGTGTATTTTGGAGTGTATCTTTCTTCCAAAGCTGGTGATACACATGCCTGAAACCATGTCCTCAATTGCCCAGTGGAAGACTTGTAGAGAGATCCCTGCTATCAAATTACACATTGCAAAAATGTATCATATCCCTTTAGATCCAAGCATCAAATACCAACTACTTAGCTAAACTATGAGAAGATAAGCTGGTGCATATAATAGTCCCTGGTATTTTTTATTAATATTTCATGCATGTGAGACAATAGTGTTGGGAAACTCATGATACATTCATACCATACAGGTCCAATACAGGCAAATAAATCTACAACATGTACGAAAGAGGTACATCAAAATGCTATTGGAAATACACATGAATCCATTGTCAACTTGTACCAAAATTGCCTAATAACTGACCCATCTGTAAAGTTAAAACGTCCTGTTTACGGCAAGATTTAACACATGTAAAGATATTGAAAAGATATCCTTGATATGCAAAATTTATTTTATGATTATTAAATAAGCTATATCCACCCCTATTTCATCATTTGCCTACTTAGTACTCAAACAGGAGAGAACAGATGTGAACCAAGTGAAACATCCCTCTACGGTGAGATTGAATTATCACTAACCGAATTTGGAAGTAACATGCACAGAACTTCAATAAATATATAGAAAGATAAATATTTTATACAGAGGTCAAACATTTATCATCACGATGATCAGTCCCAAAATGAAGCATTTAATTACAGCAATATGTTTTTTATTATCGTGTTCTTAAGACCTCCGACTACATGTGCAAGCAATCATAAACTGTTGAATGCATTCAATGTTCTTTTAATGTATATACTTACTTCAGTTGGTGATTTGATGACTTTGCTTAACATAAATTATATTTGTATCAATAGTTGTATTGTAAATGAAGTCTCATTAAAACAACACACAAAATGTAAAAACAAGGTGTTAATCTATATTGTTTTCCCAAATTTAAAGAGGTTTTAAATAATAGCCAAAATGATCAGGATATTCCACTGGACCAACTTGTATTTATAACTTAAAAGAAATTTTACTTAGAGCTGCATCAGACCATAATATTCTTACTCATTTAGTATTTTTTCAGTATGTTTTACACAGAAGGCAATGCGAAAAAAAAACTGTTTAAAACTTCCAGTCAGCAACACAAAACATCTTACAAGTTACCTTAAATTAGCAAATGTATAAACTAAGTGACTTGGAAGGTGAACCAAGAAAGTGTTGTACAATTTAAAGTATATTCTTGTTCATTCATGGTTCCAAAACAATAAAACAGGATAAATTGTTTGTAAAAAGGTATTAGAAAATTATCCCCAGCCATTAACTCTATATGTAAATGTACAAGTACTTTCATAGAACTCTGTATTTCACTTCTGCAATTACTGAACTTATAACTATTTAGGTGGTTTCAATTCCACCAGTGTTTAATTCATTATTTTGAATTTTAGTTTGATCAGTTATTGAACATCTATATCTTACAAGAAATAGACTTCAAAGTGTTTTTATTTACCTTTTTTGATAAAAGCATTACTGTATATTCTTCCAACTAAGTATAGTCCTATGCATCTGTCACCTTTCTGGGATTTGATAAAATCAACTTAGATCATTATCTAATTAAAGCTAGCAATTATTATGCAGGTGTCCACATTTGGTTTATGTCTACATTTAGGACACTATTGAAAATGTTATACTCATTGTGTTTTGTTTATATTCTGTGACCCATTATCCCATCTTTCCCACCATTTTCCATTTGGCTTCAAAGGGCTTGAAAATTAATACACAATGCTACATCAAAGCCCTTGTAGGAGTACCCCTTATGACTCAGTGAATCTTGGGATTGGTAAATCCCCACAAGTAACTTCCTTTGTGTTCATTGTAGGATTGCCAGTCAACCTGCATATAAGGTTGAAATAGGAGATATCAGTTTAACAACTGCGGTATTATTTTTTTATACCTGGTGAGTGAATTAAAACAGATCTGGTTGTCATGCCTATTTTGTTTATAAAGTGCCTTCCATGTATTAGTCACTCATCTAATAGAGTATCAAATGTCTCTAAAGATAAATAAATGGTGTAATGGACCAAGAAAAAAGGAGTTTTTATCATAATGTAAGAACTTATGCATGTGAATTAAATGATTGGCTGGATTCTTTTATGAGGTTGTCAGTAATGAAATGATTGGCTAGATTCTCTTGGGAGATTGTCAGTAACAAGCCTGTGAGTAAATACAGATAAATGAATGTTCAATCAGCTGCTATGAATTTCACATCTTTAGATTAGAGACTAAGTGATTATTACAGTAGAACACTAAATACCAAAATACCAGTTTTCCAGGTTGTTAACTCCTACAGCTCATACACTGATCCCAACCTCTTCCAATTTAAATCCTAATTGACTACAATGGATTATCAATTTTTGGGTCAAAATAATTGTATCCCACTTGGGTCTGTATTTCTGGCTTTTCACTGAATCACTTTTAACCTTAGAATACAGTGACTTGTAAAAACTTTGAATATTTAGAAACAGACAGCTTCCTAAAACATTTCATTCACAATAAAGGTTATTTGCTGGAATATACCGTATATACTCACTTATAATACAACTGGAAACTGCATAGACCTGCAATGCACCAGCAGATCTTGGTCTCTTTAGATGTGGTGACTAATCAGAAGAACAAGCTACATAGACCCTGATCTGCTGGAATGTTATGTGATGGCAAATCAGATTCTATGCTGTTTTCAGATGACCTGACTTATAAGCAAGTACTAAAGTAGTAAAAGTCCATCAGTAGTAAAAGTCCATCATTAACTGATGAAAGAAATCACATTGCAAATATGTTTTGAGTTTGCCATATTCAGGAAAATAATTATGTATGTTTGCTTTCAGTTTTGAAATTTGATACACTTGTGGCTTGTGTAAATGAGAAAAGTTCTGGAAACATGTTTTCCATTATGTAAATATACAAATGTTTTTTATGTATATACTAGATTTGAATATAGTTCCCTCCACAAATTGATCATGTTTTAATTTATTTTTTTTGATCTATTACCTTGTTGTATGGAGTGATTTCAAAGCTAACTGACATGCTATTGTAGGTGTTATCTTGGTGCTATAGAAAAGGGTGTAATGTAATGGAACCCATTTAATTTAAAATGCTAGATTTGTCAGATTTGAGTGTTTCTAACTGTATCTTATATTCATGCCATTCATTAAGCTATTGAGATTTAAGATAAACACAGTGAAAAAATTTAAGTTAATAGAAGTTGTTTGTCAAGTGTTTACCAAACAGCATTATGCTTTTGTCAAGTGTTTACCAAACAGCATTATGCTTTTATCAAGTGTTCATCAAGCAGCTTTATGTTTTTGCCAAGGGTTCACCAAATATTGCCATGTTTTGTCAAGTATTTACCAAACAGCATTATGCTTTTGTCAAGTGTTTGCCAAATAGTGTCATGCTTTTGCCAGATGTTATCCAAAAAGCATTAAGTTTTTGTCAGATGTCAGATATTTACCAAACATCATTATGTTTTTCTGAAGTACCACACAGCATTTGCTTTTCTCAAGTATTCACCAAACATCATTATTCTTTTGTCTGGTGTTCAGCAAACATCATTATGCTTTTGTCAGGTGTTTACTAAACATCATTCTGCTTTTGTCAGGCATTTACTAAAGAGCATTCTGCTTTTGTCAGATGTTTATCAAACATCATTATGATATTGTCAGGTATGTGCCAAATGGCACTCTGTTCTTGTCAGGTGTTTATCAAACAGCATTCTGCTTCTTTCAGGTGTTTACCAAACATCATTATGCTTTTGTCAGGTGTTTACCAATCTTCATTCTGCTTTGTTCTTACCCTGCTTGCAGTCATTGATAGGATATTCAAACTGCTATTTTACACCAATGCTAAGTGCAACTTTCATTTTGTCAAACCTTATATGATAAAAGTATAAAAATTATTGCAGAAAAATGTAAGTAGATGAAAAGAAAATGTTTTTGTGAGCTAATAGGCAAAATATTTGAATTGAAATTAAACTGAATGAAAAAAAATCCATCTTCATAGTAATGTGGCCTTAAAAAATAAAAATAAAAAAATCATTTTCAGCTTCTGGACTTTTTACTGTCTGTCAATTATTTTAAAACAAAAAAATCCTTTTACATGGGTAATGGATAAAAAGGGTTTGAAAAAAATATAAGCTACATGCCCTATAAGTCTATAAGATCTAGTTGTGCCAAAATTTATTTTTTAAAATCTTTATAATTTTCATCAGTATTAAATTAGACTCAGTGGTAGAAATTATTTACATACACTTTGATTAATTCATAACCCTATTGTAAAATAAACCTTATTTAAATTCATAAGTATTTGAAGCTTGCTTGTCAATGTGACCATTTATGATAATCCGAGATAATTTAATTAAAATGCAAAAAACATATAAAATAAATTATCCTTTAAGATCTGCACTAAGCTTGATAGCATACTTTTTATAGTTTAATTCAAGTTCTATAAATTTTTAAAATCTGAAATTCCTTCTGTTATAAAGATTCAGTGCAAAACATTATCAGACATCTTGGTTCCTTTGCAAACCATCAGAGAGTTTTTCATTTGCTACTTAATTAGTACAATGTATTATATACATCATAGTAACCCAGTTATCAGATTGTTTTCTAATAAATGACTGCTGACATATATCCTGTCAAATCAGTTTTTATACATAATTAATTACAGCTTTACTCTTCACCCCAGATTATATTTATTTAAGTATCACTTTGCAAAATTATGGTAGTTAGTAAAATATAGATATATTTTGTCAGCTAACTTTGCTTACCTATGAGAGATTATCACACTTCTTCAGGTGAAAACATGGATTCTGTAACATTGACCAGGTAAATACAAGTGTCAGGCTAGGTAACTACATGTAATTCATGTCTGTAATATAATGATGACCACAGCAACAAAAGAGCCACAGAAAGGGACAAGACCGTCTACCAAGTGGCAGTCGTACCCTTCGACTGTCACCACTTGGATAATAGGTCAAATATCCACTTTATCAAATTCAATAATGCAGACCCATTTTGGATGCATTTTCTTACAAAGTTTTACTATTTTGTTTTAAGAACCATTTATTATCCTGGCAAATGGTCAGACATCAATGTGAGATACAGAGCAGAAATACACAACATTATTGGTAGGTTTATTGAAAAGTTCTTGGTGCACAATCTGAGTTCTCTCAAACAATTTCTCTTTCAGATTTGAAAATATTGTTTGCTTTGGAATAAGACCTAAAAAGGTAACATCCTATCAATTTAGAATACTAAAGCATCTTTTTATTCTTTCCAGCAGCAAAAACATTTTCCCATGAATAAATGCTTTCATCTTCTCTGATAACAAGTAAAGCCAAGGTTTCAACAGGATAAAATGCACTGTCTAGTATACAAACCCATTTAAAATTCTTTTCTTTTTTTGTTGTTGATTGATTGACCTTGATCTGGTATCACAGTTTTCTCATAGCCAGACTGGTTGGTTTTCATAGCCCTTGGATTATGAGATTGGTACTCTACTGAGTTACAGTGTCTCTCTTAAAAAAGCTGATATAAATTAAACCAAATTTTCTGCTTGTGTGGATATATATATATATATATATATATATATATATATATATATATATATATATATATATATATATATATATATATATATATATAATCATGCAGGTTAGAGAATTTTTAAATCATACACTAAAGAGATTTGAACTCAGGCACATGAGTAAATGGCACCCATCTTCTTGCTTCTTGCCTGCATCTACATGCACCAATCCATATACAATCATGACCAAGCACTTATCACCAAAAATGATGCCACAAAGTCTGTATGTGCACTTGTGCATAGCAGACACACTTGCATATTTACCTAGTAATTAATTTTCATCTAACTATAGTCATTCCAGATTCCTGTGATCCAGGGATCATACTTTCCATTCTGTTTGGGGTATATTTATAAATCTCTAAAATTAATTCTATTTACATTGATTTCTGTCATAGGTATCTGAAATGACTGTGTAGTTAGATGGAAATGAATTACTAGGCTAAAAACTGACAGATGGACTTAGTGCAAATCTTTCTTGAGAGGACACAATCCTATTTAGTGGCTACCAGTACCTGTTTCAGCCATCTGTGTGCTGTAACAGTCAACTTTGCAGCAAAAAATGTCTGCAACTAGTTTATATTCTTGTCCAGAAGTAGCTACTAATCTCATTTGCCATATGAAACAAATATAAACTCTCAGTGACATATGAAACAAATATAAAATCTCAGTGCCATATGAGACTAACATAAAATCTCAGTGCTATATGAAATAAATGTAAAATCTCAGTGCCATATGAGACTAATATAAAATCTCAGTGCCATATGAAACAAATGTAAAATCTCAGTGCCATATGAGACTAATATAAAATCTCAGTGCCATATGAAACAAATGTAAAATCTCGGTGCCATATGAGACAAATATACAATCTCAGTGCCATATGAAACAAATATAAAATCTCATTGCCATATGAGACTCATATAGAATATCACTGTCATATGAGACCAATATAAAATATCACTGTCATATGAGACTAATATAGAATTCCACTGCCATATGAGACTAATATAGAATTCCACTGCCAGATGAGACTAATATAAAATCTCAGTGCCTTATGAGACAAATATAAAATCACAGGTGCCATGTTTATGTGATAATGCTACACACATTGCATTTTAAAGCTAAGTAATTAAAAATAGCATTCATAGTAGGAAAAACATCTTTAATTTTATTCTGGAAATGAATGTCTGTGGCAGTCTGTGTAAGTTACCTACCCGACACATTTGCTACCAACCAGATAGAGTTGCATGATAAGTGTTTCTTTACCCCTTTTCACATGTTAATTCATTTTTCCTTTTGTACACTGTCATTGAAATGTAAATTATGTGGTCTAAGAGATGACAGGCAAAATAGTTCAGACAGTTTTATGCCCATAGTTGAAACTCTAATTTTTCCATTAGATGGTTGTTATAGCGAAGGTCATTATGGCTTTTGCTTCTGCACAGCACTGCTTTTAGTGGGATCATCTTCATCTGTTCATCCATCCATTCTTCATTAGCTAGTTCTTCAACATGACACAGAAAAATCACCTTACCAACATGAAATTATTTACTAGTATGCATTTGCATGCAGTTTTGATGAATTTTGGAAGTTGTTTTCTGTTCATTTTTAAAAAGACCTTTTAGCTGAATTGCTAAGCTATATAAGTTGATGCATTGACACTATTCCTCCATCTACCTGTTCAGCCAGCTGGCATCAACACTGAGGTGAGGGTCTGTATTATCTAAATTTCTCATACATTGTTGCCTATAGATGCACATGACAGTAGATATGCAATGAAGAATACTACCAGCCATCTGTGAAAACTAGGTCACTGTGACCTATTTTTCATAGTTAGGTGCTATGTGATACCCAATGTCTTAGGTTTTGTTTCTACAGGCAAAGGTTTGTGATCAGCTCAGTTTCTATGACTATTGCTTGATGAGTCTTGTAACTTGGGTAAAGTTGCATCAGAAAAGGTAATATACCCATTAACTATAACTAGGTCACTGTGACTTTTTTCACACCACAGTGACCTGTGATAACCTTTGCATTTAGTTTAGATCCCAGACATTATTGCCTACAGTTATGTAACTTGGTATGTATAGGTTTTATGAAAAGTAATGCACCTTTTAGTGAAAATTTAGTGAGTGTGAACTATATTTCACACTCCAGTGACCTGCATTAACCATTTTTTAGCTAAGCTTTTAAAATGCTATTGTCTGCAGTTATATAACTTGGTATATGGATGCTTCTTGAAAAGTGCAAAACTGTAAATTCCAAACTAAGTCACTGTGGCCTATATGTAACGCTCTAGTGATCTGTGTTAACCTTTGCTATGAGCTCCATTTCTGATCTATTAACTGCTGAGCACTGTAACTGGATGCATAGACAGTGCTGCACCTTGAACATCAGATTTTGTATATCCTGTAACTTCAACCCCAGCATCCCCCACCCCCAAACTTTGACTTCTGAGTGGCCCATGCATGTGCTTTGTTATCTTTATGTATTCATATATTTTATTTGTATTTATATACAAAAATACAAAATTTCTGGGGGGCCCCGAGTGGCCAAGTGATCTAAAGTGCTCACCGTTATGGATCACTGCCATCTCACCTCTGTCTGCGTGGGTTCAAGTCGCAGGTTCGGCCTATGTTGGTATGTGAGAAAGCTTGCCAGTCTCATGGGTTGGTGGTTCTTTCCGGGGGTTTCCCGGGTTCTTCCTCCACCATTAATACTGGCCACCACGTATAGCCTATCTTGTGCTGAAAAATGGCGTTAAACCCTACAACAACAACAACAATATTTCTGGAGCAAGAAACTTGTAGAAAGAGATTATGAATTTATCATTTAAAATTTGGTTTTTATGGTAAAGCAAATGAGAGGAAAAATGGAATTGTTATTTGCAATACTTGTAGATGGGTGAAAATGAAAGTTTAATCAGAGCTAGATCTGGAATGGAAGTATCAACAGTAGTTCTTTTAAGGTAAACAATATTTTCAAATGTGCTCATGATTTTATGAATAAGACAGTTGCACAATGTAGATAATGAAGTTAAGACTCAGTGTGTGTTTGTGATGAGGATTTTTAATGTAGCTTTAACAAAATTTCAGTCATATTGCTATGATGTCTGCAGTGTGGCAGTTTACAGCGATGTCTAGCACTGGGGTATCATGCCACAGACATGTAGCATGATGTCCCACCCAGTCGCATTATCCTGACACCAGGCAGACCAGTCCTAACAATAACCTCTTAATGCTGAGTGCCTAGTGAGGCAGCTTTTAGTACCATTTTTGTAAGTCTTTGGTATGACTTGGCTGGGGCTCGAACCTACGACCTCCTGCTTCCGAGGCAGACACTCTAACCACTAGGCCACGGATGTGTTGCTCTGTTGTCTAGTCCTCAACTCATGCACCCAATATGATCACTGCTGTCCAGTCTTCAACTCTTCTCCCCACCCAATATGGCCATTGCTGTCCAGTCTTCAACTCTTCTCCCCACCCAATATGGCCATTGCTGTCCAATCTTCAACTCTTCTCCCCACCCAATATGGCCATTGCTGTCATGTCCTCAACTCCCCACACCCCCAATGTGGTCACTGCTGTCACAGATGATTCATAAAGAGTCACATGGTTAACAAAATATACACCTGCATGCATGTTCTATGTACACCTAAAAATTCAGTCAAATCATGTAGAGTTAAGAACGACTGAGCTCTGTTTGTAAGTTGTTATGAATGTGCTCCTTACCAAACACTTCATTTTAAACCCAGGCCCATTTCCTCTGCCATTTCACTAGGTCATGGTTGCTTTTCACTTCATATTAACCTTTTATAACAGGTGGATTTGAAGACCTGTTCTAATGAGGCATTTACATTTTGTACATTTTTTTACATTCACATAATATTTATCTAAATAATATAATTTTATTTAGATATTGACAACATTGTGTTTAGTTACAGTTAATGATGACAATGTTAAAATGTGTCAACAAATGCAACATTGTGTTTACTTTACATACAGTTGTGTATACTATATGTACAAAAGCCTGATTTGTATTATATAGGTCATACTGATCCAATTTCGCTACATGAAATATTTTGTGAGGACTGTGTGAAACTCTTTGGAGTAGGTCTTGATTCTCAGCCATATTTTAACAACCACAAATATACATGTACTATTGTTAGTTAGGTCCTATTGTTCCTGTAAATACACTAGTCAGCGAGAGTTCTCCATTTCTTCTAGTCATTGCATGGATTTTGAATTTGCTGCTTTATGGGTGGGTCCATCTGGTTTAGGTTCTGACATTGTCCTTCTCCAGATATATTACGGCTTTCCTCTTCTCCAATTTTCCAAAAGGTGGAAGTCCAGTCAATGGCTGCCATTACTGTTCCTCGTTTCTGGCATTGTGAGGATGTGATTGATCTGATTCATCCCTTTAGGTCATACCATGCTGTAAAAATGAACAAATTGTATGTCATAAATACCACCATAGATGTCTGACATTTTTTTTTTATACAGAATTTGGCAGACTTTACTGAATAATAAATGAACTGATACATATTTTGTCAGCTCCTGTCATAAAGATTTACTCCACCATATAAGTATGTGTCCAGGTAAACATCCCTGATCGATGCCAAAATTCTTTACCAAGAACTTGTATTCAATCTCCGTCATTGTTTTATCCTGTCATCAATTTTTTTTACAAAGGTTCAGACATACGTATGTCTGTATTTAATTAACAATGTACAGCAAATTGTTTATTTATTTTTTATTATTTTAATTATGAACAGGTGGGTTTTGAGTTTTTACCTTGACACTGGGAGTAAATCATAATCTATACATTCTTGCTGTACTACACAGGATATAATGAGACAGGTGATGGAAACTGTGGGCCTGTCGGAGAAGTAACCAATCAAAAGTGCAGAGATAACCACACCTCCTCATCAGCATACCATATTACATATAATGAGAGTATATTTATGTTGACATTTGCTCCATTTTAATTAGTGTTAATGTTTTAGTGTGTGCTGAAACATTCATCTTAAATGGTTGAGAAATGAAAACGTTATGACAATTTGAATTTGTATATGATTTATTGGTGAGATGACATACATTAGGCTTTAATGTCTGACAAGCTTTCAGCACACCTGTAAATCATCACACACCTTTGTAAGCAATGGCTGGTGGTCCATAGGTATACCACTATAATAGGGTTTGAATGACAAACAGCAATGCAATAATTCAAAAACAATTAAAAGCTGTCATACTTGTTAAAATTTATGCCAGCATTATTGAATTTCCTTGAATTTTTATTTTGTTTTATTTTATCATATTAGTAAATGTAGTTAAAAATGAAGAATGCTAAATCAGCTTCCAGTAATTGGAATGCTAGTGTAGAAATGTGTTATATATACCAAATCATATCATAAGCTATCCAATCCAACCTACAAATCCTTCAGAAGTGATCTCTTTGGTATGATTTTGCTCAGACTAAAAATTATTTGGTGCAAACAACTTGACAGATTTATTAGTTTTATCTGGATTTGTGATAACTACAAAATTAGTAATATTTCATTGTTACACAAAATTTTCTATTTCTTTGTTTTTTTTGGTACCTAGGTTTAACACACTACATGTATGATCTTCATTTTGATCATTTCTATAATTACCAGTGATGGGATTAAATTCATCTGTAAACTGTATAAGAATGGGAATATATAATGCATTCATTCACCTTTTAATAAAGTACATTCCTATACATATGTATACATAAATATTTTCCAGTATCAGCAACAAGTTGAAATAAACTAGCTGAAACATTATAAAGTTAAAGGTTTAATTCCTGGAGGAACAGCAATGTAAAGTTTTGCAAACATAACTGCTTTTCTGTTTTATTTGTTTGTTTTGTCTATGTTTTGTATTTGCCTTTGAAACAAAATCATTAAAGAGTTGAAAGCACTCAGGCTAGTTAGATACTAGTTTTGTACTGTTTGTTGTCAGTTTATATGTGTGTGTGTGTGTGTGTGTGTGTGTGTGTAACGTCTAATGTCCTTTATTTTAAGACAGTATCTCTATAAATTGGCTCTCAGTAACAGTACTATAATTAGGGAGTATTGCATGCATAATCCCATAAACAGTATTATAATGAGGGATTACTGCATTATGCACTTTAAGTTATATATGATATTGATCCCAATGAAAGTGTTATAATGAGGGAGTACTATATTATCTTGTATATCATTATACTGCAGTCTTACTTTAATGATGTATACTCCATTGCTCCCATGGGCAGTGTTATAATGAGAGAGTACTATATGAATGTACCTTAATTTTATATGGTGGTCTTACTTTAAAATGGTATAATGTGGTTCTCATGGACAGTGTTATAATGAGGGATTACTGTATATATATAAATATACCTCTTTATATGGTTTGATCACTATAAGATGGTACCTTATTTTACTCCCATGGGTAGTGTTATAATGAAGGAGTATTGCATCATGTACTTCATTATAAGGTGTTCTCACTATAAGGTTGTGTACTATATGGCTCCAATGGCCAGCATTATAATGAGGTGAATACATATACCTAACATTTCTTATTTCATTTATGACAAATTTGTCTTAAGAAGTTCAGAAACATAAATGTGGCAGTTATGACTGAATACACATACTTGGTTGCATTTATCAATGTCAAAGAGTTATAGCTAGCTGTTTGTCATAAATGTATGTAGACTGAGATTACCTTGTCCTAATATTTGAAATTAAGCTTGACATGTTTTTAAGAAATGTTTTATATCATAGAGTCTAAAGAAAGATAGTGATTCCATCCATTCAACTACTCCTCCAAAATATTTTCACTCTTTGTAGTTCTTTTAATGTAGACATTAGTTACTGGAAAGTTCATTATTAGATTATGACAGAAAGTAATGTTTTGAATTTTGTCTGGTATCTGATTTGAACATATGCTAAATAATAAAAAGTTTAAAATTTCTTGCTTTAAAAGAAATAAATATGCATTATTTGAATTTGAAAACAGAAAGTATCTCAGTAAATCATAAGATAAACATCTTTTGCAGAGTTTGATTTGAGAACCAGTCAACCCTTATGCATGAACAAAGTCTAGTCTTTAGCATGTCTGTGTTGATAAAAATCAGTGACATGCATGATATTGAACACAATTTTGAAATGGTATTAAAATTTATATTTTCTTTTGAAAATAAAATCTTTATCACTTTCATCAAATTTATAAAGAAAATGTTATCAGATCTTGAAAGTATGTGTTTTTATCAACCTTGTCTAATCCATTTCTGTTGACCATGTATCAACTATTCAAATAACAACATTAAAATCAAAATTGTGATTGAAAGTTATGTTTTACATCTAGACATGATTGGATATAATTTTAAGATGTCAAATGTATGACTTCAAACATGAAAAGGTTCTTTCATGACAAATGTTTACCTTGAAGGTCAAAAGCAGAAATTTGTTGATAAATCCTTAAAATAAATTTTAATCTGGCACAATGACACCAGGCTGCCCAAATCAAATGTTTAGTTGACCTCATCATCTGAAACCCATGTTACTGTTACTGTTCCATTCATTATAATGAATCAAATCAAACACATATGGGTTTCTGATGATATGATGAATGTAGTGTTATCAGCATTAATCAAATGTGGGTTTCAAATAATGTCATCATTGCAATTTGGCATTCTGGTAGAGGGACCCAAACAAAAAAATCTAAGAGTGAAATTATTGTAGTTTTATTCCTGTTTAAGTTATAGGTTGTCAAAGTTTTGGGACTTTGATATCGAAGTTGAGCTTGAGAATACAAGGCCAATAAGAATTACAATCAAGATCTGGTAGTAAAAGGATGAAAGAGATTGACATGGTCTCAAGGTGCCCTTGGATCTGATGATAACATAGAAAAAATAATATGTCAGGCTGAACTGACTTGAACAAAGTAACTGACCTGCAGATATTTTCATAAGCATGATAATATCTAGTCATGATGATTAATTGATTTATATCAGCCCTGGAGGGGGGGAAGGAGACAGGGACTGTGACATGTTAGGCTATGCAGTGTTGTTTGGGACTTATCCTTTTCTCGTTACTTAGGATTGATCTGTCTTAAATCAGGTTGGCTTATGCACCATTTCATAATTAATTAATTAATTAATTAATTGACTGATTGATTGATTAATTCGTTAATTCCCCAAAACAGGGCAGGTTTTCAATATACACACCTGAAAAGGAGATGAAATAATATCTATTGATAAATATATATTGATAACTCAAAGATTCAAGCAAAACACATAGAGCATGCATGGCATAGGTCATTTTCCCCATGAGAGATGACTGATACATACATTGCAGTTCGATGATATATATATATATATATATATATATATATATATATATATATATATATATATATATATATATATATATATATATATATATATATATATATATATATATATATATATATATATATATATATATATATATATATATATATATATATATATATATATATATATATATATATAATTTTCTTAAAGTTTTTCATTCAGAAGTCATCAAACTAAAAAGTATGATTTGGAACCATTCATTAAGTTCAATAATTGGCAATCACTTGACTAGTAGATTATAATATTCCTTCACTCACACATCCTTAAAAGAGACAATAGGAGTATAATTGATTCATCCAAGGGTCAGTAATCTCTACAGTTCAATTACCCAGTTACCATGCAAGATAAAAGCATCTTTGTTTTCACTGCTTCAGGATTTTTATCAGTTTATCTGTCTACACAAACATGTCACTGAGCTTTAAGGGCAAAATGAAGCCATGTTACCTAAAACAGGACTAATACCAAATCTATACTTGAATCAAGACAACTCATAATACACATAAATAATAGTGCACACTTTAATTGGGGCTGTCCAAATCTTTTAAGATCATGACCAGAAAAATACACCTGTTAACCAAGATGAATGGTGCATTGTTTGGGGAATATTGTAAGGTGACTGTATGAGCTGACAATAACACACCTGGTCATGATTTGGTTCTCATCACCTGTGGGATAGCTTCTCATGAGACCATTCCATTGACTAGGTTTCCTCATGTCTGTACAGTTATGCACTTTTACTCTTCTTTTGCATCACTTGGGATCTTTTGCATCACTCAGAACTCAAACCCAACTGACCTTACAGGAAATAATTTCTGAAATCTGAGTAATGGATTCTAACATTACTGCTCTGTTTTTCCTATGTGAACATCATGCAGTCATAATTGTAATTATGCACAGTCAAAAGAAATTAGTTTTTTTTTATTTCACAGATACTAGTTACTAGGAAGTTTTCTTTGTTGATTAAATTCAAATAAATTTGTGTTCACCTTCTAAGAGTAACATATTATGGTATTTCTAAGATAACTAGCAGGTATGTGCATGTGTCTGTATGTTTGAGTTTGCATTTGTTGGTGCAGAGAGGGGCAGCTTTATAAATTCATAAACAATTAGGAGGCAGGCTTATTAACAGGTAAGATATGCTAAGTAAATATCTGAGACTAATATCAAAATATCATATTTACTAACTTATAAATTGGGTCTAGGTGCCAACTGCATGGACCCTGAGCTGGTGTCACATAATGTGCTGGCTGATCTGGATTTATGCAGTTTATTAGGTATGATCAGTAGAACAAACAGCATGGACCCTGATCTACTGTTACATTATGAAATGACATATGAGAGTGTATGTTGTTTGCAGTTGGAAACAATTTATAAGCAAGTATATACAGTATGTGTGATATACAGCCCTGGGAAATATTCACACCAAATTTATAAAATGGGTGGGCTTATCATTAGATAAATATAGCTGGAGGCTTATTATCAAGTGTTGGTTTGATGGGATGGGCTTGTTATCAAGTATGGTCCCACCATAAGATAAATATGGTGGGGCTAATTACCAAGTATGGTCCTATGATCAGATAAACATGGTGGGGTGGGCTTATTTTCAAGTTTGGTCCCCATATACAATACATATGGTGGGTTTGGCTTACTATCAAGTAAATTTCATCAAATAAATATGGAAATACAGTATAATTCTAGTAATGAAGAAATTGTTGGGAATATACATACATTTTAATGTTTCCATATGTAATTATCACATGTTCATCTTTACATCATTACATTATTAAGCTGAATGCAGACCAGTATCTTATAAAAAATATTCAAGCTTGAATAAAACAAAATCTGCATAAATTGCCACTTATTTAAAGAAAGTAGCTAAAAGTCATATAAAATTGATATATACAAGGTTTATTATTATTTCTCTTAAAAGGAGCTTTGAGAATATTTTCAAAAAATGTCTTTTTTTATATCATCTAACCAAGTGTCATAATCATGTTCTTCAGACAGAAAGAACAAGAGAAGGTGATATTTCATTTCCTTGTATCAATTTAAAAACCAGGTATCAAATAAATATCTAAAAGTGTGCAAAATATTTCAAAAAATATTATAGGTCTTGTCATCTGATTGGCTTTTATCAACAAACTTAAAAAATCACCCTCAATTATTCTAATTATTCCTGAAACAAAGTTTAGGCAATGACTCTACAAGGAGTGAGAAACAAAAGCAATTATTTTAAAACCTGTATGAAAAAACCCACGTAATATATGTATATGATCCTAGGCTTTGGACATTATTACACTTTTTACCATATTTGTAAGATATATTAGTTTAGCAAAGTACATTTATTATAGAGTGTCCGCCTCGGATGCAGAAGGCCACTGGTTGAAACCCCAGCTGAGTCGTACCAAAGACTTTAAAAAATATGATAATAACAGCTGCCTCACTTGGTACTCAGCATTAAGAGGTTAGTGTTAGGACTGGTTGTCCTGGTGTCAGGAAAATATAACTGGGTGGGACATCATGCTATATGTCTGTGGTATGATGCCCCAGTGCTAGACATCACTATAAACTGCCATACTGCAGACATCATAGCAATATGTCTGAAAAATTGATAAAGCTACATTCAAAAATCCAATCACACACATGCATATACATTTATTAAGTCAGTGTTATAGGTAGGGCCACTGATACTGAGGCATGATCCAACAAGGCTGTTTAATTTTTAGTGCAAGTATGAACAAAAACTATTTTGTGTTGCATCTTAAGATTCACTGATACTAATTAAAGGCCATCAAGCATCTCTTACCAGCATTTGTGACATTTATTGACTATTCTTCTCCCCAGTAAATGTTGTATTGTGACATTTACCAGCGCAAGCAGTGCAGCTTGTAAATGAAATAAATTGTGACATTTACTGTTGTAAAATTTACTGTGGACTTGGCACTAGTTAACTCATTAACCCCTGGTGCCACCTTTGTGTTTCAGGAGGTAGCACCCTACTTCTGAGGTCTGTAGCATCAAGGTCATTTAAGATACGCCAACATGGTGGTATTACAAAAAAGTAAACAGATTTAGCTCTACAAGGATACCAAATAATCTGCACTTTCTACTTGCATTATAAAATACAGAGGGAAAACATGTATTTTTTTAGATCCGAATTTTTTACACCAAAATGTCCCTGTTTCTGGAATCTGACTCTTTGCTTCAGATCTTAGGCAGACCAGTCTGAAACACACAGACAGGCAAACCTTTGCAAAAGGTAGGATAAGTTTTTAGCAAAATGTGGCCAGGACACAAAAATGATGGGTCCAATAAGCATAATAACCAAAAAAACAAGAGAACTCCAACTTTTACCTTTCTGCACATGCATGAGCAAAATAGCCAATGATAAAAAAACACAACTAGGCATCAGGCTAAACGGAAGATCTCTTGGAAGCAGATTTATTTGAATGTATTCAGAAGCAGCCCCCAATATGTGTTTCCAACTTGCATTTCAGGTGAAAATGACAAAAATCCAGGGATTAATGAGTTAAGATCACAGACTGTGACAGCTACTGTTGGGTAAGTTCAGCCTCAACGGTAAAAATTGTAATTTTTGTAGGTAATTGTTTGAGCTTATGGGGTTTACATTATTATATATGAGTTCTTTTGTAGAGACATTGTGATCAGTCACATATTTTGCATGTCCATCTGTGGGTTGTGCTTTCTTTGATCTCTTACCCAGCCACCTGTGCACATATCGTTTGTTTTTGTTTGTCATTTCATTAGCATGATAAGTATATCTTCCTTTACTATCTCATACTTTCCTTCGTGTCTTAGTATCTGTAACTGTCTACCTATTTATCTATCTATTCATCTGTCTCTGTAAGATTATCTCTCTGTTGATACTTATCTGTCAATGCAGAATTTCCCATATTTTTTTAAAACATTATTGCAATAAACATTTATAGGGTTTGTTGTAATATTTGCCAGGTTGCAATTATTATTTCTCAAAAACACTGTTTGCATTATTAAAAATGTGTAAAAATGTTTCCAAATTACTAATTGCTCATTACAAATGGTTCTATTAGTCCTTAAAGGTAAGTGATAGAACCTTTAAATTGCAAGATAAAGTGATGATGATGATGATGATGATGCAATACATACATGCAGGTACATTGGCACTGAAAAGGTTCAGGAAAACTTTTTTTTTTTTCTCTCTCAACAAATTAAAATATACCAGCTGTGTTAAAACTGCATGGGAAGGCAGATTTTGTCAAATTAGTTTTTTAGTTGCAGTTTTACAATTTAACATCATTTATGACATTAGGTAACACTGAGGCATTCACAGGCTCAAAATACAGTACCACCAGTAAATATCACAATATTTAGGAAAATCTTTTATCTGTGTTTAGAACAATTATGCTTGTGATGTTAACATTAAATGTCAGTTATACATTTACTGGATCTACATTGGTTTTTATTGATGTGTTGTTGTTGTTGTAGGGTTTAACACCATTTTTCAGCACACGATAGGCTATACATGGCGGCCAGTATTAATGGTGGGGGAAGATCCCAGGAAAACCCCTGAAAGAACCACCGACCCACGAGAAGTTACTGGCAAGCTTTCTCACATACCAACATAGACTAAATCTGAGGGGGCCCCGAGTGGCCGAGTGGTCTAAAGCGCTCTCCGTTATGGATCACTGCCATCTCACCTCTGTCTGCATGGGTTCAAGTCTCGGATTCGGCCCATGGGGTATGTGAGAAAGCTTGCCAGTAGCTTCTCGAGGGTCGGTGGTTCTTTCCGGGGATTTCCTGGGTTCTTCCTCCACCATTAATACTGGCCGCCATGTATAGCCTATCTTGTGCTGAAAAATGGCGTTAAAACATACAACAACAACAACAACTAAATCTGAGATTCAAACCCTGTGACACAGACAGGGGTGAGATGGCAGTGATCCGTAACAGAGAGCACTTTAGACCACTTGGCCACTCAGGGCCCCCTTATTGATGTGAAAGTAACTGTTAAATTATTCTCTACAGCTAAGTGCAAAAATCAAGTGAAAAGCATTAATTAGCAATAATATATAAAAACTGGACCAATTTAAAAGGATTCCCTCCATACCATATGTATGATGTAAAGGAGTCAAGTCCTTTCTGAAGGATGCAGTCAGGCTGGACTGGCAATTGGTATCAAACGTGCAATGCCGTGGTTTGCAGATCTGAAGGCCTTACCACATGTTCCAATAAGAGCATCAATATTGATTTACTGAATAATAATGAGCACACATTTTTGGGTACAGTTTGGGATGTAGATGAGGTGGTCAGGTACTAATTTAAAAAATCACATAATGTACCATCTATACTCACTTATAAGTCAAGGCCAACTGTAAACTGCACTGATCCAGATCAGCTATCACATAATGCATCAGCAGATAATGGTCTATGCAGTTTGTTAGGAACAATAAGTAGAACAGTCTCATAGACCCTCATTTGTCAGCACATTATGTAATAGCAGATAAGAGTCTATTGTTTGCAGTTGGACTCAATTTATAACCAAGCACATATGATATACAATCTTCAAAATTTTGTCTTCTTTCCATTACTGAATAACTATAGCTTTTGTTCAGAAATGAATTTATCCAAAAGTTCATACTTTTCTTGGGATATTTTACAAATTAATCTCTCTCTCTCTCTCTCTCTCTCTCTCTCTCTCTCTCTCTCTCTCTCTCCTTCTCACACACACACACACACACACACACACACACACATTTTTGTGATTACTCTCCTGATCTTAAGTTTGATTCAGCTAAAAATACAAATGTTACTCTGAAAAATCTTTAAGGTAAATCCCATTTACCTTCCAGAAATATCCTACTGAGAGGAGCAGAGGGTCTTTATTTCCCTACAATGCACAGAAGATTATGTAACAGAGTTACATCAGATTTGTGGGATACCTACAAACTACACAGAGAGTATAAAGTAACAATTTACTTTGGTTTTGATTGGGGGGTATATACTCATGTAGTTTCCTTAAATGTCCATTGCTCTACTCAATTATGATAGTTAAGCGTTGATTTGGAACAATACAATACCTGGGGCATTATCTTCCAGTTTGTATTCAGTTTGAAATGGTATAGAGAGGAAATCCAAAGTACTGTTTATCTGCCAAAGACATTGTTTCATAGAAACATAGGGCAATCTTGAGATGTGTATAGAGGTGTCATATTATTTGAAAAAAGGTGCAAATGAGTGGAAAAAAATAATTAGATTTAGTGACCTAGAGATAAATGGATTTCCTCCAGTTTAAGTGGCAAAGGAACTACAGATAGGTAGTTTATCATTATGTACCAGGATGTATGGTAAAATGACCCCCAATTACAGAGGGGAAATGGACAGCAATAATTAAGGATGCACCCTGGTTGTCTTTTTTATAAAATCTCAGAACCACAGAATTTTTAGTCAGTTGAGATATCTTAACTTAGCTATATCACACAGCTTTTTGATACAGTGACAGTAACAGATACAAGGAATCAGCACCTGTACTTACTAGTGTGTTTAGGTGTGCAGTCAGAGAGGACACTGAATTCTATATTTGACCAGCTGTTGGATTATTAGTTCAGGTATAGTTATGTTTTGTAAGAAAATGAAACTTTTAAAAAAAATAATGTAGCAACGATAAACACCTGGCTGATTGAGAGAAAAATATTGGGTTGCCCCATTTTTGATTTGTTAGGATTGACTTTCTGTCTTAATTCACATGCTGGACAGATTTGTTATAATTTTAATATCAGTTATTTTTAATGCTGTTCAATATTTTTTATAACAAAGTTATGCCTATATCAGCTGTACAAACAGCATGTCCCACTGATTATTAATATATTAATTCATTGATATATAGGACTAATATTACATACACTTTCTCACTAATTCATACAAAATAATCGTTTCATTTCATTGTGAAAAGAAATCAGAATTTAAATGCTTTTTCAAACAATGCTTCATAAAAATGTTAAAATTGCATGTTACAAGTTAAACTGAACTGGTCTGGGTGATGTATCAGGAGTATTAGAAGAAAATAAATAGGTCTTTAACATACTGATGTAGATTACAACAGCCACAATGGTACTTCATCTTGGTAGAAAATACCTGCATCAACGTTGCTAATAGCAAAGTTAAATGTCACAAATGATATACATAATATTATTTTGTCATTTACTTCATTCAATAATTTGTCTGACCCAAAATTTATGTCTGGGGATCTGTTTTTAATAGATTGGTAATAATTTTCCATTGAAATGTCAGATGCAACAGGATTATTTGGAGAGAATGTTAACTAACAGTACATGTGACTTCTCCACAACCAAGTGTGAAAACAGGAATACATAAAATAAAATGAAAATTAATCTTTAACAGTCAGCAACCATTTCTTTTAACTCTTATAAAAAAAGGTTAGTATGTCTTCATGCATTGAATGACAGCAATATTATGTCAATATGTTTCCTTTAATTATCCAATGAAATGGCATGATACATGGATGTCATTATCCTATAATTATATCCCTTGATGTGGAAATTGGTGTCAGGGTGTGACTGGTGCCCACCCCCCTGCCTAGATTAATTGCCATAAAGTATAAAAGATTGGGAACCAGACAATGTCATATAAACCCTATACATTTCTGCAGACATTTACCATAATATTACATCAATAGACTAGCAACTTACTGAATCAAGCTGAATGGTCTGATGCATTGGACTGTAGGCAATATTTGGAGACATTTATAGTGTACCTTAGCAACAGCTAGATAATGATTTAGTGGGAGTCAAATCAGCTAAATCTAGTACCATAGGATTACTGGTAATAAATTTAAATTTTCAAGCTGAGCTGACTAAATGTACAGATCTGTCTGCTTTATACAGATTTTTTTTGTTGGGGGGGGGGGTCACAGTTGTAGCTGTACAGATAAATGATCCAAAAGTGCAGATTTATTCCATTATCCAAATTTCACATATTAAACTTACCAAGTCCATCAAATTCTACATTGACTTGCTTTTTTAATGGAGGGCTGAATCATAATTATAGATAATCCAGTGGTTGCTTTTGTGCTTCAGATTTTTTTCTTCATGTGGCACATATACTTTAGATATTCATAAATAAAACTTTATGTTTATTTTAATAAATTCCACCCTGTAGTCTTATAGGTTTGCTTCTGGAATGTGACAATTTTTAATCATCTTTTTGCAGCAAAATTATTGTTTTTCTCATCCTTACTTCAGGTAATATTGTTGCCTAACATCCAAGCATTAAAGCTAAATTTTAAAATCATCTTGATTCCAAAGATTACCTGAATGAGTTGACAGTAGACACTTTTACTGTATTTTATTTATCCATTAATTACACATGACTGTGATGTAATTATTTGTTAATTAGTCTAGCAACAACTCTCCACTTCCTCTATGGCTGTTACTCTACCTACTCAAAAAGCAATGCTGAACTGCAGGAAGTAAATGACAAAGTTAGTATTATTCCTGTCAGTTTTATAAAGAACTCTTAACATTGGACATTTCTGATATTCTATAAAAACTCATGGGGTGTAAAACTGGGTTAGTCAGAAGTCAAAATTTGGTAGCAGCAGGAGTTGTTTATACAGAAGAAAGTCATTGAAACTATGGAGGCCAATGGGATCTGGAAGGTGTAGAAACTTACAGTGGTCTTCCACTTTGCTTCAAAAAGCTTTTTGATTCACTCCCATTTTTCACAGAATCAGATAGAAAAAAGGATTTTCCCTGGACACTGGTGCCTATAGATTTAAAATTTCTTTGAATCTATGACAGTTGACCATTGTCCACCATTGTCCACTATACAAACTGATAAATCAACTGATGACATAAAGCTGTGCTTTAGGGCAGTTCCCTGGTTACTCTAATGTGTTCACCCAAGTCTTACTTCATTGTAATACCTGACTTTTCTAAAGTAAAAACAGAAGATGTTCTGTGGTTAAAAATAAGTGAAATTGGTTTGTTTGGATATTATTTCAACTTTGCTATTTCACCCCTTTCAGAAATAAGAGGATAACTGTGGTGGGCACTTTGGAAGGAAAACAAATATATTGGTAAGTATTTTTAATTTTCACTTTTTAAATAAATACATTTGGATTTGAGTGTAAGCCATGGTCAGTTGTTATTTATTATTGCATATTACTGCATCATGAAAACATAGTAATCTTTGCAAGCTATGTAACTGAAAGCAGTTCACAAACTTAAATCCAGGTTACTCTGTTGTAGTATGTACATCTTCTTTATTGTGTACATATCCTACACTTTACTGTCATTCCATACACCAATAATAGATTGGGTGTATGTACCAGGATGCATACTGCCCCACTTTATGAATAAGTCTGTACCCTGCTGTGTTACAAAAAGGGGATCTAATGTCCTGACCAAGGAACAGCAAGCTTGAAAAACTACTTACAGGTTTGGATGCTGAGGGTTGAAGTTACTCTGTGCATTTCTCCAACTTCCTGTGAGGTATATTGGGTGACTAAAGTTGAATATTTGTGGTCTTTCAATACAAGTAATATTGACAAGAGATGGTATTCCGGGACAAGTAATGTTTAATATAAAAGGGGATCTTCACCACTGCACACACTCGTACAGTCTTATTATGATGGTACATCAACCAGGAAAAAAAGGGGGAGAGGGATTATGTTTTTCATTATTACTTTCATTTTGATTGAACAACATGAACACTGATCTGCTAGCACATGATGTGGCAGTAGATCTGGGTCTACTGGTACACTTTCAGAGTCATGTCATACAAAGAAATGTAGCAAAGAAGTATCTATAGTTACCACATATAATTGCTTGTAAGTCCAACTGCAAATTGCATTGAACCAGATCTGCCTTCACATAGTCAACTGACAGATCTGGGTCTGTCATGAATGTTAGAAGTAATCAGTAGAATAAACAATATGGACCCTGATCTGCCAGTTGAATGTTGTTTACAATGGAATTGTCTTATAAGCAAGTATATATGGTTGGTCTAATAGTACGGTATGATTTTTCTTTGTATCTTTGTTACTGTTTAAGTTGACTTCAAATGGAAGGAACATGAATAATTTACCTTTCTCAGACCAAAAAGTCATTATAGCATCATTCTTGTATTTCTTGATGGTTTTATAAGCAAGTTTTAACTGTCAGAACAATAATAAATGTATTTCATTATTCTTTACCTCTGTCCAAAAACTCTTTTAGCAATTAAAACATACTTTACCTTCCATTAATCTCTTAATTTTTGTATGTAAGGTGTGATATATTAGTGTTTCTCACATTATACTGATGTGTTCAAATTGAAAAGCTTTGTTATATGTAACACAAACTTAGATCATGAAATGTTCTACTACACACAGACACAGTTAACTTATTGGATTAAATAATCTTTTACATGTACTTGATATATTTTAACTTCTGATTGTGCTTGCACTATTTGAGTTACAAACATTTGATATTGTCATTTTTCAATTAATATTCATCTGTGGCATGTAGGCTACTAATTTAGTATAAAAGAAATATTTCATTAGGACTTGGAGGGGAGATGGCTCCAGAATCAATTCATTGACGTTTTATCTCAAATATTTCAAGCTTTGAAATGAGTTGTGTGCAGTGCATCATAATTTATACTGTATTAATTTCATCAGCAGCACTCTCCAAACTTAAAGTCCATCAAGTCCTTGTGCACATAGTTATTTCACTTTGACACTTTCACTAATTATTTTTTCTTTGAGAAAATAGGAAATTTAATTTTGCTTTATTTGTGGCCTTGAAAACATCATTTAAAAAAATAAACATATATATATATATGTGTGAGTGTGTGTGCGTGTGTGTGTGTGTAATTAATTGATATATATATATACACACACACACATTAAGCAACTACAGCAGCAAACATTAAGAACAGCACACAATATGTAATATAGTCATTATGTATATCATATTCAAAGATTTGGTATCCATAATAGTCTTAGTTCATAGTTAATTTCCAGACATAATAATAATTTCTCATATCCTAGCAAAGCTATAATTGGATGTGAATTTGCCCATTTTCATATAGATTGTACTCCAAACAATCAGTAATCTTTCTGATTCACCACATGTACATGATTATCTGACATATTTCTGTTATCACCTGGAAGAAACTCTCAGGTAAATTACACCTGGCAAGAGGTCGCTTGGAAACTATCACAAATCTTGTCATACTTTCTCTAGTAATAGCTGAATGATGAATTAGCCACATGTAATCAGTTCTGACAATTCTATTTTTGATGAATTTTGTCAATGGGATGTTATAGCCGATACCATATTCAATATAATAACTGCCACCAAATGGTTAGAAAATTATTATTTGGTGAGGCCAAAGGTCATCATAACAAGTGCACACTCATATCATAAGGATCTCCTGCTAGAGTCTCTTTAATTATGTTGGGAAATCTCCATTTTTGAGGTTGATTTTCTTCTGGATATGGTCACAATGAATAAAGCTATTGTCAAATTTAATTTTTGCAACTTCAGCCAATAAAATTACATGGTCATGTACCATCAGACATGCATCAAAGTAAATTACAATAAATTCATGATGTTCTAGGTGGATTTTAGCAGCTCCTTTTCACCTGGGACAAATGCAAAAATAGACATTGCCATAAAGGCTATTTCACTGAGATTTGATTAAAGAGGGGTGTGCTCTTACCACTTCATGTTAAAGTTTACACTACATTTCTAGTCTCCATTAGTTGCCTTTAACGACATAGGATAGGGTACATGGGGACTATTGTGCATCCCTGAGTCATCTGGGGACCAGATAAATGAACATCCATATAAATGATATGGATAATAAGTAGAACAAATTCTGAATCTGGATAGAAGACACTTGATTGGTCCCAGTGAGTAAAAGGTCTGTTTGATTGGTGTACAGATAGCCAATGGTTACTGCATCATACCAGTAATGTTAATTAGGTGCTACCTTCCATGTATATGTGATTGAATTTAATCCAATTTTCCTTCTTTTTCTATTTTCTTTTACTTCTGCTAATATAGAATTTTTAAGTTCTAAATTTAAAAATCAAGTTTTAAGAATTTTTCAGTTTTCATTTGATGCAGGGTTTATAAGGATGTTTTTCAATGTTAATCCATTAAAGTTTAAAAAGATTTTTGTTCTGTAGCTAGCATATGTTAATTGAATGCCACCAAAATTACAGAATTTCAGTAAAATAAAATTTGAGAACAAAATTGCAGGCAATTACAACAATTTAATTTACAATAGTTCAAGAAAAACAGGATTTGACTGCAAATTCTGAAATAAAATCTGTTGGAGGGTAATATATTTTGCTTTTTCATATGTATGGTTATTTTATACATTTTCCACTTAGTTTCAGGTAACTATTTTTACTCTGAATACCCAATATGTGGTTGATACCATTCATTATTTGCCACTTTTTTGTGTTATATGAGATAAATAAATTGCTTGGTTTATGTAACTGCACTCATGTAGGGCAGGGGTGATCATGGAAATGAGGACAAGAATATTTAATTATCATCACCACATGCTTTGGCATGACGGCTGAAGATTTGCTGTATCACCTGTAACAATGGGACAAGAGATGGTAATATAATCAAACTCGGCTACTATTTCCAGTTAAAGCATTAAGAATTCACACCTTTGAAATTAGATCAGGTGATGATTCCAACATTATGTACCACTTTAGTCTGTTGGCATGGAAGAACACCTGCAATCTACCTGTGTTCAGACAGATTGGGTAAGATCAATTAGAAATAAAGATTTGGACAAAACGTGCTCCATCATTCTGAAACTAAATTGTCAGCAGTGAATTTTCCAAATAAATAATTTCAAACTGTGAAGTTGTGAATAGGGCAAAAGATAAATTTGCCAAGGAAAATTAGCTAAATTTACAACAGATGTTTTATAGATCCTACCTAAATGATGTCATAATGGCAGCCATATTGGATGAGCACTTAAAATGTTACTGTTATTTTTTATATGGTATTTTACAGTTGAAACAAAATATCTGAAACTGATGAAATTACAAAAAAGAGACACCTTGCCATGATTTTAAGTTTTGTGTCAGATTGTAAAGATACAATCTTACATATGACACTTACATCCCCATACTCGCTCCTTGTATGATGAATTGGTGGCAGCAAGATTTACTCAACAGAAACTTCACCTACATCCAGGCATCTAACACCTTTGAAGAAATTTGTTTATTTATATTTTTAAATTGAACATTCATGACTTTCTTCAAAAGACTTGAATTTGCAGATATTTTTGTGAAAACTTTGTGATTTTTCTTTACTGCAGTTTTGTATATCACACATAAACCTGCCCCCCACATTTACAAAGTTTTGGGTAACTATTTTCCCATAAGAAATCCAAGTAATTCATATAAAAGTCATTTACGTGATGGATCTATAGATTTATCATGGAGAAAATACCCTATCTTTTCAAATAAGTGATTTACCCAATATGTCTAATTTAATTTTAAAAACTTAGAGATTTTCCATTTAGAAAGCATCTAGAAAGACTGTTAAGTCTGTCACAATGCAACAAGCTTGTTTTGCAATCCAGCTTAATGCCAGGTTTTAACCATAATAAACAAGTTTCACCCCAAATTGGCAAGACTAGTACAAACTAGTAGTTAAATATGAAACTGACACCTGCTGCTTCACCTGTTGTAAACACACAGTTTTTCAAGGACACATATATCCACTTGTTGCCACATGTTGGAAATTATCTATGAATATAAAATGAAAGACTCAGAATAAGTCAATAAGTTTGTCAGTCTTTGTGATGGATCTTTCCAAATCTGTCAATGATGGCCTCCAGTGGTCAAAACTGGATAAAATTGGAGACGCTTATCACACAAGTCGTATCGTTTCGATCCAGGTAGAATATGGTACAGATTTTATTACTGGATCTGTGATTGATACATCCAAACAGCCTTTCATATGTGTGACATAGTTAGGATATGAAATATCTAAACTTTCTGTTTATTATTGGAAACTTTATTGCTAGCAATCACTATGTGATTTGTGGACTTAGAAGTGATTTTGTACTGGTAGAATGTACAAAGGAATTATGTCACTGACAATGACTCCAAACATACGGTGCTGCTCGTTTTATGGGATAAACATACTTCCCATTGGTACAGAACCCAAGATTTGATCAAGGGGACTTCTTCATGCTGGGAAATAATTTCAGGTGCTTTCATCTTTTTAGAAGGTTCTGGCCCACCTAAGCTTCTTAATTTTTCTCCCTAAAGTTGAGATTTTTCAATATTTTTTTTATTACTCATTTTTAAATTGATGCAGATTTAATTTTGACAAAAATTTGCACTTACTGAAACTTTATGATTGACAGCATTGAGCTAAATTATCTCATTTACAACTTTAGACTGTACAGTCTCCTTAATTAGACAAAAACCATTCCCCATTAAAATTGTCAAACTAATTAGACCATCAATAAACATATCAAATTTTGACAAATGTAAATAAAGGTGTTATAAATCACCATATTTCTCTGATGATATCCCACACCTTCAACTTAAACCACATTTCGGCAACTTCTTATTCAATAAATGCAATGTTCAGTGATAAAGGATATTTTTGTCTCACAATAAGCCCACCCTAATTTAGGGGAACATTTTTATTAGGCATGCTCATAGGGTCTTATCATAAGAAAAAGAAAATATATTAATGTTTTTCTTGGCATAGTTTATAGTTTTACTTATAAATATATCAAAATGTTGTGAAGGCCAGCTGTGTTGGACCTATGGTTACATTTTAATTAATTTTTAATGTAATATTCTGTACATTTAATTCTAAATATTTGTATTAGTTGCAGTAATTGAAGAGCACAATAATAAAAAACAGCATTTGAAACTGCTGTCTTTGCTTTAAATTGTGTGAAAAGCTTTATTTTGAGATCAGCATTATTTTTGTTGTTGTTGTTGTTATTGTTGTGGGGTTTGATGCCACTTTTCAGCACACGATATGCTATGCATGGCGGCCAGTATAAATGGTGGAGGAAGAATCTGGGAAAATCCTGGGAAGAACCACTGACCACGAGAAGCTACTGGCAAGCTTTCTCACATACCCACATTGTCTGAATCCTAGACTTGAACCCACGCAGACAGAGGTGAGATGGCAGTGATCCATAACAGAGAGCACTTTAGACCACTCTGCCACTTGGGGCCCCCATTATATTTGTATCAATAGCTGAAACAAGATTATCAGAATTTAAAAATAAAGTAAAAATGTGAAACTTCATATTTTATATGTGACTTAGAATTATTTCTTTCTCTTCCATATAGAATGAACTGTTGTCAAAAGTAAAGTTTAATATAATAACATCTAATTTATGTGAACTTGCATATGAAAATTGTTTTCACGGATTTGTATATTATTCAGTTTCTGCTTGGAAGAATTTGTGCCAATAAGAAAGTGACAGTGGCGGGGGTGGAAGTGAGGAGGATATGTCCTTGTTTATTACATTTAGTTTGGATTTTACTGGATTCAAAACATTTTTTTATATCTTATTTACCTCTTTCCAGATAAATCATTATTTTGTTGACATGAAAAGAAGACAGTAGAAGATTCAAGAATGACCAACACAATTAGGATGGCAAGGTTTCCTGTAATTTTAGTACTTTGCACCATGATAAAAGTGTACCAGTCTGCAGATTCCACTGCACCAGTCATCAGTTTCTCAATTCTTGAAGGATTACCAACTGGTTATCTGATTGGAAGCATCAAAGAGAAAGCCACACTGTTGAACATAACACAAAGTAATCCAACATTTGAATACTTCTTTTTCTCATCACTTGAATACCAGAGCATATTCCACATCAACAGGAAAACAGGGGATCTCACCACTATTGTTGTTATCGACAGAGAATCAGTCTGTGAATTTTCACTCATATGTGTTCTGAAGTTTGATGTTGGCATAAATTATCAGGATGGTCGTTTCTATAAATATATGACTGTGAAAGTGTATATTGAGGATGTAAATGATAATGCTCCACTTTTCACAAAACAGAGGATGACTCTGCAAATATCTGAACGAGTGCAAATTGGTTCAGTCTACCGCATAGACAGTCCAGTGGACAGAGATACAGGGGTAAATAACTCTGTCCAAAGCATTGTAATTGTGCCAAGCAATGATGTGTTTGAGTTGGATATAGAACCTAATTTAGATGGAAGTATGCAAGTGAAAGTTGTGGTCCTCAGCAAACTTGACAGAGAGATGCAAGACTTTTATCAGCTAATTGTGGTTGCTAAAGATGGTGGTAACCCTGTTATGTCAGGATCTTTAACAGTGAATATTTATATCCTTGATGTCAATGACAACAAGCCAAAATTTAGTAATACAACTTATCATGTTACTGTAAATGAAACCACTCCCCCAGACTCAGTTATTTTGACACTGTCTGCAACTGATGCTGACATTGGAGAAAATGGATGGGTGACGTATAGAATCAGTGATCATCAGTCAGATACTGAAACAATTAAGAAGATTTTTGATGTTGATGCTCGAAGTGGTGAAGTGCAGATACAAACTAAAGTGATGAATGAACAAGGGAAAAGTTACAAGTTCATCGTAGAAGCTATTGACCATGGTATGGAACCATTGGTATCTCAGGCAGAAGTTATTGTGGATATTTTAGATTCAGAAAATAATGCTCCAGAAGTCTCACTTGTTCCATCCATGGGAGGAAATTTACGGTTTATCAATGTCTCAGAATCAGCTACTCTGAGAACATTTGTGGCAAATCTTGAGATTATCGATACTGATTCAGGTCAAAATGGAAACATTTCTTGTGTGTCATCCAGCTCACTCTTTTCAGTGGACTACCTTGGAAGCACAAGAACCATTAAGAGATTTATAGTGATGGTAAATGGCATGCTGGATAGAGAAACTCAAGATTTACATAATGTTACCATAATTTGCTTTGACCATGGATCTCCCAGACTTAAGTCTTCAATAAGTTTTGTGGTCAGTGTCACCGATGTAAATGACAACAAGCCAAACTTTAAATTAGATAGCTATATCGGATTCATTCCAGAAAATAATGATATTAATGCAGTCATTCTACAGGTCTCTGCCACTGACCAGGATATTGACAACAATGGACTGGTTCAGTATTATATTCATGAGGATGGACAGGGAATGGTTACAATTGGACTTAATAATGGGGTTATCTATACTGCGACAATCTTCGATCGAGAAGCAAATGAGAGAATTGTCTTCAGGATTCTTGCTATAGATCTTGGTAGTCCAGCCTTGACAGGTACTGCGACAGTGACCTTACATATTGAGGACAAGAATGATCAGGTACCAAGGTTCCTTAATACAGTCAACCCTTTTAGAGTTGCAGAAAACCTGCCATCTGATACCAGTGTTAGTTACCTGAAGGCAGTGGATGGGGACACGGGAATCAATGCTGAATTGTCATTTGCCATGCTACCAGAATATTCATATGTCCCTTTTGTTGTGTTTAAAGATGGACTTATCAAGACAAACAAGGAACTGGATCGAGAGCAACAGAGTCGCTATGATTTTCAGGTCATGGTTACTGACCAGGGTCAACCCAGACTTAGCAGGATCGCCTATGTTTCTGTATTTGTCACAGATGTCAATGACAATGCGCCAATGATTACTTATCCAAGTGAAAAAAACAACACCATCTCTATTCTGTACCCAGATGAAGACAACACATTTGTCTGCCAGATTCAGGCATATGACAATGATGATGGAGACAACAGTGTTCTAGTTTACAGTATATCTGCAGGAAATGATCTTGGCATTTTCAGAATTGATGAGAATCTTGGAAATATTGACATACAAAATTTTGTCAGTATTGAGTCTAGTATGATCATTTCACTTATAATTCTTATGACAGACAAAGGGAAAATGCCTCTATCATCTACTGCGACTCTAGAAATTGAGTTGAGATACACTAATGTGTCAAAAGTTATGTCAGTATCATCAAACAATGAAAGTACATATATCATTATTTCCGTGGTAGTTGTCTTAGTTATCATTTTGTTCTTTGGAGCAACAACTGGAATAATATTTTTCTTACGACGCCTTGATTGGGGCAACAAGAAAACTCTTCAGGAGCAAAGCCAATTAGATTCTAAGCTTGGATTTCAAATACAATCTTCAGCAACAAAGCCAGTCAGCACAAAGGACAGATTTCTGAATGTCTCAGCCAGTCAAATAGACAGACAGGATGAACAAAATAAGAAAGTAATGAATTTCAGACCTGATAGCTCCTGTGACCCACTGGCCAATGGCCACATAGTCATCACTTTATCCGGTGGCTCCACACTACTAGCTGAATCAGACACTGATGGTCAGGTATGTAACATACTTACCTATCTATGGTATATATTGAGAACTTCAATTCTCTGGCCTTCACAATATTGTCCATTCAATGGCTACAAGAATATAATAATCATGAAAAGACATTTCCTTGATAAAAAAAGCCATGAATTTCTTGTCAGATTCTTTAAATCTAACATTTAAAATGTTTTCTTTGAATAATTCCCCTGGATTTACAAAGAACATATATTTGGATACATCTTAGTGTTAAAGTCAAGGTATAAAATCTTGTTTTCAGTACATGTAACTATTTTATGGATCAACACAGTTTGTCAACAGTTAAGATCACCTATGGAGTATATATGTCCTTTCTTAATGCCGATATCACTAATTTTCTATTTCCCTGAAATATACTTTTCATTTCATTTTAGACATATAATTCATTCTGCAAGATTATTTACATTTTTTAAACCAAAGCTATTGAAATTGCAGCTTTGTTTGATGGGACCACCCATTAGTCCAAGATCCATTGAAAAGGTCCATCAGGACAGAGTAAATAAACAGCTGGAAATCATCAAACTGCAGCGAATGATGTTACAGATACGTGCCAAAAAGTGGATACAGGAACAGGAACTTCATCAGACGGAGGTAAGATTGCTAACAATGATGATGATGATGATGATGATGATGATGATGATGATGATGATGTATTGAGGCTCAACTTATCAAAATCAAAAGGATGAATTGCTACAGGACAATACAATTCCTACACCTACTGACTTTAAAGCAATGACATCATCTTTGGCATTTTTTAATTATTATTGATAATTATGTTGTGTATGTGTGTGTGTCTCTCTCTGTCTTATCATTATTACCATCATTTCGGGGCCCCGAGTGGCCGAGTGGTCTAAAGCGCTCACCGTTACAGATTGCTGCCATCTCACCTCTGTCTGCGTGGCTTCGAGTCTCAGATTCGGCTAATGTGGTTATGTGAGAAAGCTTGCCAGTAGCTTCTCGTGGGTCGGTGGTTCTTTCCGGGTTTTTCCGGGTTCTTCCTCCACCATTAATACTGGCCGCCATGTATAGCCTATCTTGTGCTGAAAAATGGCGTTAAACCCTACAGCAACATTATTATCATTTCAAATCTCTTTTCAGTTTCCTGGTCACATGGAGGACAGTCACAGTCATACATCAGGGGAGACAATTCCTAGTGACAGTGGGAGGGGTGGAAGTGAGGAGGATATGTGTAGTGTTCCAACTTCTACAGGTAAAGATTTCTTTGTTAAGTGGAAATGGAATTAGAACATCAAATGCTTTTTACATTTCATGATCTTTGTTTTTCAATGTAACCTAAAATGTGCTCATTGACTGTGTCTACACTGACTGCCTCTCATTTTCTTGGATCTACTCAAAAACATTGTGGAAACATTGAAGGTCAGCAACAAAATTGTGATTTACATCTCAGGTTTTTGGTTATGTGAGGGCAGAAACCTATTATGCTAATTATTTGGTAGTGAATTATGATATTACACTGTAATGATTATTGTTGATTTAATCATTTAAAGCACAAATTTATTTATATTTATTAAGAAAAGGTATTAGATTTACTAAACAGAACACACTGGAAACTTTTGAGATTTGTAACATACCATTATCTACATCTAAGACTGGTAAAGTGTATATATGGTCAAAGGTCACATACAACTCATTGGATATCCAAATTCTACTTTAACTGATTTAAAATAATTTGCATTTGCAGCTATTGTGATCTTATAAGAGCATTGAGTTTTTATGGTACTTGTTGCCAAAGGAAAAAGTAAGATTCTATTATTTAATGCTTTATACAAGCTTATCAATTATGTTCCCAATCTTAAAGTTGGACTTTCTTTTCAGATGGACACACAGACATATATCAACAGTTTCCAGAAATTCCGCCTGATCCAGCAGTTTACGATGGAAATCGGTATAGTGATTTAATGAGACCGTCTTCATCCCAATTACCCTACACAAATTCTGTGGAGGACAGATATTTTCCAAATAGTTCTCAACATAAGGACGACCTTTACCCACCTGGCTATGTTGATATATCTGTGAATAAATTCTGCACAACAAGACCATTCCGAGATCTTAATAAATCCATTTCTTGGACAAATCCTTATTTTACAACACATTCTCCCATGGATTGTACAGGAGATTCCCAAGTGAACTCATTCTTTCAAAATACAGGTACACTACAATCCCAGAATGAGGACAATTGCTCTACTACAACATCAGGAAGCTATTCGCTGTATCCTGTGGATATTGTGTGATATATATATATATATACTTTCATCTATATATGATGATCAGTTCTTATAGCTACTGATGAAAGCTTAAGCTTCTTTATGTGTGAATTCTTCCAGAAAGTAATTTGAAGTCTTATTTTCATTGCAGAACATGGTTGAAATTATTTAAATGGAATGGCAGTGTCCAGTGCATGTGTGATGATCTCTGTTACAAATTGATGCATTAGCCAATTCACCCCAGTTCAAATGCATTAGCCATGGAATTCACCCCAGTTCAAATGCATTAGCCATGGAATTCACCCCAGTTCAAATGCATTAGCCATGGAATTCACTCCAGTTCAAATGTATTAGCCATGGAATTTACCCCAGTTCAAATGCATTAGCCATGGAATTCACTCCAGTTCAAATGCATTAGCCATGGAATTCACCCCAGTTCAAATGCATTAGCCATGGAATTCACTCCAGTTCAAATGCATTAGCCATGGAATTCACTCCAGTTCAAATGCATTAGACATGGAATTCACTCCAGTTCAAAATGTGGAGAAAACCACTAGTTGAACTTTCATTCATTATATGATTGTATAGTGCATGAACATTAACAATGTGGTTATTAGAGTAAAATTGATCTTCATGATTTTTTTAAAATGTCCAATAAGGACATGTATAAATGTTTATATTATTGGCATGTCTTTTATTTTCAGGGTCAAGAATGACAAGAAAACTTTGTAATGCAAATTTATGTTGAAATAATTCTTTGAATAAATGTTTTTGTTTTATGGTGCTTTAAATGTCCGGATGTTGCATATTTTCATTCTATTCAGTTTCTAATTAAATTAAATTGAAATAAAATTAAACTTGTTTTACTTACTTTTCCTTTGTAATTCTGTCTTCTGTAGCTCTTGATTTTCTTGCCTTTAAATAGTGTGACATAGGTATCAGTTTCCTGCAGCATGTTGCTGTTAGCAACAGTGACATTTGTTGCTATTAGCAACATTAACATTTGTTGGCATTAACAACGTTAATTTAATTAAACAGCCTGGACCACTCCGGTGGCCTATTGGTGAGAGCAACTGCCTTGGATGCAAGAGGTTGCAGGTTCCAACCCCAGCCAAGTCATATCAAAGACATATAAAATGATGCTAACAGCTGCCTCGCTAAGCACTAAGCATTAAGAGGTTGGTGTTGGGACTGGTCGGCCTGGTGTTAGAATAATGTGACTGGGTGGGACATGATGCTACATGTCTGTGGCATGATGACCTAGTGCTAGACATCACGATAAACTGCCACACTGTAGACATCATAGTGATATGACTGAAAAATTCTTAAAGCTATTTCAAAACTCCAGATCAAGCAAACAGACAATAAAAAGTCTAAATTTGGTACTCTGATATGTGAAGATTTCGTGTCTAGCCTATGTACAGTATTTCTCCTGTGTTAAGACCAGGAGGCCAGTCTAATAAATCTAAATGTGTGGGTTCATTGCTAGATAAAGATATCATGAGTAAATATTTGCCTGGATTTTTCTACAGTTGGAGGGTGGTCTTATCATTAAATATGGACTTAAGTTTGGTTAAATATTGTTAGACACAGAAAATTTGACCAAGTTCAAGCCACATGACATTGGGGTTAGTGACCAAAAACCTCCCTTAAAAATGACTATACATAACTGAGAATTGTGCTGCTATTTAATAAAATCATTCTTATCTGGTTAAGTCCTTGTCCATTTTGTATTTGTCTTTTTCTTTTAAATAAGAGATCATATAAGAGAAGTTTCAATTCAACAGTGGGCAATTATCAACCCCACTAGTCAGAAGGTACACCCAATCCCTCCATCATTAAAAGTTTCAGATTAAAGATCTTTTTTGATTAAACATTTTAAAATATATTTATATACTTTTCTTTTTCTGCATAATGGTGTTTGTATTATCATGGCATAAAAACTGCTGAACGTGAAAGGTTATTATCTTACCCCCATCCCTGAAAGGAAGGGAGACATGCTGGTTTTCAAGATTGCTCAAAAAACTATTGAGCCAAACAAGATCAAACTGTAGACTTGTATACCATGACCTAATTTCAAAATCTGAATTAGGTTCATTTGACAGTGATTGTATTTTCAAGGTCACATGATTATCATTTGTGTAAAGTGAAGGGCATCAACTTGTAAGTAAGATATCAACCAAATGGTTTGATTGAACTGGATCAAATTTTACATGTGAAAACCTTAGGGCAGGGAGAAAATGATCTGTTCTTCAATTAGAAACTCAACCCTACTTTAAGGGTCAAAGAGAGACACTCAGTTTGCCAGGAGTTCTGTAGGTGTGCTCACGTTGTTCTTGTATCTCAGAATGTATTGAAACAATCCATCCCTAACTGGAGAATTAGTTGGTTTGATAAAGGCCTGTATCAAACTTAGGTTGTGGTGATTAGGACATCATTTTCAAGCTCAAAGGGATTACCTTGTCTTTTGTTTTGTCTTTGGTGAAGGAATCAGCTTGCAAACAAGTAAAAACAACATCAGATTGTTAGAAATATATTAGTATGTCTTGACCAGACTTGGAAAAATTAAGTGCAGAAGCCCTTAGGGCTGGTTATGTTTTGTTGCCTTGAGCAAATTTTGAACTTATGGGATCACATTCTGTATGTAACTGGGGTTAATGAATCATGCATTGGTGAGGGAGATCTACTTAACGTGTAAGCAAGATATTTCAAGAACAATGGAACTCAAGCTAATTAGCTTTAAAAGCTCCAAAAGTCATTAGGTTCTGGTAACATTGGCCTAATTTTTAAGTTCACTTTAAATTTTATCATTTTGCATAGATTTTGCTCTTAAATTTCTTGCATATTTTACCATTATTTTTCAGTGAAGATTATGTCTACCATTTTAAACTTATATATATTTATATTAATTCTTTCATTTTAAGTTATATATCAACCTTCATAATTTAGAAGGACAAATTGAAGTAATTCATTGTAGTCCTATGAAGACTGATTTCTATGCAATTATATGTATTATTGTTTCCATTTACACTCTTATCAACACATATAGATGACATAGTTTGTCATTCTTTCCATAACATCTTTGAAGTGAACATCAGTATATTTGAAGAAGATACAAACTTGTGACCTTGAAAATCTTTTAAAGGTCATCAGATCCCAAAATATGTAAAGTTTTGTCCATTGATACTACAAACATCTTCATGATATTGTTTCCCTTCAATGTACAATACCTTTTAAGTTGAACAATCAGGAACTTTCTATATTACACTTTTAAAACCAAAATGTCATTTAAAAAGTCTTTTTCCTTCATCCCGATATCAAGTACCAGTGTCAGATAGTGACAACAATTGTTATTGTGAGGTGGGTATTCAGAATCAGTATCTTGGTTCTGGTTTATAAATTAAATAACTGTACAATCTTCTCTCTTATTCCTCTTATTCTTCTTCTTGTGAAATTTAAATAATCTATTAAAGATTATATTGCCATGCAAATATCCTTTGTAAATATATTGAGTAGTTTTGTCAAAATCTTACAGCCACATTAATGTTTGACTTTGGTTGTATGGTGCTTTTAACACCATTATTCAGTACATGGTAGGCTTTACATGGTGTCCAGTATATTTTGGCAGAGGAAGAGCTACCCACCCATAGCAAGCTACTGGCAAGCTTTGTCACATATCCATGCTGGTTGAAGAGTTACCCACCCATAGCAAGCTATTGGCAAGCTTTTTTCACATAACCATGCTGGTTGAAGAGCTACCCACCCATAGCAAGCTACTGGCAAGCTTTTTCACATAACCATGCTGGTTGAAGAGCTACCCACCCATAGCAAACTACTGGCAAGCTTTTTTCACATAACCATACTGGTTGAGTAGATAGAGGTGAGGTCTGTGAGTGATCAGCATAGGCAAATGCCTTGGGTAACATGGCAAATGCCTTGGGTAACATGGCTAATACCTTGGGTAACAAGGCAAATGCCTTGGGTAACATGGCTAATGCCTTGGGTAACATGGCTAATGCATTGGGTAACATGGCAAATGCCTTGGGTAACATGGTTAATGCCTTGGGTAACATGGCAATTGCCTTGGGTAACATGGCTAATGCCTTGGGTAACATGGCAAATGCCTTGGGTAACATGGCCAATGCCTTGGGTAACATGGCTAGTCTGCTAATTCAAATGAAGTTTGTAATACATTTATTATGTATTTATGTGAGGTTACTCCTGAGACAGAGATCAAAACATTTGTAAGTTATAGCAGATTTTCAAATACTGGTGACAGCATTGCTAAAGACTTCTGTAGCAAACAATCGCAGCATTCCTTTATTGTAATATATGCTGACACTGGGCGCTCAGAGGTCAGGTTGGCACCAGATGATCAATAAAACATCAATTGTCAGTGAGCATGATACTATCAATTGTTTGGCCAAACCATATTTCTGTTCAAAAGCAATCCAGCATGCTCAGAGTAAAAGTGCCACCTTAAGAGCAGATTTAAACTCAATGCAGATGACACAACAGTTTCATACTTATGACCTAATCATAAAATAAAGCTTTCATATTTTCATAGTCAATCAAATGAGACATTTTTAATTTATTTTAACAAATTATAATCAAAATAAGTTATGAGTTCCTTCATTTAATAACCAAATATGAACCTAACAACTTGAAAAACCTGAGTCAAAAGGCAGACACTGTATCTTCTGAGGATGAATGTGAAATAAGTTTCTGCTTGGTTAAATGTGGCTCATACCAGGTACACAAAAATGACACAAAGGTAGGCAGGCAAGTAGTATGTAATAAGAAATTGTACAGTGCATTATCAATCTTATCAATGGTTTAAAAGAGATTAAATAACTTTATTTTATTACTCAAGTTTACCTAGAGACTGTAGTCTGAGTTTTCTCAGCCTTTAAACCCCATTTTAGATACTTTGACATTTATTCACACAACAACATAAATGTCAAAATAATTAAAATTGGGTAGGAAATGTCAGGGGAAATTTGGACAAGTGGGCCTATCAAACAATAGTTTGACATTCTATCTAAATTGAAAATTAAAAATTACCCAGATAAATTTCCCAAACCCTACTGTACTGTACTATATTTAAAGTGAACCTAGATTTAAAAATTAACCTGACAAATTCCCAGAACTTGAAAAAAAGATTTGGAGTATTTATCAGGGTAATTTTTAGTTCTTTACGCATTGACCCAGATAGTTATGGGAGTTCATGTCTTGCTGCCTTCCCACCCACTGCCTCCTAGATTGAGTTGTTCACCAACTTTTTTCCCTGATAAAATTTACTGGTGGTGGAGACCAACTGTGTATGTCACAATTTGTGGCATCAGTGTTTTGATCAAGTGGACTATCATACCAATTACTAACAATTAATAAATTTATTTTGACTGATCTTTATATGCGGACAGAAAGCACAAAAAACCCTCTTCTCATGAGCCATATGTCCTTCAGAACACTCACTTTTTTAAGAAATAATCCCAGTCAGAAGAGAATTACCATCTGTGTATCCATTGGTCATTAACCTAAACTTTAAATTGCTGGTGCATGAATAAAAGGCAAAAATCAGAGTGCTCAGGGAGCATGGGTTCATACTTCTTTCATAATGCTTTATGTTCTGCAAGTTTATACCCTGCAGTCTTGCTCTAGTACATATATCAGCATATTTAGCATACATACGTACTGCATTCTTCTGTTACATAACTGACTACATCATTATTGATGTGCATCTCCTGCAAAGCCACATAATGAAGTCTTGGATCAGGTCCCCAAATAAGATTTGGAGGATAATAATAAACATTAATTGTTGTTGATGTTGTTAGTAGCTTGTATTTTTAATTTGGCCTCTTCTTCAGATATTTTTTTGTGTAGGATGTGCTAACACACTGTGACACAACAGAGTTAAGAAAAGTGGTGTTGAAGACTGTTTTATGGTACAAACCCTAGAAAAATCATTGATTTAAATGATTTTTTTATTATAAGGCATGGAAATATGACTTCATGTCTGTCTCATTTTGCTCTTTGAAGCTTTATAGTGTTTAATTAATTGGGAAACGTCTTGGGCAAACAAGTTAAATTGGCAGCACCTCTGTTGATTGTCTGACAAAGAAACAAATGTGTAAGCTAGACCTAGTCACCTTTGAATAAAGCTTAGTCAACAACACCTTTTGTGATTGTTTGAAAATGAAACAATCCGTGAACTTAACCAACTGAAATTTTAATTTTACTTCCTTAAGGTGTTTTTTTTTGAGAGTTGACTGGATAAATAAATCAAAACAGCTTGATATAATGATATTTGTCATATCCTATTACTGGTGTCAGGCTTGTCACAGTATGTGTGGTCATAAGCCTTCAGTCTGCCAAGCATGTCTGACAAATGCAATGATTCCAGGAACTCTGATATATATTGTTACAAAAATAAATTTCTTCACAAATTTAGGGGATCAATGAATCAATTGGTGTGGGTGGGTGGGTTGGCTCTTTCAAGGACAGCTGTGCCTGAACATACGAGTCTTGCTTCATCCCCATACATTCTATGTTGATTTAATGTTGTGTTTTTATAGCATTCCTATCCTTTCAAGATGAACTGTGTGAAATGAGTAATCAGCTTTTATTATTATGCAATACTCACTAGCTTCCCACTGTTTTGAATGAGGCAATTTTCAATTACTTTTGTCTGTATCATAATGAATACTTTTATATATTCATATATTAGTAACTGCTAGTTGTCTTGTATCAAATTATTTTTGTTTATATTTTATTTATTTATTTTTATTTTTATATATATAGTAGAAGTACCGCTTGTATAATTTTTCTTTCATGTGTAAAGTTTGTTTATGTGTAGGGAATATAGTTCAGATTTGATTAAAATATGCTCATGAGCTAAATTTGAGTAATGGTCAGAGGTAAGTTTAATAAACTCATTGACTTTTCTGCAGTTCTCTACTATTTTATATTAAAAGTCATTTGTGGGTTCAAGATATGCTTTGTTTGATATTCCATGTACATTGCATGACCATACTTTTCAACAGATCATAAAAAGAATGTTCTTATCAGTAGTTTCATGAAAAGTTGATTGCTCAGGTTATCCTTTTATTAACTGACAGTTCTGGACTTTTGCAGATTCAAGTCCAGATATATTTGTTTCTTACGGGTCATTTTGCCCCCGTGATGATAGGGAAAACTTTTGTTGAGTATCAGCCGAAAAGGTCTGACAAAGGTATCGGTTACCATAAAGATTTAAAGAAATACTTTGTTAATTATGAAAATTGCAATGTATGGCTGCCAACATTTCTCTTGAGACACAAAGCTCTATTTGAATTTTTGCATGCTTGCCAGTTATTTTCAAATACCAAGATTTTTGTCAGTTTCTGTTACTGTGAGTCAAGGTTATAATTAAGTTTTAAATGCATGTACTTGGGGTGATGACTTGATATTTTGTTTCATGTATGTTCGTGTCAACTTTATTGTGTGCCTTTGGACAGAAAATGCATGCTAAATTTTATTTAAGAAATGAGTTCAATAATTTATTTGAATTAATTGATACAATTTATCAGTATTCCACTGACCCATTAAAACAACCTAATTATTGAATTCCATCTACCTTTTGTTAGATTATTTATGTACCTTTAAACTTATACATTGAACAAGCACATAATTGGGTCTTGTTCTTGTTTAATTGTAAGGGCAGGCATACACTGTCGCTTCAGTGGTTGCACACAGAGGGGAAACCAGAAGCCTGCCATACAGATGTACTGTCTCTGCTTCAGGATATTGGAATAATTTTGAATTTGTCAGAATCATTGAAGAATGATGTGAAGGAGGGATTTTAGAATCAGCTGATACCGTTTGTAGTTAAATTTGTGTGACAAATTGAAGACCACAGTTCATCCCAGTTGGTGCTCGGAACAATTTGTCTCATTTAAATCTGATTTCATACCAAAGGTAAGTCCACTCTGTAAATGATTTCATTTTCATTTAAAGTGTGTTTTGTGGGGATAATTTGAAAAAGACACAATGAACTACTATATGCAAGTGTTTTTCTGTGACTGAATTGCAAAAGATGATATGAATTACCATATGCAAGTGTGTTTTGTGTGGCTCAGATTTGTAAAAGACATTATGAACTACTATATATACGAATATACTAGCTTCATTTCACTATTTTATTGGGAATTAAGTGCTTTGTTTTATTTTAATGTACAGCTGTACTGGGACTTTTTTGCTGACAAGTAACAGTACCTTCTGATTTTTTCTTCTCAGTTAAATATTTTCAGTTTATCCAAGTGCTAATGCTCATTGGACTTGAATAGTATTGATTAGGATTTAATTAATTTAATTATAATTAATTTAGAGCAAAACCCTTTCAAAGTAACAGAGATAATGATTTCAACAGACAACATATAGAAGGAGATCTGGCTGCATGGCATAGACCCAAAATCTGTCTATAAGTCAAACAGATTTTGCCTATAATGTGCAAATTTATGAATTTTGAATTTTGAATTCTCATTTGTGACAGGGTACTTTTTCATACTTTCATATTCAATTAATTCAATTAGCACATAATTCATTAGAAAATGTACAAAATGGTTTTTTATCACTTGGACCCTCAGCTATGTGTAAATATACATTTTTCAAAACATTAAATACTCTAACATTTCACAGGTGATTATCTTTAACAATGTCCTCAAGTCCCAGATTTAGATTTTATGCCGCAATTGACCCAAAATACTGAAGACCCAGTGTATACAGCAGTTATAACAAAGTACATGTTCTGTGGAACCAGTCTTGAAAGACAACCCCTTCTGCATAAAACAATCATAATGTCAAGACAGGTGGTCTCTCATTACATGTCATAATGCTATATAATCAATATATCTGCATTTAGGATCTGGTCTATCAATTAAAGTTGTCTCTCATAGCCTTGGTCTTTCAAGACCAGTTTTACTGTAATTGTTCCATGGTGGGGGTGGAGAAATTTTGTTGGTTTTGGTTTGTTTTAATGGAATACTTAACATGCTAGGAAGTGTGAGCTAATTGCCTTTCCCAAGGTATTACTGAGGCAGCCAACCTAGGCGGGTATCGAAAATATGACCCTCAGATTACAAGTCTGCAGCTTTATGAACCAAGTGCCTGGGGATGTATCTGTTCAGGCCCCATATTCTCAAAACTTTGTTTAAGTAAGACACTTAAAGTGCCAGCTCAGAACTATAAAATCATACACGACACTTTGAGGACATTCATGTCATGGAAATTTGACAGTCAGGAAGAGGAAACCAAATTAGGAAAAAATCTGAATGTTTTGTGATTCTATCTCTATTCCTACCAAAGACACCATAGATCATCAAAAGTTTGGGAATTTATGCTTCTTTTGTTTTGTGCTCAGAAAGTTTTGAGAATACAAGGTTAGGTTCAATAAATAAATTTTGTGGTGCTGTATGACCCAGCATATGTCACAGATACCAGCATTTGCACACACATGTTCAGATGGATACTAACAGTTAACTGTAATGAAGAGACTTGAACTGACTCTCCGATGGCTTTTGTTGTGTAAATTGTCTGACATTTGGTAATTTGCATAAAAGCAATAAAAATGGTATTGCTACCGTTTAAGTCTCTGGCATAATTTAAAAGTTATAACAGGTGAAAATGTCAAGGTGATATTGCTTGGCCCTTCTGGTAGTTGACAAACATGAAGACAGGTTGACCATAATCACCTGTCATTTAGACCTTCCAGTAAAATGTTCATTATAGGCCGCTACACTCAGGTAATAAATATTGCAGTTCATCATCTGCCAGAATTTTCTTGCTCGCATTTTCAGTACATGCACATCACTGTACAGTACCTATTCATCACTGTACATGCACATCACTGTACCTATTCATCACTGTACATGCACATCACTGTACCTATTCATTGGTTACACTAGAACCAAATACCGATTCCAGTAAAAAAGTTGATCTTCACACCACATTAAGAAAACATGTATTTCATCTGACATGCATGGAGTAGGTGAACAGAATCCCCTCATTACTGAACATATCTGCATTGCAACCCAATTAATAATAGACACATTATCAATGTTCTGACCTTTATTGCTTTTAACATTTTAGGTATTCAACCTAATATGGAAATGAAAACACATGGTCAGATGAAAAGGTACAAACAGACATTTCTATTACTGCAGTCATGTTCAGTCCAATTTTCTATTTTACAGAATTTAGGTGATTCATTTGATTGCTTCCATGTATTATGTACTTGTCTAATCATTTGTCTTGTTTCATATTCTTTTCCTTACTAATGGTGGATATATCAGGTCTATCAATCAATGTTGACCAACAACAGCAATGCTGAATCAATACGATAAGATACTTAGTTAAACAGGGTGCATAATGCATGTATCGAGTCTTTAAAGAAGTTTTATCCCTTCTTTCTAAAATATCATAATTTATTATTTTGAATAACATTACAAGTATATAACTGTTTATCAGTAACTGATTGATACAATTTACAATTTCCATTTTATGGTACTATACCTACTTATACTTCTATGCAGTATTTCATTGCTGGTTTTATGGTAGACTGTCAAGTTCCTATAAATTCCTACAAATATAAGGATTTATGTAATTCTTCTGTTGTTAAAAATTGCTTTAAATTCATATGTTGTTAATTTTTTTAATATATTCTATCCTTTGAATTCTATTTTCTAGTTCAAATTTACATGTTGTTTATCTCCATACATTTCATTACCTCTTGTGTATTTAATACTTGTACACCAGTAGTGTTATTTTTTGTGGTATGGTGGATGTTTTTTTAAACGGTTATTTTATTATTTTCTGTTTTGAAACTTGTCGTCAACAGTTACCAGGATGCAGATTTCAGTAAGTCACATGATCCTTATACATTGTATTATATTGTTCATAAAAGGTTTTTGCAACATTTTGCTGATCATGTACCTTATATAATTGCTTATAAGACAAGTCCAACTGCAAACTGCACTGATCCAGATCTGCCATCACCTAATGCACTGGCAGATCTGGGTCTGTGCAGCTTGTTAAGAATAATCAGTAGAACAAGTAACATAGACCCTGATCTGCAGCTGCATTATGCTATGGCAGATCTAGGTCATTTTTGTTTGCAGTTTGACTTGACTTATAAGCATGTACATACGTACTGCATATTCAACCCACTATACACTTAATAAACAAAATTTCTCTTTAAGGATGAGTTCTAACCAAAACAGTGAAAACGTTCTCAGAAACAAAATCCTTGAAAGTTTGGTTGTCTTAATCCATAAAGAGATATAAATGTCAGAATGAACCTTTGATAGAAATCCAAGAGATGACTATACAACTTGTACTTTGACTGTTTGATAAGGACCAGTTATAAATTGTTAAAATAATTTGCATCAAGTGGTATGTTATCCTTAATTCAAGAGTCCTTTCTTCCATGAGAGAGCAAAATATAGATTTTTCAGTTTGCTCATTTACTTTGAAGGTACTGTTAAGATTTTATGAGGAAAATGCAGAGTTACATTAAAGATATCATGTGATAATTTCTGAACTTATTTTACGAGTATTATTGCTGACATTAAATTCAGTGTATAAGGAAGAAATGCTGTGAGGATATGGGATTGAAATGATGGGCTTGGTTTTGTTTGGTGCTTTATGGCACAGCAATACATGAAGGCTATTTGGTTCTGGGGCACCTGGATTAAAGCACCTTGCCCAAGGAGACATCACGGTAGCTAACCAAGACTGGGCCAAGATAGGATATGAACCATTTTTGGTCACAAGCCTGGCATGCCAACCACTGAGCCACTTCAACTCCAGCTACAAGGGGAGGTAATATATTCAGCTTGTAAATACAACATTTAATTTTTGTTGGTTACTTTTATAGCTGCATTGTATTTGAGACGTTTTTAAATGCTTTTTGTTTTTTTTTAATTCAGGGTACTAATCATCTTTAAATCCTCTAAATATTAACTTATAATTTATTTTATTTGCTTGAGAAAAATCATATCAGTTTAAAAATAAAATCCTATATTTTCCTATCAATTTAAAAACAAAATCCTATATTTTCCTATCAATTTAAAAACAAAATTCTATATTTTCCTATCCATTTCAAAACAAAATCCTATATTTTCCTATCAATTTAAAAACAAAATCCTATATTTTCCTATCAGTTTAAAAACAAAATCCTATATTTTCCTATCAGTTTAAAAACAAAATCCTATATTTTCCTATCAGTTTAAAAACAAAATCCTATATTTTCCTATCAGTTTTAAAAACAAAATCCTATATTTTCCTATCAGTTTAAAAACAAAATCCTATATTTTCCTATCAATTTAAAAACAAAATCCTATATTTTCCTATCAGTTTAAAAACAAAATCCTATATTTTCCTATCAGTTTAAAAACAAAATCCTATATTTTCCTATCAATTTAAAAACAAAATCCTATACTTTCCTATCAGTTTAAAAACAAAATCCTATATTTTCCTCTCATGCACACACACAAACCCTATATTTCCCTATCAGTTTAAAAACAAAATCTTGTATTTTATATTTTTCACACACAAATTCCTATATACCTATATTTTAGACCTAAAATCTGGCTTGACAGCCTGCAATGGATAAAATTATGTTTCAGTATTATATTTCAGAAATATGTTATTTTCTCCAATATGAATCTAAAAAATGGGGAAAAACCAAGTATGTATTGATGCTAAGATGTTTTGTTGTTGTTCTTGTTACTGTTCATTTATAAGAAATAATCTGTGAATTCCAAATACATACGGATCTAAATCACACATTTTCATTGGAGACATCTATTTCCTCATCTGATATCAAGAGTTTTACCCACGAGTAGACCTATTGATTAATAATGTCATCTGAGATGAGCAAATTATCTTATGAACTCTGAGGTATAAAACAGATAATTTGCTGTATAGCTTATGTCATTGTTCCAAATTACCACATTTTATTGCAAAATGTTTTATCTGAATTTTTCTTATTAAGGTTACCAGTGTATACATTATCACTGTGGAAAAGCTTTTGGGAATATTGCTTGATCATTTGACAAACTTTGCATGTCGACCAACTATAAACCGTCTGATTCAGTATCAAGTGAAATATAGCTGTTTACTTCTGATTTCACACCAGAGACCAAAGCAAAATACAAATTAGATAGCTAACTGCTGTGATAAGAAAAATAGATGGTTTTGAGGTCAGACTTTTAGTCTCAAAAATATAATTACACCATTTATCAGCTATTGAAGAGATTATATCCAGTCTCTGATTTGCCCATTTAGACTGACCATTGGTCATGGAAAGTGACCAGAGGGCAGTAATACTCACTGATTGTAAATCAGTTAAGATCAGTATCTGTCAATACTGGGACATGTTGATATCTATGTAATTGTTTGCTCTTCTCCTGGAGTAAGGTTTGGCACACTTTATTGTTTTATGATAGGGACATTGAAACGTTTATGATCATAAGAGAATAGTGTTATTACAGTTTGAAGGACATAAAATGACAGAATTATATTTACCACACTAACCATGCAGTTGAATCATTAATTAGTTTAAAAGTTTATTTGAAATTAACTGCATATCATAATCTGATTTCCCTACAGGAACAATAAATGTCTACCTGATCTTGAACTGTCACTTAAAGGAGTAATTCACTCAGTTGGAGCAGTCTTTACAGTTATAGTGCTGCCAGCAAATGGCTGTTTCTTTATTATTTGCATGCTTTCTCAATTGTAAAGTTTCTTTATTATTTGCATGCTTTCTCAATTGTAAATAGCAATGAGCTGAACATTGATGAGGATTGAAATTTGTCACTATTGACAATTAGCAAACAAAACATGTCTCTGCTTGTATTCATGGTGGGTTTAAGGTCTAGCTTGTATTCATAATGGGTTTCAAAATAAGGTCTAGTTTGTATTCATGATGGATTTCAAAATAAGGTCTAGTTTGTATTCATGGTGGGTTTCAAAATAAGGTCTAGCTTGTATTCATGATGGGTTTCAAAATAAGGTCTAGCTTGTATTCATGGTGGGTTTCAAAATAAGGTCTAGTTTGTATTCATGGTGGGTTTCAAAATAAGGTCTAGTTTGTGTCCATGGTGGGTTTCAAAATAAGGTCTAGCTTGTATTCATGATGGGTTTCAAAATAAGGTCTAGTTTGTGTTCATGGTGGGTTTCAAAATAAGGTCTAGTTTGTATTTATGGTGGGTTTCAAAATAAGGTCTCATTTGTGTTCATGGTGGGTTTCAAAATAAGGTCTAGTTTATATCCATGGTGGGTTTAAGGTCTAGCTTGTATTCATGGTGGGTTTCAAAATAAGGTCTAGTTTGTGTTCATGGTGGGTTTCAAAATAAGGTCTAGTTTATATTCTTGGTGGGTTTCAAAATAAGGTCTAGTTTATATTCATGGTGGGTTTCAAAATAAGGTCTAGTTTGTATTCACGGTGGGTTTCAAAATAAGGTTTAGTTTGTATTCATGGTGGGTTTCAAAATAAGGTCTAGCTTGTATTCATGGTGGGTTTCAAAATAAGGTCTAGTTTATATTCATGGTGGGTTTCAAAATAAGGTCTAGTTTATATTCATGGTGGGTTTCAAAATAAGGTCTAGTTTGTATTCATCTTGGGTTTCAAAATAAGGTCTAGTTTGTATTCTTGGTGGGTTTAAGGTCTAGCTTGTATTCATGGTGGGTTTCAAGATAAGGTCTAGTTTATATTCATGGTGGGTTTCAAAATAAGGTCTAGCTTGTATTCATGGTGGGTTTCAAAATAAGGTCTAGTTTGCATTCATGGTGGGTTGCATTTTTTTGTATGACCAACTTTAAATCATTCACATAACTTGTGACTGTACTTGTACATTAATTTATAATGATGAAAACTGGAAAAGAATTTCAGATAATATTCTATGACGATGTAATGCGCTTTCCTGTAATAGACACTCATGTTTCCCTTAGACATTATTCTATGATGATTTAATGAGCTTTCTTGTAATAGACACTCATGTTTCCATTAGACATTATTCTATGATGATTTAATGAGCTTTCCTGTAATAGACACTCATGTTTCCCTTAGACATTATTCTATGATGATTTAATGAGCTTTCCTGTAATAGACACTCATGTTTCCCTTAGACATTATTCTATGATGATTTAATGAGCTTTCCTGTAATAGACACTCATGTTTCCCTTAGACATTATTCTATGATGATTTAATGAACTTTCCTGTAATAGACACTCATGTTTCCCTTAGACATTATTCTGTGATGATTTGATGAGCTTTCCTGTAATAGACACTCATGTTTCCCTTAGACATTATTCTATGATGATTTAATGAGCTTTCCTGTAATAGACACTCATGTTTCCATTAGACATTATTCTATGATGATTTAATGAGCTTTCCTGTAATAGACACTCGTGTTTCCCTTAGACATTGTTTGTAAGTGGAGCTCTCTTAAAATATGGAGCATGTAGTAACCCTTGTGTCCATCTGTCCTTTCTTTTGGTACATATTAGTGGAACTTGTTCTGCGGTTTTTCATTGATTGCCATAAAACTTTAAAAGTTATTAAGTTATTGACAAATCACTTTTCTCCTGCAATTTGTGTTTGTGATTTTGCACATTTTGTCTTGTAGTATTGTATTGTTTTTCTAGCAAGAACAAGTCCCTCGGTTTTTTATGGACTGCATGGAACATTTGCCATTATAAATGTGATTGTGATCTTGGCAATAAAATGTTTTTATGTTTGTTTTAAAAAAACTGTAATGCTGCAATTTTTGTTAGATGTATTGCCCTTTTACATCTTGTGTATGACACATTTTATTAGCACATCTGGTCCTGCAGTTTTTGATGAATTGCCATAAAACTTGGTTAATATGCTGGTCATGATCTGAAAATGTCCATGCCGACAAATCATTCAGCTCCACCATAATCTTGTTTAAAGCTATTGTTCGTTTTGTCTTGCAGGTTAATGCAGTGTATGATACAATCTCATTAGCACAACACTGCCTCATATGTTGATGGATTGCCATGGAACTTGGTACAAATTATGATCATCAGCAGAAGATGCACATAAAAAACTTAGATCTCCACAACTGTGTTGAGTTCATGATTTGTTTTTTAAGCATATACAGCATATAACTCAATCTCAGTAGTGCAACTTGTCCTGTGATTTGACTTTCAATTTTTTTAAGGAGTGCTAAACCTGATTGGTTGGTTGTTATGAGCTTAACAGAAAGTAACTGAAAGAAGTAAAAACCAAGTTTGGAAAAATTTAAATAATTTAATCCTCAAAGTTATAAAACGAAAATGTAAGAGGAACTTACAATATTATGAATTAAATCCAAAATAATCCTAAAATTTAAACAATAAGTTCAATTTATTAAATAAGTTCAAAAGATTAGTGTATTCCAAATGAATTCCAGTTCCTGAATATGCTGATTTGCCAATATCCTTGAATGTGCTGAAATGCCAACAGTCTTGATGTATTGCAATGGCATTGTGTAGAACATCATTGAAAAACATTCACAATAATATCAAATTGTTGCTTTAGTTGTAACTCCAATAAATAATTTAAATAAATTATTCGTCTCAAATTAAATCTAAACACAGCATCAAACATCTGCAGGCTCAGATAAATCCAGCTTGCTAGAGTGTGAATAACTGTGAATTTTTGAAAATGTCTACAAGCATCTTTGTAATTGTTTGCTGACAATATCTCTTGCCTATTAAATTATTGCAGTGTAATAAAACTGGATAAACCACTACCTTTTAACCTGAGTGATTTTTAATAAGAAATGTGTCAGTAACTATATCAAATTAAAAGGAATATATATATATATATATATATATATATATATATATATATATATATATATATATATATATATATATATATATATATATATTTATTTATTTATTTATTTATTTTATTTTATTTTATGTATGAAACACAATAAAAGAATCACCATTAATGCTGCAATGGATATACTTGAGTTGACCCACATTTGACAAATACATCTTTTTTAAGTCTTCTGTGTATCTACTTAAAATCTAACCAACTAATTACATTCAAGTGCCCTCATTAACAAATTGTTAGAAGGAAGACTTGAATTGCTTAGTACATACTTTTACTCAGTGCAATTGTTTTATACTGGTTGTTCTGTCTTCTGTAATCGAATAGCATTCATTGCCATGATGTCAATGGGAATGGTAATGGAGGTGGGTGGGTCCTGGTCTGGTTGGCAGAAAGACCATAGACTTATCCTATATTTGATGACTAACTACAGGGCGGCAATGTTGTCAAAAAAACAAATAATACCTCTCCTTCTGTAACTATCATTAAGTCTGACTAAGATTATGTACTTTGGTTTCAAATCAATAAAACTAATTGATTTCTGAAACTTGTGAAATTTTTTTTGGTGTAGTTTATGGTCCTCTATTGGATTCAAGGTTTCTTTATTAAAGATGAAATTGATATGCTGTATCCTATAATTACTGTCATGTGTACATTGATTCAGTATGTGTCATTAACTGGACCTAAGATCAATAATTATTTTAAAAAATGCTTCTTCTACAAAAATATGTCAATTTTTGTGCTGAGATGTTAATTTGTTTCAATGATACTGCAAAAAATTTGTGATGAGTATAATTGACCTAAAAGCAAGAAATACTTGATCAGAAAATTAATGCCACTGTGAAAATACTGATAGACATAAATAATTATCTTATTACATGAAATAGAAGATGTGATGATGATATCATAATTGATTCTGCAACTTTCAAAATGACATGTGTTATTGACTATTCTGTTATTTCTAGCAATGATCTAAAATATGATTATTTATGCATTCATGAACTTTATCAACATTTTACTGCTGGTTAGTTACTAGTTTTAGTTTCTATCACAAAACTAAGTAAATTTTACTTGTCGACAATAATACATAATCATAATAACTGAGATGGAAAGAAAATAAAAAGAAGATTTTATTAAAAACAGTGATACAGGTCAACTAGAAGAGATATTAAAGAAGACTCCAGATGAACATAATCATATATAATTATTTTAAAAAAGTATGGTTTGGAACTAAAAGTTAAAAGGCCTAAGAAACTATCACCAAAAGAGAAATATACATGATGATAATTAAACAAAAAAAGGACAAATTTTATCTATCTTTATTTGAATTAAATCAGTAGAGGCAGTCCTTTATAATCTTTTTGCCATTTAATTTTTGCTGATAATAAGTGAGCTCCACTTCATTTGGTAATAAATTTGCATCTTATGCGAGTTTTTTTTCTGATTTCTTCATGATTCTGCCGACCAGAGCTCTGTACACATTTCATTATGACATCATATAGGTATTTTCTGATGATCCCTGTAATCTATCTATTATGCATTTGCATTTAGAAGGCTTGAAAATTAACACACATTGGAACATACAAAATTCTAGTCAGATCATGCCCATTTGAGTCGTTAAGTTTATAGAATATGTAGTTATCCTATCGTGAGTTCTCTTGTCATTAGATTTGCCTGCTGAACTGCATGCAATGGAGAAATAAGACCCACCACAAACCACTCTAGTATCATTTTCATACCCAGTGAGTGAATGAATACACCGTCAGGTCAAATGACTGTATCAACATACAGTACCAGTTTTGAGGTAGAGCATTTGCCAAATGGATGGTTTAAAACTGGGTGCAGAATGAATTAAGTGGTTTAATTGGCCAGGATTTTTGGGCAATTTAATTGCTTCTGTTTGCCAGTTAAAATGCAGAAGCTATGATAGACTCTGACAGCAAATCTTCAGGTAAGTACAAGTTACACTGATGATCATGCTGCTTTAACTGTCTGATACTCCTAGTAAAAGGTTTATTTTTATGAATAACTATGAATTTCTATTGAGATGATTATGCCAACAACATACAAATGTGTGCTTCTGCAAATGCCTTTGAAAGTGTAAGGTATGTATATATATATACATACATACATACATACATACATACTTACTAACATACACACATACATACATACTTACAGACAGACAGACAGACAGAGATAATATATTCTTGCATGCACAGATTAAACTACCAAAGTACCAAACTCTTTATAAAATAATTAAAAAACAATCGGGTTGGATGGGTGCTAGTGAAAACACATATTTGAGAGGGGCAGCAGCTTATTAGAACAGATTCAAGTTATTTGAATAATATAAAGCCATATGATGATTTTGCACAGTTCCAACCTGTATTTCTTTTATTTTATTGGTACAAGTTAATTTGCAGATATTTTTATTACAACCTAATGTATGCTTTCCACGAAATATACCTCACGGCCTTTCTGTGGAAGTCTCAGTATTATACTCTACAAGGGATAACAGTATGATTCTTTTGGGATACTGTGAATAGCTGTTGAAAATTATCTTCCTCAGTTCTCTGGTGGGGGCATGTATGAAAGGTAGGATGACATCCTGTTTTATGTGTTGAGATGTTCTAACATTTATTGTTTTGTCATCAGTTGTAATTCTATCTAAGATTTACATTTTTGTAAACTGGAGAAAAACTTATGGATAAAATGCATGACTTCATCAGTTCAGTATTTATAAATACTTGTGTCACCTCAGTGTCCATGAGACATTTCGAGACATGTTTTTGATAGTGTTTTCTATTGGTTGATGACCATTCATACTAAAAGCCATGTATAATAAGAAGTTTCTCCAAATTAAAATATATAACACAAACTGATCAACTCTAAGAACTATGGTTTACCTCTTCATTTTTGCCTCATTGTTAGTCAGTGTTAAACTGTATTTTGATTCTACATAATATAACAGGACATCTACAGTTCAACTCTGCTACTTGAGCTGACTAAACTTGTTCTTCCAAAACTGAAGACTTGTACAAGCTATCTGCAAAATGATTCATATTCCTACACCCAACTAACTGGGCAACTTAAAATCTTTGTTAAGCTAGAAAACATAAATGCAATTTGCCCATAGTTTGTTTAGAAAAAAAGAACAAAATTTCTATTTTGAGATGACCTTCCATGCATCTCCTGTGCTGGGCTATAAATCAATGTTGGGAACTGAGACCTTCAATTATGTATATAGTTGCCAGCTCTTTGTACAAGCACAGGAATCCAAGATAATGTGATGCAGGCAATAACAATTTCCATGCCCAACTAGCCCTGACAAAGTCATTGCAGAGTTAGTAAAACTTATTTAACTTGCCCATTTCATGTATCTTCTATGCCAAAGTAGTAGGTGAATATTGGATGATGGGACTTAATTTAATCTTTAGTAGACCCAGATAGGCTGGCAACTAGGGGTCAAATATATTGACTAATTACAGTTTATATTTATGATTAAATAGATATAAATTATAAGATACTAAGATTTCATAATTCAGTGAAATATATACAGAAGAGACATTCAAGTGACCATGCACATGTAGGTTCTTTTTATACAAGTGACAAATACTTAAACCTTAAGAAAAGGAGTTCATATATATTGTCCTTTTTAAGCAAGTGAAATGATTTTTCAGGTGTACCTTAAATGGATTTTACTTTTTTATTAATTATGTTGCATCTAGTCATATATAATGATGAAAAATGTCTATGCTGGTAAAGTCAATTCAGAGGTATCGATCATGAGATATATTTGCCCTTTGTTACATGCATCATTTGTGCTAAAGGGAAAATAGAAAGTTTTCAGTACTTTTCAGCAAGATTGTTCTTTCCTGCTTCAAACAACTAGAGTTAACATCTTATTTTGCTGTACTTCATGCCAGTCTAAGTCCAGCTGTGCTTTCCTTCATGTCTTAAGAGGTGACTAATGGAGTCATGGGTCATGGTGATGACTCAGAGGCCAACATACTTGACTTGAAACTGAAGGTTATGGGTTTGAATCCTACCACTGAATTGGCTCATGGCAGCTTCCATCATATGTCCCTGGGCATTTCACTTGACTCCAATTGCCTTGGCACAAAATAATCTATTTGTGTTGCTGTGTTGTACAACATTCGGCATATGATTTTGTAAATCTTGTTAGCCTACCCTTTTGACATACTAATCTCGGTTTTGACATAGATATTTCTTTGGGCATGTAAATACTTACCTTCTAAAGTAAAATGGATATACAAGTTTCCAAATAAATTTGAATAATTGCCAAAATGGTATGTGTAACAAAATTCTAAAATATGACACTCATTACTGAAATAGTTGGTGATGAATGTATAGATGACCAGACTGTGACTCTTGCTTTACACATTACACCACAGCTGCATTATTTTGAAATGATTTTGAAAAAAATTACTATCAATATTAAAAGTACTGAATCTTTAAACAGAAATTTTACACTGTATGTATTCACTATCATCTTTATGAACACCTACATATGAATGGCTGTTTATGGTTCACTTTTATTATTATTTTGGGTCATTTTTACCTGTGTATTAAAGACACCTACCCATAAAGGACATATTTGTCATTGTAGACTTTGTAGACCAAGCACTTAGGAATAACCATAATCATTATTAGTAAATCCAACTTTATATATAATTTACATTCGAAAAGAAGATTAAAAAAGTTGAATCATTTGATCATGTTTTCTATCAGACTTTAGTCTACTGGTGTGATCTCAGTGCCTTGTGATACTATTTTATTCTCAAAGAAAGGCACAGTATTTAAATGTGAACAGCCTTGCATAAAAAGAGAGGAATTATTTTTTATTACGTTCAGTTTTACTACCTTTTCTAAAACTTGATGGTGCCCTACAGATTTAGTAAAATGAGATTGTTGAGCTTTTTTATCAAGCAAATGATAAATACAGTAGACAAGTATATCAAAAATTATTCATGGAACTGCAACAAGGCCATGCAGATTAAAGGTAACATGTTGATGATGTTTCAAGAGCAAAGCAATTGGACCTCATCATTTGCTTCATGGCACTCAGAGGGTAGAGAATATTATCCTTCAACTTTGAAAGCTGTTCTCAAATCTTTAATCTTGCTTTGTAATAATTTTGGTCTCATAGATTTGTAATCCATGACAAGCACAAAGCTCCTTTTGTACTGCATTGAGGAAAATGGTTTAAAATATACCTGCCAATATTTAAACAGAGTGAGCTAATTTGAATCAATCAAAAGTTTTCCATTAAATATCTTCTCACCTTTGGTACACATGCCTTGTTATTACTCTGCATACAAAATATTGATAAGCCATTCACACCTGTAATGACACCTTTAGCTCATGTACATTTCTATTAAATCAATTGATGGTAGGAATCATATGGGAAATATATTTATTGCACATTGAATACATACAGTAAGAAATGGGGTTTGGGAGCTAATAGTCTAGTTTTTATTTAAAATTAATTTATTTCTGGAAACTACAGATTCAGATCTGGTCTTGAAGGTTTTGCATTAATATTCACATTTAATTTACAACACATTTTGCAGGCATTTAAACATAACTGTGAAACTTTTTTACTTTTTGCATATATGGTTGATTCATTTTGTTATCTGACATCAGTTATATGATGGCAGATTAGGGTTGATGTTGTTTGCAGATAGATCCAAATTATAAGAAAGTATATATGTTACCATATCATCGTCCTCATTGGCCAAGGCTCCAATATGTTAACCCTATCTACACCTTGGCGGATCATTAGATAGTTTAGTGCTTTGTCCTAACGACATCTATTGGATGTTGGGAGTTTTTTCACTTATTATGTAATGCCAACAAAGCAATAGCGTGTAACAGCAATTGTACATGGGTCAAAAATAGTGGAGGCAATACACTTCAAAAGGATGCTTTGTAAGTTTAACATCAAAAGTATGAATGTACCAGACAGATGCCATTACAGGTGTTTTTGAGGTAAAGGATGTCTTTGTACAAACATGGACTGGCAGTGGAAAAATGCTCATTTCTGAGTCCATTCCAGTTGTTTGCTCCCCTTGTCTCAATTGTGTAGGAACAGTGTTTAGATTTGAACAACCTGATTTTGATTATAAGTATGCGTGGCCTGCTCACAGACTCGAAGCACTGAAATATCTGATTGATCCACCAAGGTATAGAGAGGGTTAACATATTAGAATCAAGGATCTAGTGAAGATGCCATATCATGAGATTTAATGAAGTTCACATACTTTTTCAATGAGAAGTGTTACAAACTAAATCTATCATTTGAGTTAAATTTGACCAGTGTTGGTAAGTTACCACTTGATCATGCACACATGCAATGGTGTGCAATGTATGAAATCAAAATACTATGTCTAACAGATCAAGAATCCCATCTCTCCATAGCTTTCTTATTGTGTGTACATCAGAAAATTGCCTAATTATGGCCCTAGATATACAGAAATAAACATTTTTTTTCATAAAAGTAATTGAAAACATCTTGGCATCCATTTTAAAAGATCGGCCTGATCTTTGCATATTTTACATGATCATTGTCATTGTCATTATTGTCATTTGTCATTGTCATTGTTGTCATTTGTCATTGTCATTCCTGGTACATTAACAACTTTTTCTTGCAAGCGTATAGTAAGACCATTTCTCATCTCAAGATGCATGTGAGGAAATACTGTAACAAACATTTATTGAATTGATAGATTTGTAAAAATCAATATATAGGTATTCTAATTATGGGCTAGCAGAAAATGTTTGGATTTTCAGTCTAAGCTATATGATTAAATCCCAGCCATGTCTTTGCTGAAAATAAATTTCATGGCTGACTAATGCTTCGATTTCCCTGTGAGATCTTTTTGTCCAGCTCATCATTATTCTTAATGAATAAATTACTATCATTTCTATTTCATCACGTCACATCAATTTTGGCTTTTTACCGTATTTCATGTAAATAATTGCCATCCACTTATTGGATCAGAAATTATTAATGAGAGAAAACAGTCACAGGCCACACACTATAAAAATGCCTGATTTTAAAGCCCAGGTAATAATCTTGACAATTTTGTATAGAGTTATGATTTTGATCTTTATATAGAGTTATGATTTTGATCTTTATATAGAGTTATGATTTTGATCTTTATATAGAGTTATGATTTTGAATTCCTTTTATACTGAAAATTTTGCAACATTACTGGATCTGTTCAAATTGTGTTGTGTTCTTAAACACATTCTGCAGTTTTACAGCAGAGAGTGGACTCATTTTTTGAGGAATATCCTTGAAACATTTTGTCAGATTATGTAAAGGTTTGGTAGTGGCAGGGGGACTTATAATCAAGCATAGTTTATCTTGGTATAAATATGGTGTATAGAATTATTACATTTCCAGTACATGATATTGATGGTAGATGTACCGTCTGTACTTGCATACAAGTTAGATCCAACGACAAACCTCATGATTCGCTGGCAGACCTGCATCATCGCAGTTTGTTAAGAGTAATTGTTACAATAAACAACATAGGCTTATGTCAGCAGATCAGGGTCTTTGTTGTTTGAAGTTGAAATCGTGAGTATTTATGGTACATCTGTTTGGTCTTCCTAATTTGTTACAGCTGTTCCCACTCAGGATCATCGAAAATTTTCACTTTCATGCCGATAACTGACATAGTAAAGAAACAATGTTGGCAGATAATTTAAGATGGCTTAAATTCTATACTATTTTGATAGACTTTATAATTTTCTCAGTTGAGAATCTGCTACTGTAACATTAGTGAAGTAACTACAGGTAGAAATTATATGGATGCTGTAACAAAACTAGTTAAACAACTATAGGTCACCCAGGGGCAAGATTTTCCCAATTATCCTCTCACCCTCAGTCCTCTCACAATAGGATGTCCCGTCTTTTTCTTTACCAAATTAAATGGGACAGTGACCTTTGGGGTTCTATCAAAGGGATTTTAACAGCTTTTCCACAACCAGTTATTTACTTGGTATCTGGCCAGACTCAAAAGTGATGTGTCAGGGTAGATGATTACAGAGTGGAGGTGTAGAACTATTGACAGTAAGATGTACAGCAGTTTGTTCTTCACAATCTGGTGTAAATGCCTAGGACAATTTGTTATACAGTATTTTCATGACTGCCATCCATCTTTCTATAAATAGGCAGTGGACTGGCCTTCAAACAATATTTTTTTTTTTTCATTTTGTACTAGGCGCTATTGGAGTGCTGTGTAGCAATCAATATAGTGGCCCCAGTGCACTCAAAACTTGAAGGTTAGATTTTTTGAAAGCTGTGATGATGGCTAAGTGATTAAGGCATTGGACTTGAGACCAGAAGGATGCATGTTTAGTACCTACCATTTGATCAGCTACTCATCAAAGCACTACTTGACTGTTCATATCAGCACAAGATAACCTTCATGTGTTGCAGTCTAGTTCAATGCTTGACCTAAGCAAATCAAACCAAACCAGATTTTTTTTCTTAATTCCTGTCAGCAAAGTAGTGCATACTGTATTAGTAGTAAATTTGCCTAAGTGGGCTCAAAGTATCCCATAGAGTCTAAGTTTTTCTTGGCTTGCTTAGCCCCACCATGGACTTTTTGGGGGCATATTTATCAACCTTACATGGTAGCATATATTTGTCTCATCATCCACAGCCTATTAGAGGGCTAATAATTAAGGTATGTCCGAGTATGTGTAGTTACATATTAATGTGTTTTGAACTAGCCCCCTCCCCCAAACCAAGCAGGAGGCATAGCAACTATAAGCTGAAATAACTACAACAGATTCCTTTGATTTTAATCAAAGAATAAAGTTTGCTTTATTTTTGTTGAAGCAGAGATCTGGGAAACATCATTCAGGTTGATACACAAGAAATGATTCTCTTGTTTAAAATGAGACTTGGGTATACTTGGAGAAAATTTTATAAAGGTTTGTTTGGCACCTAGTAGATACCTTGTCACAGACCATTCTGCATACCTGTACATTTCTGCCAGTGTGTTCTGCCTCTACAGCATCTTTAAGGGGAATGGTAAAAAGCACTCGCCTTTACCAATCACTGCTCTCTCACCTCTCTCTTTGTGGGTGGAGTGTCAGGCTTGGTCAATGCTTATATGTGAGAAAGCTTGTCAGTAGCTTCCTGTGGGTCATTTCTTCTTACTGGGACATTCCTGGGTTCTTTGTCTGCCAGCTTTACAGGATGCCATGTACAGCATATTTTGTGCTGATAAATGGTGTTAAACCCAAAACAACAACAGCATCTTGAGGAGAGTAAAATTCGTAATCCAAATCAAGAAAGGGCCCAGTTAACAGCTCAGCTTTTGTAGTTCACTCAGATAACCTAACCTTGTTATTACTGCAGTATAAATGTAAATAGTATTCATACGTGTGTGACTTACCTGGCCTTATTCAACATTTACAATAGACACTGTGTAAAATTCTATATCAGTTTCATCAGGCCTACTGAAAGTACCATTGGTACAATTTTCCTTTCACCATTCTTATCTCTATTAGAACAAAGCAGAAACATTATTATTAAGCCCATTTTGTCAGGAGCATTACATAAAAATCACTTTTGCATCTGCATACATGTTCATCTGTCTGTATGTACATACATCTATCTATACAATAGATCCACCTTTTACTTTCCTTTTATGTCAGTACCATTTTATCATGCCATCTTTGTAGCTAGTATATAGGTTCAGTGTATGCTTATCTTTATCTAGCTAAATAAATGACCCAATTATGAAAACTTAGGGTGGGCTTGACATGCTTGTTGTGTCAAGATTTTTGTCGATGTGTATGCCACTGGCCCGTAAAACAACTACAAAACAACATATTGTGTTAAAGGTGAACAATGGTGCAGATAAAGTCAAATATATTCTTTTGAACATAACTAGGTGTTATGTACGAAGAAAGCAGTACCAGATTCCATTTTCATTAAGTCAAACATAAAAATGAATTTTTATTTTTCTGTTATTTGTCTTGATTCATAAAATATGGACAAGTTGCAGTCTAAAGAACAAAAATCTTTAATCATTGGAATAGATGCAATTTTTTCCCATCATTTTTTAATACCCAATAAACTCAAAGATCTATTTTGTATACCTGTCATAATTATCTGTTGGACCACTAACATGTTATGGTATACAGAAGGAATTATTTGGAATCAAATGTTATTTACTGTTCATTTTATACTTTCAGATGTAAAAATTAGCTTATCCAAGGTATAAAATATTTATCAAAAATTTTCTTGTTTGAGAGGCAATAACAGATGCAAAAATGATGACTTTAGCTAATGAGGCTAATGTAACATGGATACCCAACCCTAGATACCACTAATGTAACATGGATACCCAACCCTAGATACCACTAATGTAACATGGATACCCAACCCTAGATATCACTAATGTAACATGGATACCCAACCCTAGATACAACTAATGTAACATGGATACCCAACCCTAGATACCACTAATGTAAAATGGATACCCAACCCTAGATACCACTAATGTAACATGGATACCCAACCCTAGATACCACTAATGTAACATGGATAACCAACCCTAGATGCCACTAATGTAACATGGATACCCAACCCTAGATACCACTAATGTAACATGGATACCCAACCCTAGATACCACTAATGTAACATGAATACCCCACCCTAGATACCACAATTGTAACATGGACACCCAACCCTAGATACCACTAATGTAACATGGATACCCATCCCTAGATACCACTAACAAATTTTTTTCACCTACTTGTTATACATATTTAGCTAGAAAGCATGAACTTCCATTGTATATTAGCTGACACATACTTGTAATGCACTGGAACTTTGCTTTTATTTTAAATGAAAACTGAAGTGAACATTGTTCAAAACACTTTGGAGCTGCAGGATGATTCCATAAAAGCAAATCTTATTACATGTAGAAAACTATAGAGTTGGATGCATATATATATATATATATATATATATATATATATATATATATATATATATATATATATATATATATATATATATATATATATATATATATATATATATATATATATATATATGTGCCCATAGAAGAATACATTTTTGAATATGGTTGTCATGGTAAAATCTTGCAGAGGGATGCTTATGGAAAATACAAATAACTGATGATAAAAAGGATGAATATGGATACTGTTACTTGAAATAACCTGATATCAGGATTACAAAGGACCAGTGACTCATATTCAAAGTTCAAGTTGCAGGTGCAGACAAGGAAAAAGATCTATCCATTTTTATTTCAGGCACATAACGAATAAACTCAACTTAAACAAATAAACATTTCTTGACTTCATTCAAATTTAATGTTATAACTAAATATGTCCAGTTTAATTCAGGTTTGAAACATACCATATTGAAGTGTTTTTTTTTTCATAATATGTATACTTGTATATGTATTTCCATCATTAGAAATCCAATGTATGAAGGATATCATTGGATTTTTTATGCAGATCTTGCAAATATTTGAGAGAGAAACTTTGATCCAGTCCTTAGCATGCCAAGAATCAATGGGGAAAAATATTGAAAGGGCATGGGGGGTGGGGGTGGGGAGAATATTTGTACATGTAGCTCCCATTTATGACCCACATTAATATCCTGCTAGGAGTGTAGATAAATAGACTGTCAGACCAAACTGACTGGAACTAACGAGCAGATTTTTTAAAAACTATTAGGAATTGATGATTGTGATGATTTCAAAATAAGACTGAACTCATGATGAACATTACTTTTTCAACCCAAAAATTTGTGGGATTTCCTTTTTTTGTCCAAAAGGTCCTGGCCTGCTTCATAAACCTGAATATTTATTAAATTCATTTGTGAAAACTTTTAATTGCCTTAGTAAGGTCAATATGTATCCTGTCATATGTTGAGTGTATAATGTTATGACATCATCAGTCCATCTGTCCATTAATATTTGCTTGACTGGCCCATGACTCTAATGGTTGGAGAAATTGTTTTGAAACTTTGGCACTGTTGGATAGCATAGACAGGTCTCCTTCCTCAAGGTCAATGCCATGACAATGGAGAATGTGGTACTGTAACTTGCAGTTTCGTCTGGAGTATACTTTTTGAACCACATAATATATTTCAATGAAACTTCAGCTAATTAGGTCACAAATAGGGATAATGTAAGTCAGTTACCTATTTTCTTATTCATTTTATGTTTGTCCTTCTGTTACCATTTGTTTCTGCAAAATAACTCAATTGCTACACCACAACAGTTACCAAATTTTGCCAATGGCTTGCATTTGTGGTAAGAAATAAATCTATTAATTTTGGTTGAAAAGGCAAAGGTTAAGGTCACTGTGACTAAAGAAGAAAAATGGTTTTTGCACAAAATTATTTGTAACTACCATACTTGGACCAAACATTGTGGATGGCTTGAACCCAGTGTAAGAAAGAAGGTAATGAATTTCAGTGTCAGAAGGTCAAGGACACTGAGGCTGATTAAATAAAACAGTGTCTGTGCAATCATGGACATCACCCAGACTTTATGGAAGGTTTGAACTTAGAGTAAAAAGAGAATAAATTTGGAGTCAAAAGGTCAAAGGTCAGAGTCAGAATCACTGTGACTGCAAGCAAAATGGGTTGTGCATAAAATTGCAGTTGTTGACCATGTACTTTCACCAGAAGTTTGTGGGTGACTGACATGTTGGGTAAGAAAGAAGCCTGCTGTTTTGGAATCAAAAGGTCTGAGATCAAGATTATTGTGACTGAATAAATTCAAAACTGTTTCTTTCTCATGCCTTTTCAGAGGAAACAGTATCATTGCTTCCATCTGTATGCCCTCCTATAGCACTTTCACTTAAAACTGTTTGAGATTATGAGATGAAACTTGGCATATCTAAACGTCATCACTAGAAGGTGTGTCATGCACCATATTAGGGGTACTTTATTTGAGATCAAGGTCAAGGTTCAATATTTTAACTTTTCTATAACACATTTTCTTCTGCTTTTCAACTTGAAAGCTATTTGATATGAAGGTACAAAACTCAGAACACTTACGCATACAAGTATGGTGTCCTGACTTGAAGGTCAAGGTCACAGCTCAATATTATGTTTTCAATTGCTCTTTCAATCGGGCTTTAAAACTTTAAGATGATGTGATAGTAAGGGAAGAAACTTAGCATGCCTATACACTGTCACTTCAAGGTATGTCTCACACCTCATGGGTTCTGTCTTTAAGGTGAAGGTCATGGCTGGATATATTTACCTTCCATTCTACAAATTGAATGTTGTGTAAGATCAAAGGATGAAAATTCCATGCCTCATTATAGGCCATATCTTCATGGTCAATGTCATGGCTCAGTATTTTCCATTTTCCATCACACTTTTCCTTCTCTTCCATACTTTTAAAACCATTTAAGATTAATGGTGAAACTTGGCATATTTGTACAACATTACTAGAAGGTGTGTTATGTTGCACAACAAGTGTTCTAGCTTCACAATTAAGTTAATGTTTCATTATTTTATGTTTCCATCACACATTTCCTTCTACTGTACAACTTCAAAGCCATTTAAGATTAATGGATGAAACTTGGTATACATTTACATCATCACTTGAAGGTGTGTTGCATACTACATTGGGGATCCTGTAAGGTCAAGGTCTGGAATCTGTATTTTATGCTTTCAATCATACTTTCTTTTTTACTCTAAGACTTTAAAGCTGTTTGAGATAAAGGGATGAGATTTGGTACATGTATATGTTATCATCAGCAGGTAGTTTGTGTACTAACTTGAGAGACTTTATTTTCAAGGTCAAGGTCATAGTGTTATACGTTCAGATCTTCTTTTATACTTTTCTTTCTGCTCTATCATTGATTATTTGATGTGAATGGATGAAACTTGACATAACTATATATCATCATTCAAATATGTGTCATTTACCATGTTGTGTGTCTGTGTGTGTGTGTGTGTGTGTGTTGAGGCTTATTGGTCAAGGTCACAGGTCACAGTTTCAGACACATTTGCTTTTCTGCTTAATAACTTAGCAGTTGTTTAACATAAATGTATGAAGTTTGGTGAACTTATATTTTGTCACTGGTATTGTGTTGCACCTAGTGACTTTGCACCTCTGCCTTCAAGGTCATAGATTCCATTATTGGTTAACATTTATGACCTCACCTTAGTAGGTACAATAAAATTCAATGAATTTGCTTGCTTGCATATTAACTTTAGACTTGCTACCTTGACCAAGATTTGTGAATGATCACACTTAAGGTGTGGAAGAGGCCTATTGATTTGGGGGTCTAAAGGTCAAAGAACAGGGTCATTGTAGCTTAAAGAAAAATGTGTTTTGCAGAATAATGTTTTGTTTTACAGTGATTTCCTTGGCCAAACTTTGAGGATTGTCTGCATTTATTGTAGAAAAGAAACCTATAGGTTTTAGGCTGTAAAAGATTAGAGGTCACTGTCAGTTAATAGTTTCTGCATAGTAAGTTTGGTTCAAGATCACATACTTAGACCAAAGGTTAAGGTCATTGAAACCCATTGGTTAATACTCACCAGAATCCCCAATGCTGTAGTAGTGCCTTCATAGAGGACCAATTAACACAGGGTAGGTCTATAATGTGCAGTTCATGGTACTCTTGCCTTCCCATATATATGTTCATGGTACTCTTGCTTTCCCATATATATCTTCATGGTACTCTTGCTTTCCCATGTATATGTTCATGGTACTCTTACTTTCCCATATATATGTTTATGGTACTCTTTCTTTCCCATATATATATATATATATATTTATGGTACTCTTGCTTTCCCATATATATATTCATGGTACTCTTGCTTTCCCATGTATATGTTCATGGTACTCTTGCTTTCCCATATATATCTTCATGGTACTCTTGCTTTCCCATTTATATATTCATGGTACTCTTACTTTCCCATATATATGTTCATGGTACTCTTGCTTTCCCATGTATATGTTCATGGTACTCTTGCTTTCCCATGTATATGTTCATGGTACTCTTGCTTTCCCATACATATTTGGACGAAAATTTAATAAGATTGACACCATAATGATACAATTATCAAGTCCATTAGCCCACAGGTAAAAGTCATTACTAGTATGGAAAAGGTCATTTAATCTGCTTCTTTAGGTATTATGGTTAAAGAAAATTTAGATGGTGTGACTAAATTATACAACTGAGGTTTTTTCTAGAACCAAATTATACTTAAAAATGCTTTTATAAATCTAAAAATGGTAATCATAAGTAATTTAAAGTTTCAAAACAGATGTTTTGTGAAAGCGAGCCTGGAAATATATGAAAATAAAAGTTCATTAAAGTATACAGGGTCTTGGAATGAAGTAAACCTTTCTTGGCTAACATGGCTACTCCATAGTCCAATTATAATGTTTAAGATTGGTCCACTCCCAAGAAACTCTTATAAGAAATGTTAAATTAAATTAGTTCTAGGAAATTATATATGGCTAGAGACATTGTCTGAATCCATATTTAAATAATCTTTTAAACTTGTGTGAAATCAGAAATTACTGACGCAGTTTAGTTTGAAGCCATTGGTTTATATTATCACATTTATCTAAACAGTTTGAGATGATGAGCATGTGTAATTTGTTTCACGGTAGGTAGAGAAAATAGATAAATAGATGACAAAGATTGGGGAAAAATTACATTTAAAAATGTGAAAACTTGTGTACTTATTTTAAGTTGAAAAATTGATATAAATACTAAGAGTTACCATTATAGTTTTTTGCCCCCCTCCCCTAAAAAAATAGATTTCTTAACCTCAAATTGTTTGGATTATTTAATTTGTCTGCAGTTTAATAAATGTAACAATTTCATGGAACATAACCTTGCATATGAGTGATTTGTCACAAGAATCTTTGTTTCTGCCACTTTGATATGTTTATCTCTTTATCTGAGAATAGAAAAATATCATACTGAACTTTGAGTGCAGGATGAACTCATCCTACCCAAGACACGATTTTAAACAGATCCACACACTATAATCAAGACAACCAAACTGTGAGATAAAAAATCCTATCGCATGATCTTATTGGGGTTTATCAGAGAACCATTCAAACTCATGACCAGAAAAATACACCTGTTAACTTCAGTGATTTAATTGTTTTGTGATTCTTATTAGTGGCTGAGTTACAATAGAGTTAGAAATAGAACACACTTGGCAACAATTTGGGGCTTAAATGTCCAGTCCCATGACTTCCTTGAGAGAGGATGACATTTCCGCTTCCTGGTTTCTTGTTGTCTATGATTTTAACGTCCTTATTTTTTTTCAGACACTGCAACAATTGCCTTGTATTTACCTTTGTTCCTGTAATTGTGGAGGAAAAAATTACAAGTGTGGAGCGCAAATCTAAGTTTAGGATTGCATTGATTTTTCTGTTTCAGTTAGACATTTTATGTTTGAAAGATCCTTGTGAGAAACTTGAGTTGTACTGTACCTGATATATTTTTATCTTTTTTAGCCTTGCAGGTCGTAAGAATTAGTTTTTTTATGACAATTAAAGACTTCTTTTGCTACATAACAAAGCACCCATCACTTGATTCTTATTGATATAAAAAAAATAATGATGGAAATATAATTTGTTTCCTCAGTTCTGGGCCTTAATATTCTTTCCCATGATTACCATTAGTGAGCATGTTATTTCTGCTTCCTGGTTTCTTGTTGTCTATCATGTTGTATGTCCTTGTTTTCTTTCAAGCACTGTTAGACATGCCTTGCATTTACAGTTGCTCCTGTAAATTTGGAGGAAAAAATTAAAAAGAGTGGAGTACAAATCTAAGTTTAGGGTTGCTTTGATTTTCTGTGGACCATTTACATGATGGGAATATACAGACCATTTACATGATGGGAATATATTGACCATTTACATGATGGGAATATACAGACCATTTACATGATGGGAATATATTGACCATTTACATGATGGGAACATACAGACCATTTACATGATGGGAATATACAGACCATTTAAATGATGGGAATATACAGACCATTTACATGATGGGAATATATTGACTATTTACATGATGGGAATATATTGACCATTTACATGATGGGAACATACAGACCATTTACATGATGGGAATATACAGACCATTTACATGATGGGAATATATTGACCATTTACATGATGGGAATATATTGACCATTTACATGATGGGAACATACAGACCATTGACATGATGGGAATATACAGACCATTTACATGATGGGAATATATTGACCATTTACATGATGGGAATATATTGACCATTTACATGATGGGAACATACAGACCATTTACATGATGGGAATATACAGACCATTTACATGATGGGAATATATTGACCATTTACATGATGGGAATATACTGACCATGTACATAATGGGAATATACAGACCATTTAAATAATGGAAATATACAGACCATTTACATGATGGGAACATACAGACCATTTACATGATGGGAATAGAGAGACCATGTACATGATGGGAATATACAGACCATTTACATGATGGGAATAGAGAGACCATGTACATGATGGGAACATACAGACCATTTACATGATGGGAATAGAGAGACCATGTACATAATGGGAATATATAGACCATGTACATAATGGGAATATACAGACTATTTACATGATGGGAATATACAGACCATGTACATAATGGGAATATACAGACCATGTACATAATGGGAATATACAGACCATTTACATGATGCGAATATACAGACCATTTACCTGATGTGAATATATGGACCATTTACATGATGGGAATATACAGACCATTTACATGATGGGAATAGCAGACCATTTACATGATAGGAACATACAGACCATGTACATGATGGGAATATACAGACCATTTACATGATGGAAATATACAGACCATTTACATGATGGGAACATACAGACCATTTACATGATGGGAATATACAGACCATTTACATGATGGGTATATACAGACCATTTACATGATGGGAATATATAGACCATTGACATGATGGGAATATACAGACCATGTACATGATGGGAATATACATACCATTTACATGATGGGAATATACAGACCATGTACATGATGGGAATATACAGACCATTTACATGATGGGAATATACAGACCATTTACATGATGGGAATATACAGACCATTTACATGATGGGAATAGACAGACCATGTACATGATGGGAATAGCAGACCATTTACATGATGGGAATATACAGACCATTTACATGAAGGGAATATACAGACCATTTACATGATGGGAATAGCAGACCATTTACATGATGGGAATATACAGACCATTTACATGATGGGAATAGCAGACCATTTACATGATGGAAATATACAGACCATGTACATGATGGGAATATGCAGACCATTTACATGATGGGAATATACAGACCATTTACATGATGGGAATAGCAGACCATTTACATGATGGGAATATACAGACCATTTACATGATGGGAATATACAGACCATTTATATGATGGGAATAGCAGACCATTTACATAATGCGAAGAGCAGACCATTTATGTGATGGGAATATACAGACCATTTACATAATAACAATAACAGATCATTATGCAAATGGTCTGTTATTGCCATCCTGTAAATGGTCTGTATATTCCCATCACATGTAGATGGTAATAACATATCATTTACGCGATGTGAATATACAGACCATTTGTATAATGGGAATATACAGACCATTTACATGATGGGAATATACAGACCATTTACCTGATGTGAATGTATGGACCATTTACATGATGGGAATATACAGACCATGTACATGATGGGAATATACAGACCATTTAAATGATGGGAATATACAGACCATTTACATGATGGGAATATACAGACCATTTACATGATGGGAATAGCAGACCATTTACATGATGGGAATATACAGACCATTTACATGATGGGAATATACAGACCATTTACATGATGGGAATATACAGACCATTTACATGATGGAAATAGCAGACCATTTACATGATGGGAATATACAGACCATTTACATGATGGGAATATACAGACCATATACATGATAGGAATATACAGACCATTGTACTGTATATACTCACATATAAGTAGGACTGTCAGATCTGAGTCTTTGAGTTTAATGTTAGGGCTAAACAATAAATAGACAAAATAGACCCTAATCTTGCAATTGCATCTTGCGACTACAGGTCAGGGTCTATGTCTTTTGCAATTTGATTGGACTTGTGTGCTAATAAATACAGTCATTTAAAAATGTTCATTATAAAAAGCCTTTGTCAACAGGAGTAAGATGGAATTATTTGTGACATTTATAATGCTATTTGACGATTCAATCCACAGATGAGACTGGGCTTTCATTTGACATTTAGATTTAATGCTGTTTTATGTGTATATTTTGAGTTTAAAGATTTTTATCTTTAACAGTGACCCAAATGTTTATACCTTCGAATATGATTAACCTTGATATATCATTGCCAGCATCAATGTCAAAGCATACCATTTTGTAGTATCATTCCATATGCCTGTACAGACCCATTCCACTAAGGTCATTAGCAGATAGTTATCTGCCCATTTTACCTGGATGGTGGACAACTGGACAGTTTTTTCTCTGGATGGACAACATGAGTATATTCTCTTAAAGCTTATGATTTGCATAATACATTGTTTTCAAAAGAATATAATAAAGCAAAATCAGCACATACATTTAAAATATAGATAGAGACTAAAAGTAAGTCTTGTAGTACTGTGTCTCTAGTATGCATAATTTGTCATAAATGTATTTTTGTCATATTCATAGGGTTTTTCAGCTTCCAAACATCATTGGAAATCAGTAGTAAATCTGCTGCATTCTATCAATATGGCTGCCAAAGATGCCTTGTGAGAATGATCTGTTATGGGAATCTGGATAAGCAGAAGAAAAAAAGAAATATACAGCAAAATTAAATGAAGAAGTGGTTGGGAAGAAATGTAAAAATATTTTACTTTCCAATACATTAACACAACCTCATCTTTTATGGATGTATTTTTTCACCTTTATGTCATATAAGTGATGAGGAGAAAATAAGTCATACATGAGAATGTATCATTGGTTCAAAATTATAATAGCTCTTTTGTGAATACATTGAATTATTTCAGATAATGAATAAAGGAAACCTCCTTTTAAGTTTTACACCTTATGTCCAGTCTTTCTTCATGCATGCTTGCTTGATATTGGATTAATTAATTTGTCCTACATAAATTGGTGACACAAATGTGCTTTAAATTTTAATTCTTGTACCCTATGAAAGAGGATGATTATCTGCCAGTATTTTTGCTCTCTCTCTCTTTCTCTCATTTTTATTACATAACATTAAACTGAAATTGCCAACACACACCAGAGTTTAGTTATATATCTTAATGGTTCAGCAATATTTAGTTGAAAAGTGACAATGAATAGTCCTCACAATTTTATATTGTTTCTTATTTGGTTGGACATGCTTAATCACTATTTCTGTCTTTTCTTTGACTTTCTCCCTAATCAATGGAAAAATAAGCAATTACATTGGTGACACCCTACCCCCAAATCAAACAACCAGTTATTTTCACTTGTACTGACCATTCCATCAATACACATCTACAGTAGAGGACATTCGTCTCATTCTGGAACACCAAGCCAAATCAAAGTAAAGATAATGTAATAAAATTAATAATTTTTGACAGTCTAAATTTTTCAACCGTATGGCACTTTTGGTTGCATTAGATTGTACTGAAAAAGTAGATTTTCATTTTATAAATATATTTCTATAAAAGCATGAATAATTTGCTGATTGAAAATCTTCTGCATGATGATGACATATGAAACTATATTGATCTTTCTTCAGATCATTTGGCATTATTATAAAGACCTCACTCTCACTATTTTCGGACACATGTTAATGCTACTTACAAATCTATTGAAATGAATGTTAATCTTTTGTGAATATAGCAATAAGATAACATTATGCAATGAATTTTTTAATCATTCATCCTAATTGTACATTAAGTCCACTTAGAAACTTTCCATGATAATAACGTTAAAATATTTCCAACTACCCTTGATAAAACTTACGATTAGAGAAACAGTAGCAGAAAAAAACATGAAAATTTCTTAGAACAGAGATAGTATTGTGCAACACATTGGAGAGTGGTCACATGTGGAATGTGTTGGACAGTGGTCACTTGTGGACACTAGAAGCTGCTAGTTTAGTTTAGTAATAATGGTTACAGGCTTGCTAGATAGTCACAAATTGACAAAGAAAATGTAAAGTAGGAAGTGATATTGGCTTGGATTGAGGCTATAATCAAGTGTTTTTCTTAAATGCCAATCACCTTCTCAATCATGGCAGTTAAGCACTGATTTTGGACAATACCTTTTACCATTCCCTACCTTTCATTACCTACTCAGCCTAGGTAAAAAGGAGATCCTCAGATACCACTTTTTCACAATGGTCATTGGCTAACAGACAAAAAGGTCAATCTTTAATTGCTTAGAAAGGTGCAATGTTATTTTATAAAGGTAAAAATGACTAGAAAATAAATTGGATTTAGAGATCTCAAGATTAATGGATTTCCTCAAGTTTAAGTGGTAAAGGAACTACAGGTAGATAGTTCATTATTGTGTGCCAGGATGTATGGTAAAATGAAACCATTGAAGGGGGGTGAAAGTAACAGCTCATGATGCATCTGGAGTCTTTTTGTATAAAAACCAAAACAAAGTGCTAGCTTGGTTATTATCAAGCAGCTTTTTGATATGGATGCAACAGAGATGAGTTAGCAGTGTTCATGTTTGTACAGACAGTCTCTGTTGAATTTCGTGTTTGACCAGTTATTGGGTTATTGGTTCCGTTAAGCTCAGGTAGGCATTGTGTTGGTTACAATATTTATGTTGATAACAGTTTGCCAGTTTGTTCCACCTTTATTCAGGTCTTTAACAGTTCAATCCTATTTTATCATTTAATCATTACTTTTCAATTTTAGCAAATGTAATTGAGAGTCTATTATATCTAGGGCATTATAGTGTTCCCTATCTTCAACACAGTAAAGGTTGGGCTTCCCAATGTGTCTCAGATCAAAATCTTTCTTAGAATCCTAAGACATGACTGGGATAGAAAAGGAAGATCATCTGAACTGTGTCATTTTTGTCCTCATATAATAGGAGGTATTGAACTCATAAAGGACTCACTTTTACTGGGACTCCCACCCCCAAACTCCCAACAAAACCCCAGCCAAAATAGTGCAGACTTTGATAAGATAAATCTACCACAATGCATATGATAAGATATTAGATATCCATAAGGAACTTTTACTATTTTTCTATATAAAATACATTTGTACTGGAAGCTGAAGTAATAAATTGATTAAAGGGTTACCTTATGTGATCAGACATTATTTTTCCTGACTTCTATAAAAATAAAGCAAGCTGGTATGTTATATAGTGAATGACTGATTTATGTCAGTACATGTTATGCTTAGTTCAGTTATACAGGATGCAAATATTTGCTTCTATTTAGAATGGTTTGCATTCATGAAGATTTTTAGCAATTTTAGACTTTTTGGGGCATCATTTTGACATTCCATGCATTGCATATTGAATAACATCATAGTTGCTTTTTTGAAAGGATTTATCTTCCTGAAATTTTAAATACTGTTAAATACTTCACACACACACACACACACACACACACACACACACACACACACATACATACTTACAAATACACATTCCTAGTCCTATACTTTGGTGCCATTGTGAAGATATCCCCTGAAAGAGCAGGTTCAATGTCAGGGTGTCAGTGGTACCCATCCTCTGTCCAAATTTATTGCCACAAAAGTTGGGAAGCTGTCAATGTCAAATACCCCTTCCCCTTTTCCCAAATAATGAAGACATGCACCCTGCTGGAATAACCATGGCAACATTTTACTGGTGACAAAAAGAAAGGAAACGGAATAATTGTGATGTGTTTGACCTAGAGCAATTAGTTTTGGGTGATTTATTGGGCATGGTGGCCACATAACAATTCATTTTAAGTTTAATCACCTAAATCTGTTACAAAAGTGTGTGCAGATGGTGATAAATCTTCCATTATATAAAAATAGTCTGCATTTGACACTTTTATTATGCACAGTGTCTGTATGAATCTGTAAATTCTAAATTTGGCATCTACTTTTTCTTAGCTTTCTTTCATATAATGTCCTAAGTTTTTGTTCTATTTTGTCTCAATTTTAGTCAGAAAATAATTTGTATTTCTTAATAATCATAAAATTATATAATTTTACAGTAATTCTTTAAAATGTTTTAATGAAACATTCATATATAGATTTCATGTCTTTTTTAAAATGTAAATCAAACAATTTCAATGTGATTTTACTTCTGTCTACAAAAATAAGTATATATATATATATATATATATATATATATATATATATATATATATATATATATATATATATATATATATATATATATATATATATATATATATATATATATATATATATATATATATGCAGGCTATTGTTTTAGAAACAGCTCAATATATAATTGCAGTATGTACATTTGTAAATTTCTTGCTTCTTTTTAGGTAGAATATTTTCAGTGAAATCCATCATTTTTTTACTTATCCATACACCAGTTTTTCAATGAACAAGAAAGAAACTTAGAAACTCAGTCGCATGTTACATCTATTATTCTTGTGTTGAATATCACAACAGTGATACTTTAAGGTTGGCTTCAAAGCACTCAGAAAAATATATACAGTTTTACCTGAATGAATTTGCAGGAATATTGTAACCTGATTATTTGGTAAGTACTTCTTTTTCTGATGTCATTACCTGTTAATTGGTCAATCATCAGTTGTCTCACTTCCTCTGTGCCTTTTACCCTGCCCCCTCCTATCTTCATTTGACAGGAAAATAAATAATAAAAACTGATAATTATGTGTTTTGACAGTTTTATAAAGCTCTTATGAGAATAGTCTGACAGCTTATCAAACTTGCATGGTGTAAACAAGTTTGTCAGTCAGATGTCAGTGTTTGTACCAGCTGGAGTTGTTTTTAACAGAAGAAAGTTACTAAACAATTTCCTACAAATTGGACTAATAAGGTGGGTATATTTACACAGGATTTTCCACTTTTTTCCACAGACTCTGTGGTTCACTCCTAGTTTTCACAGGATCTAAAAAGAGGAAGAAAAAAAAGGATTTTTCCCTGGGCTCTGGTGCTATAGATTTAAGATATCCAGGGATCTGTGACACATGACCATTGTCCTCTGTGCAAACTGATAAATCAACAACTGACATAAAGTCAGGCTTCAGGGCTGCCCCCTGGTCACTCTAATGTGCTCAGAGGTCTTCACTTCAGTTACTGGTTTTATTGAAGATAGTAAACACTAAATTTAAATCTGTGAAGAAAATCTCGCCGTGGAATATGACAGAAAGTTTTAAAACAGTTATATTCTCTTGCTTCATCCTTTGTAGAAATGAGAGAATAGTGAGGACTCATACTGGAAGAAAAACCTGAATATATAGGTAAGTTTAAATTCTTTTAGTTTTTCAAAACTATTAGGAATAAACATGTATATTATTTACTTCAAAACTGGATTCATTAACCTGTTTTTCACTCAGTTGTTGGGGAGACATGGTTCCTGATAGCACTGAAAGTTTTGAACTTGCTGAGTATTAAGCAGTATTAATTGTGATAAATATATACATATAACTTAATTCATAATAAAATGATTATTTAAAATTGAATGTAAAAAAATATTCTCAATCTGTTCTTCATCTTCCATCCTCATGATTCCAATCTAACTGATGCCATTAACATTTTGTCTGCACTGTTCAGTATTTTTGAAGCGTGATTGAAGTGAAGAGAGACTGAAGACAAAGTTTGATAAAATTTGAAAATTATCTAAAAGTTTAATATTTGTTTGCCTTGAATGTTCATGCATCAGAAAATGTATTTGACTTTGTATAATCAATCATTATACATAGCCTGGGATACTAGTGTGGGTCATTGCATTTCATTAAAAGTATTATGTTAAATATTTGTATCCTATTTTACTCTTTTTATTCTTTATGTACAACAATCGTCCTAGTTGTTTTTACATGGAAGGAAAATGAATGGTCTTTTTTCAGCACTGGATAGTTAGTAATTTATATTTTTTTGACTGTTCCCTGGTACATTCTAAAGATCAGAACGATGTTGTTCTGATGCTCTTGTTGATTTTTCCTAAAAATTTTAAATCATTTTGTAAAGCTTATCTTTCCACTGTAGATACAATGTATTTTTGTTTATCACACTTTTGTGGGAAATGCATATTTATATCATTCTGAAATAAAATACAAAACAGTGGCCCAATGGTTATTATAGAATAATGGACTGTGAAATTCATAGACTTATTGCAATAAATTTATGTTGATGTCTGTTTTGGTCAACTGATAATCCACTGTCACTGGAAAGGTGATCATAAAGTCAGAATTGTAGACTCCATGTCAATGTTTGACTGCTGTCCTAGGAATAATAATGAAGAAGGACGCTTTTAAATAATAAAGAAAGTCAAATAATATGAGCAAAATCATTCTGCTTCACAAACTCCAAAAGTTTTTTTTTTTATGTCAGATGTTAAAAATGGGTGGTCCCAGGCATTATAAACTCTAATTTTAATAGAGAGCAGATGGCACAGCTAAATTGGATGATACAGGATGATTTTAATATGTAAATGAACACAATGGTATTTACATATTAATGCAAGTTTGCAATAAAGTCTAGCGACGCCGTATTCCTGTTTGGTGCAAAATACAGCTATTCATCACCTGTACCAGTCATGTTAATTTCTGGTGAATTTATTTATGGTAGTCATCTGTTTTATCCAGGCCCATCCAGAAACACAAATTTTGTTAGATAATTGATGATTCAGATAACTCATAATTTTATGCACAAAAATTATTTTCCTGGCTTTAAGTATGCCTTGTTATTGATAGGTATGTTAATATCTGCAACTGCAAATTTGTTTTCATGGACATTCAAGTTGGTGTAAGCCATTATTTATTGCATAACTATATTATACCATATTTACTTTAGTGAAATTTAAATTTAATGACATCCCATTTGGATCCTTGTATTCAAACCAATCTTAACATTTCCAAATGAGCTGCAACTAAAATTTAAACTTGCACTGAACATTCCAGTGTTTACTGAGTTATGAAAGTCCACACAACTTGCATTGAATGCCCTTGTTTACACTGATGTTTGATTGTTTGGTCTTGTGTGGTGGAGAAAACCAATAACATTGAGTTGGTGACTACTTTATCCTTATATGTGCTAGAGCAGGGGATCAAACCAATTGACTGCTGAGTTGAAAAGGGAGTGTGTAACCACTGGACTAGTTAAGTAAGCTGCACTGCACTTCAGATTTCTTGTCTGCAGAAAGCACAGTCCTTTAGAAATGATTTGTCCAGTGCATTGAAATATTTTTGTGCTATTATCTTTAAATCTGATGCAAAACCTAATTATAAAATTTCAGTGAAAAAAGAATTTAGGGACATAAAGTACCAGTCATTATCAAATCTCAGTTTACTGAGTTTTGAGAAGATAATGACAGAGGTAATACATTTTTCTTGTTTACTTTTGTATTCATTTGTAATTCTATCTATATACCCCTTCACTGGTCTCTGTAAGATTATTTTCAAATCTAAATACTGATGTGAATGGAAATGTAAATTATTCAATATGGTTTTTTTATCTGCCAGTGATATCTGATGCAATTTGTGATTTATTTAATAGTGAGCATGGGTATACATTTTGTAGAGGTCAATGCCAAAATGTTCACAGTCTGTTTGTAGTTTACCTGATTACTTGGATGCTCTCAGCAATCATTGAAATGGCAATGTATGCTTGTAATTATGAGATTAGTTTTCAAGGTAAAGCAATAATAAAATGCATTAATGATTTTGACCAGGTGATAATGCTAAATTAATCCCAACACACACAGCAGATCGTTTAGTGAATTTGGTACCAGTTCTTTCAAATAAGACAACATGATCAGAATATGATCATGTTGGCATTGTTACACATGAGAATGCCCAAGGGATTTTTCCTCCTTCCAATCTGACAATCCCCTCCCCCCAAAAATTTAACTTATGGCATCTTGATCACAATGGGATGAGGAGGGTTAACATAAAATGTCCCCCAGACAATTAAGCCCATATGCAATGGTGCATTTGTGTGCACTTTAGTATTATCTCGTGAATAAGTTTTAATGTTTTGTTTTTGACATAAATGGAGTTTTATTGAAGTTTTTAAAAAGAGTTCTAAAGTTTAAAACTCAGAGTAAAGGTTACCATAAGAACTCACTTATAGGTTAGATCCAACTGTCAACTGCATGGACCCAGATCTACCATCACATAATGCAATGGCAGATCTGTGTCTGTACAGTTTATTAGGAATGATCTGTACAGAAAACAGCATAGACTCTGATCTGCTGGTGAATTAAGTGACAGTAGAACAGGGTCTTTATTTTTTGCAGTGAATACATTATGTAGTTTAAATAAGATATGTTGTAAATTGTTACAGAAGAAGTTACCTTACCTTTTTGGAATCATACAGAAACAAAATATATGAAATGTATGAAACATATTAAAGTTTATTTGAAAATAAATATTTCACAAAGTACCAGTGGTTCAGTTTATTTTCTTTCAAATTTTGAAATGACTAGGTTTGTCTGTATCTTATATTTTTGGCTTTAAAGATTATCACAGATAATACAAAGAAAGTTTACACTCATTTTGTCACCAAATATCCAGAATAAGTTTGAAGTGTAGTTTCTCAATTTAAGCATAAGTAATATTCTTGACAAGTTAAGTCAAAGTAAAACCATGATGAAAAATGACACTTGCCTGAAAGACAGGTGTGACCACTGTCCACTAAAATCCCTAGAGGTGAGAAAGTCATAGGTTAAGTGACATCTCCCTCATCATTCTTGTTGTCAGGTGTGACAGTTACATCTTTCTTCTAATACATCTATATTCCCACTTTCACATGGTTTACATATGTAACAATTACTTCTTTTTGTATTTCTAAATTCCATTTGCACTTGCAATGTAGTATATGGAGTCAGTGACATTCATTCTTGCTCACAGAGACCTCACCTGAGTTGAGATGTTACATATGAAAAAGTGCCAAAGAAATACCTCTTTAAAAAAAATTCAGGTTACAATAGATTGGTATTTGTGTAACAGAATAAAATTGTTGGAACAGTTCAAGTTTTGATTGCAAGTAATTAGTTCTTTATCAGATCAATTAAAGGTATTAATTCCATTATGTTTGCTATTGTAGTAGGCACTGTAACATAAAAGAATTAATTCATGTCCCCTTTCACACCAGCCGTACACACAGACTGTCTGGCACACTTGCCTGAATGGGGGGAAAAAGAAAACCTAACAAAAACAATGGGGGGAATACCTGTGAACCAATCAGCCATGATAGGAGGATATGTTTGATGCCAAGTATAAAGATATGCATGGGTCACTGTAAAAATGCATACATAATGAGGACATTCCTGTTTCAGTGCTGTTCAGTATTCAGTGAGATCTTATACATTAATTTAATAAGGCTTTAATCTTGCCTTGATACTTCATTTCACTGATAATAAAAGGTATGTAACTGTCTTATTGTTAAAATTTACACATTTATTTAAATTAAGAATAGTACATATACATTTTGAAATCAAAAATATCCAAGGGCTTGCAAAAGAATGATTAAGCAAAATTAAATTTTATTTTTTAAAATTTGAGTTATACTTAAAAGCATTGGATAAGCTTTAGGATTATTTTTTTTACTGCTTAATTTAAACTTAAATTCAGACTTCATGTTTGACTTTGTATCAGCCAATGTTAGATGTGGTACCCAGGAAATATAATTCACATTTCAGAAATGATTTATTTGGCTTATTTTTTTATATTTATTGATTTAGTTTGCATTTAGAAGTAAAAAATATGTGTCAGTTTGTACAGTTTTTTTATGAACAGTTTATTATTTCTAAGAACTTAATTTTTTTTGTCAAGTCTTTTTAAAAACATCTGGTCATAATTTTTTAAATCAACAAAAGCTTTATCATGACTCTAAGTGAATTATTAGAAAGAAACTTGACCAGTACAGTTAGAGAGTTTTATAAGTGTCCGTGGTTGCTTTTTAGAAAACCCCCCACAGTTTTAACCATAATAAACAAATTGTACAATCCCACATGTGACAAGGATTTGCATTGACTGGTTAATGAATATGAAACTTATTTGAATAAACTGCTGTCAACTCATTGGGAAAAATCACATGACTTGCTCAGAACACTCCTCTATGCTTATGTGCATTACAGTAAGAACTAATTATGAATATGAAATGCAGGGCCTCATGTAACTTAATAAATCACTCTGCCTTTACGTCAGGTCTTTTGGGATCTAGTTATTTGAGCCTCCTGTGGTTGAAACAGGATAAAGTTGGAGGCACTCAACGCACATGTCATATCACTTTAATCCAGGTAGAATTTTGTAGTGGCTTATTGCCGGCATTGTGACTGATACATCTACCAGTTCTTTCCTATGGAAGACATTCTTAAGCCACAGGGTATCCGTGTTTCTCATCATTATTGGAAATTTCTGTGTTGATAGCCAGTCATTGATTTGATGGGTCTTGAGGGTAGTTTTACAGAACTAGAAAAAAACATAGAATTACATAACTGATGATGGCTCAAAGACTCAGATGAAGTGCTCTTTTGTGGATTAAAGAAATTGTGCAGTGGTTGCATTATGTAGGATTGAGCAGCTGTTCTGTAACGTGTCAGCATTCATATGGGAAACAATAACATTTCATCTAGAGTTTCAAATTTTAAAGGAAAATTCTGAGCAAAGGTATGATATGTATTCAGTTCATTGTTAATTTATTGCATGTATCACATTCAAGCACAGTTTGTCCAAGATTCAGGAGAAATCAGATTTTAGTTTCTTGATTATTGTACAATGGATGTTCACTGTTTTCTTGTGAACACCACATCATTCATGTTGTGTAGACATCACTTCTAGTTATTGTTGTGTAAGTGATGACAGATAGACTGCTCTAGACCTAATTAATCATTAAGTGTGTTTTTGTTACAGGGAGAAATGGTATGTGTGTAAATTAACATTGCAAGTTTAAGTAAGTGATCTCACTGCAGCTTAAGTAAGTGATCTCACTGCAATTTTAAGTAAGTGATCTCACTGCAAGTTTAAATAAATGATCTCACTGCAAGTTTAAGTAAGTGATCTCACTGCAGTTTCAGTTGCAAATTATCTGATATGTTGTCTTTAAAAAAAACAGATGATTTAAAAAATGAAAAACTAATATACACAAACTTCATCTAATTGATAAGGCCTACAGTTATTACAAATCAAGTTTTCATGTATGGTTACTCATATCAGATGACTTGTTCAATCCTTGATCACTCTGTCAACTAGATTTTGAAATGTAGTTCCACTTGTAAGTTAAGTGCATGGCTACTCACACAAATAAAAAAAAAATTAAAAAATAACTTATAATACCTATTTGCATATTTCACACATAAATAGATTTTTAATTTTATAGATTGTCCTTTTTAATCAGTCACTAATATTTACAGGATTTTTTAGTGAGGAAAGAAAATTGAATTTGGTATTGATTTTGTATAAATTATGTACAAAGAAGAATCTTTTGCTACTCAGAAAAATGTTAAATACATATTTGTTTTAAATAATATGCATCTGAATAAATGCAAAAATCTCAGTAAATACAAAAATATAGTTGTAAGCTTTGTGGACTCATAGAACATCTATATTCCAACTGTTATCCTGAGCAGGATGTACTCAGGTGTGACATTATGTAGTGTATTTGGATGTACTCAGGTGTTGCATTATGTAGTGTATTTGGATGTACTCAGGTGTGGCATTATGTAGTGTATTTGGATGTATTCAGGTGTGGCATTATGTAGTGTATTTGGATGTACTCAGGTGTGTCTTTATGTAGTGCATTTGGATGTACTCAGGTGTGGCATTATGTAGTGTATTTGGATGTACTCAGGTGTGGCATTATGTAGTGTATTTGGATGTACTCAGGTGTGGCATTATGTAGTGTATTTGGATGTACTCAGGTGTGACATTATGTAGTATATTTGGATGTACTCAGATGTTGCATTATGTAGTGTATTTGGATGTACTCAGGTGTGGCATTATGTGGTGCATTTGGATAGAACCAACATGGCAAGAATTGGGATGCATCAGTGGCAGAGTGGTTATAAATACCAAGTGTGACTAACTGAAGTCTAAACTATGTAGGCCATAATGAACAGTTTTTCTCTTGAACCCAGCAAATGACACATAGGTGATATGTCTAAAGGGTCCACCTTTTTGGTGATGTGTTGCTTTTGTCTGGGCACTCTGATTTCTTCCACCTCCCTAAAGGTGACCTATTGCCCAACCATTTAGTGAGGTGATGGGTTGTGGGTTTTCAGGTATCTACATCCCTGTACTTAGAGCTGGTAAATGTTGGGTTGAGAGCTCTGAATCACGAGTCAAGGGTACTCTGATAAACTGGGGAGGGGGGGATAGACCAACATACATACATACCCAGTGCAGCCAATGATAATTTATTTTCTACATCTTGAATATCTGATTAGCCACAAGTTTGAAACTGAACTTAGATTTGAATGATGATTAAGATATTGATAGCAAACTTGAATGTCCAATTTTTCTGTTAAGAAAACCAATAATTCATGTATGGGACTGGTGCAAATATGTACAAGTTTATCAACTTATTTTAGAAGAGGATGGATATTGCTTTACTGCTGTCCATAAGGTCCTGCCATCCTGACACTATCTAGTGTGATAGCACAGAAATTACTGTCCATAAGGTCCTGCTGCCCTGACACTATCTAGTGTGATAGTACATAAACTACAGTCCATTAGGTCCTGCCATCCTGACACTATCTAGTGTGATAGTACATAAACTACAGTCCATTAGGTCCTGCCATCCTGACACTATCTAGTGTGATAGTACATAAACTACTGTCCATAAGGTCCTGCCATCCTGACACTATCTAGTGTGATAGTACATAAACTACAGTCCATTAGGTCCTGCCATCCTGACACTATCTAGTGTGATAGTACATAAACTACAGTCCATTAGGTCCTGCCATCCTGACACTATCTAGTGTGATAGTACATAAACTACAGTCCATTAGGTCCTGCCATCCTGACACTATCTAGTGTGATAGTACATAAACTACTGTCCATAAGGTCCTGCCATCCTGACACTATCTAGTGTGATAGTACATAAACTACAGTTTATTAGGTCCTGCCATCCTGACACTATCTAGTGTGATAGCACAGAAACTACTGTCCATAAGGTCCTGCCATCCTGACACTATCTAGTGTGATAGTACATAAACTACAGTCCATTAGGTCCTGCCATCCTGACACTATCTATTTTGATAGCACAGAAACTACTGTCCATAAGGTCCTGCCATCCTGACAGTAATACAGAAACTACTGGACTTAAGGTCCTGCCATCCTGATACTATCTAGTGTGATAGCACAGAAACTACTAAGGTCCTGTCATCCTGACACTATCTAGTGTGATAGCACAGAAACTACTGGACTTAAGGTCCTGCCACCCTGACACTATCTAGTGTGATAGCACAGAAACTACTGGACTTAAGGTCCTGCCACCCTGACACTATCTAGTGTGATAGCACAGAAACTACTGGACTTAAGGTCCTGCTGCCTTGACACTATCTAGTGTGATAGCACAGAAACTACTGGACTTAAGGTCCTGCTGCCCTGACACTATCTAGTGTGATAGCACAGAAACTACTGGACTTAAGGTCCTGCTGCCCTGACACTATCTAGTGTGATAGCACAGAAACTACTGGACTTAAGGTCCTGCTGCCCTGACACTATCTAGTGTGATAGCACAGAAACTACTGGACTTAAGGTCCTGCCATCCTGACACTATCTAGTGTGATAGCACAGAAACTACTGGACTTAAGGTCCTGCCTCCCTGACACTATCTAGTGTGATAGCACAGAAACTACTGGACTTAAGGTCCTGCTGCCCTGACACTATCTAGTGTGATAGCACAGAAACTACTGGACTTAAGGTCCTGCCTCCCTGACACTATCTAGTGTGATAGCACAGAAACTACTGGACTTAAGGTCCTGCTGCCCTGACACTATCTAGTGTGATAGCACAGAAACTACTGGACTTAAGGTCCTGCTGCCCTGACACTATATAGTGTGATAGCACAGAAACTACTGGACTTAAGGTCCTGCCTCCCTGACACTATCTAGTGTGATAGCACAGAAACTACTGGACTTAAGGTCCTGCCATCCTGACACTATCTAGTGTGATAGCACATAAACTACTGGACTTAAGGTCCTGCCATCCTGACACTATCTAGTGTGATAGCACAGAAACTACTGGACTTAAGGTCCTGCCATCCTGACACTATCTAGTGTGATAGCACAGAAACTACTGGACTTAAGGTCCTGCTGCCCTGACACTATCTAGTGTGATAGCACAGAAACTACTGGACTTAAGGTCCTGCCATCCTGACACTATCTAGTGTGATAGCACAGAAACTACTGGACTTAAGGTCCTGCCATCCTGACACTATCTAGTGTGATAGCACAGAAACTACTGGACTTAAGGTCCTGCCTCCCTGACACTATCTAGTGTGATAGCACAGAAACTACTGGACTTAAGGTCCTGCCATCCTGACACTATCTAGTGTGATAGCACATAAACTACTGGACTTAAGGTCCTGCCTCCCTGACACTATCTAGTGTGATAGCACAGAAACTACTGGACTTAAGGTCCTGCCATCCTGACACTATCTAGTGTGATAGCACAGAAACTACTGGACTTAAGGTCCTGCCATCCTGACACTATCTAGTGTGATAGCACAGAAACTACTGGACTTAAGGTCCTGCCATCCTGACACTATCTAGTGTGATAGCACAGAAACTACTGGACTTAAGGTCCTGCCTCCCTGACACTATCTAGTGTGATAGCACAGAAACTACTGGACTTAAGGTCCTGCCTCCCTGACACTATCTAGTGTGATAGCACAGAAACTACTGGACTTAAGGTCCTGCTGCCCTGACACTATCTAGTGTGATAGCACATAAACTACTGGACTTAAGGTCCTGCTGCCCTGACACTATCTAGTGTGATAGCACATAAACTACTGGACTTAAGGTCCTGCCATCCTGACACTATCTAGTGTGATAGCACAGAAACTACTGGACTTAAGGTCCTGCCATCCTGACACTATCTAGTGTGATAGCACAGAAACTACTGGACTTAAGGTCCTGCCACCCTGACACTATCTAGTGTGATAGCACAGAAACTACTGGACTTAAGGTCCTGCCACCCTGACACTATCTAGTGTGATAGCACAGAAACTACTGGACTTAAGGTCCTGCCACCCTGACACTATCTAGTGTGATAGCACAGAAACTACTGGACTTAAGGTCCTGCCGCCCTGACACTATCTAGTGTGATAGCACAGAAACTACTGGACTTAAGGTCCTGCCGCCCTGACACTATCTAGTGTGATAGCACAGAAACTACTGGACTTAAGGTCCTGCCGCCCTGACACTATCTAGTGTGATAGCACAGAAACTACTGGACTTAAGGTCCTGCCGCCCTGACACTATCTAGTGTGATAGTACATAAACTACTGGACTTAAGGTCCTGCTGCCCTGACACTATCTAGTGTGATAGCACAGAAACTACTGGACTTAAGGTCCTGCCATCCTGACACTATCTAGTGTGATAGCACATAAATTACTGGACTTAAGGTCCTGCCATCCTGACACTATCTAGTGTGATAGCACAGAAACTACTGGACTTAAGGTCCTGCCATCCTGACACTATCTAGTGTGATAGCACAGAAACTACTGGACTTAAGGTCCTGCCATCCTGACACTATCTAGTGTGATAGCACATAAACTACTGGACTTAAGGTCCTGCTGCCCTGACACTATCTAGTGTGATAGCACATAAACTACTGGACTTAAGGTCCTGCCATCCTGACACTATCTAGTGTGATAGCACATAAACTACTGGACTTAAGGTCCTGCCATCCTGACACTATCTAGTGTGATAGCACATAAACTACTGGACTTAAGGTCCTGCCATCATGACACTATCTAGTGTGATAGCACATAAACTACTGGACTTAAGGTCCTGCCATCCTGACACTATCTAGTGTGATAGCACAGAAACTACTGGACTTAAGGTCCTGCTGCCCTGACACTATCTAGTGTGATAGCACAGAAACTACTGGACTTAAGGTCCTGCTGCCCTGACACTATCTAGTGTGATAGCACAGAAACTACTGGACTTAAGGTCCTGCCATCCTGACACTATCTAGTGTGATAGCACATAAACTACTGGACTTAAGGTCCTGCCATCCTGACACTATCTAGTGTGATAGCACAGAAACTACTGGACTTAAGGTCCTGCTGCCCTGACACTATCTAGTGTGATAGCACATAAACTACTGGACTTAAGGTCCTGCCATCCTGACACTATCTAGCGTGATAGCACATAAACTACTGGACTTAAGGTCCTGCCACCCTGACACTATCTAGCGTGATAGCACAGAAACTACTGGACTTAAGGTCCTGCCACCCTGACACTATCTAGTGTGATAGCACAGAAACTACTGGACTTAAGGTCCTGCTGCCCTGACACTATCTAGTGTGATAGCACAGAAACTACTGGAGTTAAGGTCATGACAGTGTTCACACTTAATCATGGCCATGAATAAATAATTTGCCCATTACTAATAAACTTTCCAGTTCTCTTTACACATTTTTGAGTTTGTTAGTGTTATATTTTCTATTGGACAAAATCTTGTTAGCACAGTTAAGCAATATCCACATGAGATAAACAAATTAGATTTAAAAGTATCATACTTTTGTATTGCATCAACTTTTGTCTTTTATTTATTTATTGCAATATTTCAGGATTTTATTGATATATTCTATATTTGCTGTCTTTCAGATGAAATTCATCGATGATTCTTTACATGCAGACATACTGAGAAAAGACTGAAGAAAGAGCAATCTCATCATGATGAAAAAGAATTTTGTATTTATCTTTTTTTACACTGTAATCAGTGCATGCTGGTCTGCAGAAAACAATGCACCAGTCATCAATTTCACTGTTGTGGAAAATGTACAAAATGGATATTTTATTGGCAGTATTAAAGAGAAAGTGGCCCCACTTTTAAACATAACCAAAAGTAATGAAACCTATGTGTTCTCTTTTTGGTCCTCTTCTGAGTACCAGAGCCTGTTCCTCATCAGTGGTGATACTGGAAATCTCACTACACTGAATGCTATAGACAGGGAATCAATCTGCAAATTTTTGCAAACATGTATTTTGAAGTTTGATGTAGGGGTCAAATCCAGAGATGGCACATTCTACAGGTATGTCACTATAAATGTGCAGATTGAGGATGTAAACGATAATGCACCAACTTTCCCGAACAAGACTATGACCTTGCAGATATCAGAAGGAGTGCAGGTTGGTTCAGTCTACCGCATTGACAGTCCAGTGGACAGAGATACAGGGGCAAATAACTCTATTCAGAGTATTGAAATTGTGCCAAACAGCGATGTGTTTGGATTGGATATGGAGCCAAATTTAGATGGAAGTTTCCAGGTTAAGATACGAGTCAAAAGCAACTTAGACAGAGAAATGAAAGATTTTTATGAAATAATTGTCATGGCTAAAGATGGAGGTGACCCTCCCAAGTCTGGTTCCTTGACAGTTAACATTCACATTCTTGATGTGAATGACAACAAGCCACAGTTCAGTAATACAACTTATCATGTTGCTGTAAATGAAACGACTCCCCCAAACTCAGTTATTTTGACGCTGTCTGCAACTGATGCTGACATTGGAGAAAATGGACGGGTGACCTACAGAATCAGCAATTATCAGTTGGATGCTGACGTGATCAAGGAGATATTTACTATCGATTCCCAAAATGGTGAGCTACTGTTGAAAACTAATGTGATAAATGAACAAGGGAAAAGTTACAAATTCATTGTTGAAGCTGTTGACCATGGTATGGAGCCACTGGAATCCCAAGCAGAAGTAACTGTGGTCATCATAGATTCAACAAATAATGTTCCACTTCTGAGACTTGTTCCATCTTTTGGAGGAAATGTACAGTTTACAAACATTTCAGAATTAGCTGCTTTGGGAACATTTGTGGAGAATCTAGAAGTTGTTGATTCTGATGTAGGGGAAAATGGAAACATTTCTTGTGTGTCATTGAATTCGTACTTTACTGTGACATTCCTTGGAAGCAGTGACTCCTTAATGAGATTTGTAGTAACTGTGCAAAATATGCTTGATAGAGAAACACAAGATTTACATAATGTTACCATAGTTTGCTTTGACCACGGATCCCCCAGACTTAGTTCTTCTGTAAGTTTTCTTGTTCATGTCACTGATGTGAATGACAACAGACCATTATTCAAATCAGAAAACTATACTGCATACATTCCAGAAAATAATGATATTAATGCAATAATTCTGCAGGTCTCTGCCACTGACCAGGATATTAGCAACAATGGACTGGTTCAGTATTATGTAAATGAAGATGGACAAGGAGTGGTCACAGTTGGGCGTAATAATGGAATCCTGTATGCTGCGAAAGTCTTTGATCGAGAGGCAAATGAGAGCTTTGTTTTCAGAATTCTTGCCATAGATCTCGGTAGTCCAGCCTTGACTGGTACTGCGACAGTTACCTTACATATTGAGGACAGGAATGATCAGGTACCAAAGTTCCTTAATGCAGTCAACCCTTTCAGAATTGCAGAAAACCTGCCATCTGATACCAGTGTTGGTTACCTGAAGGCAGAGGATGGGGACATAGGAATCAATGCTGAATTGTCATTTGCCATGCTAAAAGAATATTCATATGTCCCTTTTGTTGTGTTTACAGATGGACTTATCAAGACAAACAAGGAACTGGATCGAGAGCAGCAGAGTCGCTACAATTTTCAAGTCATGGTTACTGACCATGGTGAACCTAGACTTAGCAGCATTGCTAATTTTACTGTATTTGTCACAGATGTCAATGACAATGTGCCAAGGATTACTTATCCAAGTGAAAATAACAACACCATCTCTATTCTGTACCCAGATGAAGAGACTACGTTTGTGTGCCAGATTCAGGCATATGACAATGATGATGGAGACAACAGTGTTCTAGTTTACAGTATATCTGCAGGAAATGATCTTGGCATTTTCAGAATTGATAAGAATCTTGGACGCATCTATGTACAAAACATTGTAAGTATTGATTCTGACATGAAGGTTTCACTGATGATTTATGTGGAGGACAAAGGCAAAAACCCTCTTTCATTATCAGCAGTCCTCAACATCAACATGAGATACACAAATGCCACCACAGGTATGTCAACTGGATCAAAAGATGACAGTAAATATATCATAATTTCAGTGGTGGTTATCTTAGCTACAATCATGATCGCTGGAGGAATAATTGGAATTATATTTTTCTTAAGGCGCATTGATCGAAACAAAAATAAAACTATTCAGAATCAAAGTCAAGTTTATTCAGACTCTGGATTTCAGTCACAATATTCAGCAGAGAAACCAGTGAGCACAATAGATAGATTCCTGGATGGTGCTTGCATTCAAACAGATAAACAGGATAGTGAGAATAAAAAGAATGAAGCAAGTTTCAGCTCAGATTGCTCCTATGACCCCCTTCCCAAACGTCACATGGTCATCAATTTATCTGGGTGCACCACACTGAAGACAGAGTCAGAGACAGATGGACAGGTACAATCTCTTACACAATTATTTTTTATTGATTTCTTTGCTTTCCTTCTTATCTATCATCAGTTCACTTTAGCATTCAACAAAATATAATTTTTTATGTATACACTATAAACTAATATTTAGTTATTAAGTTTACATTGATTAAGAAAAATAAGTAAATATATAGATAATAGATGCCAAATTGATCCAAGTTTATAAAATCTGTTTTCCACTAATAGGCTTGCAACAAGTGGGGTCTTTCTTTTAAAAAGAAATGTAATATATAAATTCATATATGGCCATCTGAGAAACTTCCAAATAGACGAAAGATTCTTCAAGTGAGTATTTTGGGAAATAACAATCATTCAAAAATGTGATGTCAGGATAAAATAGAATCAACAGTATTTTAAAACGGTCAGTAAGAGTAATGGAGACTGAAATTTCTTTTTTCCTTGGCCTTACTGAACAACAATCAGACATATGATTGTCCTTGGAAATGAAAATTTAAGAGTTTAATAAAACTTTTATGTATCTTTATTTTTAGAAACACTGCACTCTTGTAAGAATTCTTGTAGCAATTGAAAGTAGTTTTTCATAAAATGTATTGTTTTCTATGAGATGATTATTTATGGTCAAGTGTAGGTGAACAGTATAGGTTAATTAGCTGGCTGTCACATTTTACTGTTTTCCATCCTATGATTATTTATGGTTGTTGTTGTTGTTGTTGTTGTAGTAGGATTTAATGCCATTTTTCAGCACACGATAGGCTATACATGGCGGCCAGTATTAATGGTGGAGGAAGAACCCGGAAAACCCCCGGAAAGAACCACCAACCCATGAGAAGCTACTGGCAAGCTTTCTCACATACCCACATTAGCCGAATCTGAGACTCGAACCCATGCAGACAGAGGTGAGATGGCAGTGATCTGTAACGGAGAGCGCTTTAAACCACTTGGCCACTCGGGGCCCTGATTATTTATGGACTAGTGTATGTTTATATTATATGTTATTATAGCTGATTATCACATTTGACTGAAGTTAACATGGTACAGTATTTTTCATTTACAAATTCCAGCCACATTTCCCAACTCTGATGAATAGTCCCAGATCCCATGATTCTCTTCATCAGGACAGGATTAGAACACAACTATATGGCATTAATCAGCAACAGATGATGTTACAGTCACGGGCCAAACAGTGGATAAAGGAACAACAGCTCCATCAGAAGCAGGTAAAATCCTTGTCATGATGTTGCCGTCAGTCATGTTTTGTGACAATGATAATTATGTTGATGACAATGACGACAGTGATAATCTACAAATTACTAATTGCTTAGTCAGCATTATTCAGAATGAATCATTAATTTCATAAGAATTTTGTTCTTTGTTTCAATCTTTGATGACCTGAAGTGAAGTAGATTCTGAAAGTTACATATAATTGAAAGCACTGAATGATGATGATGATGATGATGATGATAATGATGATGATGTCACAAAATAATAACCTGTTTTCAATAGCAACAATGTTTCGGAAATTCTTTGATGATGAAAATAAAATATGGGGGGAGGGGATTGTTTTCTTCTAGCTGGGATAATTCTTCTGTAACCTCAAGATAATTATTTTGTAACTAACATTATTGATGTAATAAGTTATTTTTATGTAGATCAACAAGAATAAATTTGTCAAGGTCTTTGATGGCTGGAAATTAATTTTACAAAATTTTACTGCATAAAAATTAATGTACATCCCTAAGAAGCAATAGCCCATGTTTATTAAAAGAACAAATGTTTAAGTAAATCTACTAACTCTGCATAATATCATATTTCAGTTTCCTGGTCACACGGAGGACAGTCACAGTCACACATCAGGGGAGACAATTCCTAGTGACAGTGGGAGGGGTGGAAGTGAGGAAGATATGTCCAGTGTTCCAAACTCTGCAGGTAATGTTGCTTTTCAGAATTATTTGTTTCAGCCACTGGGTCTAATAAATGTGGCAAGTTTAGTTGATTAGTTTCCATTGTGTAATCTCTGAAGCCTTTGTATCAGATTGAAAATAGATCGTAGCCCATGGCTAGGTTGTTCACAATTGCATAATGATGATTCTACAACTGTCCAAAGATGTAATAATTGTATTTTATCACAGCATTTAGGGAAAGTGGGTTATTTTTTTTATTAAATTTTATAATAGAAACTCTTTTTTATCTTAAATTTTAACTTCATGCATATTTCACTACGTTAGTGAAATTCCAAGATGGTCTAAACTTCTTTAAGAAGTTCAGGAGCAAGGGGTGGCCATGACATTCAGAAGTTTTATGGAGGCTTACTAAATTAAGGAGCATAACGTTGATACTCAGAATTTCGATGGAAGCTTATTATGTCTTGGAGCATAAAGTATTCATGATATTTAGAAGTTTGTTGGAAGCTTATTATGTCTTGGAGCATAAAGTATTTATGATATTTAGAAGTTTGTTGGAAGCTTATTATGTCTTGGAGCATAAAGTATTTATGATATTTAGAGGTTTGTTGGAAGCTTATTATGTCTTGGAGCATAAAGTATTCATCATATTTAGAGGTTTGTTGGAAGCTTATTATGTCTTGGAGCATAAAGTATTCATCATATTTAGAGGTTTGTTGGAAGCTTATTATGTCTTGGAGCATAAGGTATTCATGATATTTAGAGGTTTGTTGGAAGCTTATTATGTCTTGGAGCATAAAGTATTCATCATATTTAGAGGTTTGTTGGAAGCTTATTATGTCTTGGAGCATAAAGTATTCATCATATTTAGAGGTTTGTTGGAAGCTTATTATGTCTTGGAGCATAAAGTATTCATGATATTTAGAGGTTTGTTGGAAGCTTATTATGTCTTGGAGCATAAAGTATTCATGATATTTAGAGGTTTGTTGTAAGATTATTGCTGAGATACCAAAATTACTGGTTAGAA
>CM068829.1:50465141-50562641 GCA_028554795.2 Sinohyriopsis cumingii
AAGTGTTGACTCTTATAAAAATATTAAAAATAATAAGAAATAAAATATTGTTTTAGCTTTTAATTTTATTCACAAAGGTTAAACATATTGTCATCTATCTGCCATGCTTTTTCTATTGCTTTCATTCTCTCTCTTCTTTTGCACAGTTAAACAGTAAATTGCATCACTTTCCAAATATAAACACAATTTGATATCTATAGTATTATGACTATGTTTTAAACTAAGCAACAGAATGTAGTGAAACAAACAAGTCTAGTAAATTTCTTTCTCTAAATTACAAAGTGAAAATTTAAGAGGTGTATATGGTATTGTGAATTAAATGACAAATAATTCTAGATGTTCTTTCACATGTCCAAAAGTGCAGAATGTTCCAAATTAATTATAATAATCTTGACTGGGTTGATGTTCCAATAGTTTTGAATGAGCTGATGTACCAATAGTTGTAATGCATCACTATTTTATAATCAAAAATATACTTGAATGAAATCACAATAATTCCAAAGTAGTTTGTCTAAATGGCAATGAGCACTTTGTAATTTCAATGACCAGTTTTGAATAAATTATTCCTTTCAATTTATATCTGAACACAACTAAAAATTCTGATTATAAATCCCAAACATTTGATATTAAAAACAGGTATAACCAATTTTGTTTACCTCATTCATTTATACGAATTTAAATTGGCCTAAGACACAATAAAATGTCCATGATGTGGGTCACAAGTTCTCTTCCAAAACATTCAAAGTTTGTAAATAAGACCTTGACCTCAAATATCAGTAAACAACTTACTTGTAATTTATAAACATGACAAAAATCAAATACACAATCTTCAATCAAGGCAACTGTCAGGTATCAGGTAGGCCTGAACTCATCAATCAATCATGGTTACTTGTCCATTGTCCATCTATCAGCATAAGTTTGTTTCTTCTATGCCTAAATTACTTGGAGGATCGCAATGAAACTTTACGCAAATTCAGCTCAATGTCTAAATGGTACCGTATGAAAATAGTGATGCCAGACCCACAATATGACCACTAAATTGTACCGTATGAAAATAGTGATGCCAGACCCACAATATGACCACTAAATAGTACCATATGAAAATTAGTGATGCCAGACCCACAATATGACCACTAAATAGTACCATATGAAAATTAGCGATGCCAGACCCACAGTATGACCACTAAATGGTCCCGTATGAAAATAGCGATGCCAGACCCACAGTATGACCACTAAATGGTCCCATATGAAAATAGCGATGCCAGACCCACAGTATGACCACTAAATGGTACCATATGAAAATAGCGATGCCAGACCCACAATATGACCACTAAATGGTCCCATATGAAAATAGCGATGCCAGACCCACAATATGACCACTAAATGGTCCCATATGAAAATAGCGATGCCAGACCCACAGTATGACCACTAAATGGTCCCGTATGAAAATAGCGATGCCAGACCCACAGTATGACCACTAAATGGTCCCATATGAAAATAGCGATGCCAGACCCACAGTATGACCACTAAATGGTACCATATGAAAATAGCGATGCCAGACCCACAATATGACCACTAAATGGTCCCATATGAAAATAGCGATGCCAGACCCACAATATGACCACTAAATGGTCCCATATGAAAATAGCGATGCCAGACCCACAATATGACCACTAAATGGTCCCATATGAAAATAGCGATGCCAGACCCACAATATGACCACTAAATGGTACCATATGAAAATAGCAATGCCAGACCCACAATATGCCCACTAAATGGCCCCATATGAAAATAGCGATGCCAGACCCACAATATGCCCACTAAATGGTCCCATATGAAAATAGCGATGCCAGACCCACAATATGACCACTAAATGGTACCATATGAAAATAGCGATGCCAGACCCACAATATGACCACTAAATGGTCCCATATGAAAATAGCGATGCCAGACCCACAATATGACCACTAAATGGTCCCATATGAAAATAGCGATGCCAGACCCACAATATGACCACTAAATGGTACCATATGAAAATAGCGATGCCAGACCCACAATATGACCACTAAATGGTACCATATGAAAATAGCGATGCCAGACCCACAATATGACCACTAAATGGTCCCATATGAAAATAGCGATGCCAGACCCACAATATGACCACTAAATGGTACCATATGAAAATAGCGATGCTAGACCCACAATATGACCACTAAATGGTCCCATATGAAAATAGCGATGCCAGACCCACAATATGACCACTAAATGGTACCATATGAAAATAGCGATACCAGACCCACAATATGACCACTATGGTGAGCATCTTGAATATCTTATTACTCTTGATCTTGTACAGGTGATTATATCAAGATTCGTGTTTTACTAAATGACTTTTATGGTGTCTGGTTGGTTCTAACTGGAAATGGTTCCAATCTGGCATCCAGTATGGCTACCACAGTAGCATTATTGAAACTCTTGATATTACCACTTCTCCTGAACAGAAAGTAATATTGATATGGGATTTTCACAATAAGACTTCTTATGATACTGTATCTAGAAATTCCTTCTTATGATGTCTGGTTAGACCTTATTATGATATCTATTTAGTCCTTCTTATGATATATAGTTAGTCCTTCTTATGATATCTAGTTAGTCCTTCTTATGATATATATTTAGTCCTTCTTATGATATCTAGTTAGTCCTTCTTATGATATCTGGTTAGACCTTCTTATGATATTTGGTTAGACCTTATGATATCTAGTTAGTCCTTCTTATGATATCTGACTAGTCCTTCTTATGATATCTAGTTATTCCTTCTTATGATATCTGGTTAGTCCTTCTTATGATATCCAACTAGTCCTTCTTATGATATCTAGTTAGTCCTTCTTATGATATCTTGTTAGTCCTAAATGAGAATAGTTCCAATCTGACATTAAATACTGCAAGTAAAACAACCATCTTGAAAATATTGTAAATGTTATTCCTAATAAATAGAGAGACTATGGGAGTTAAGGTGGCGTTGCATCAGACTCATTGTGTGAGGATCACAGGTTTGAAACCTGCCCATGTCAGTGGCTAGAGTGTGTTTTTGAGAATGACACTTAGCTCATTTATTCTTTGGTATGATGTAACCAATAATGTGCTAAAAGTGACATTAAAAATAACAAAAAACAATATTCTTTATAAATGGAGAGTCATATTAACCCTTCTTGTTCTTATTTTTCCTAGTTTTATCACACTATTTATTTTTCCCATGATCCTTGCAAAATAGACCTACTATTCCAAATGTTTTAAAATCATTTGTTTAATATTATTACACATTGCTTGAATGGGCACAGCAAAATCAATTCAGAAATGGTCTATATGATGTGGAGCTGGGTGTTTAAGGAGCAGACAACTGTGACTAAAGACACATCAAATATGTTGGCCTGAGCATGCATTTGTTCAAGTTTATGTAGTTTAAGTCGAGTAAAGATGCAAAGGTTGATTTATTTTCAGTAGTTCATATACATTTCACACCGTTTTTTTTCTTATAAAATATTCCATTTACTTTTTCCCTTCCTTGGTTTAAAACAAAGTTGCCTCCTTTATTTTTACTTATTCTGGAAGGACTGTGATATCCACATGGGGTTTCCACCATAAGAGTTCAAACTAACTCTGCTTTATCCTAATGAAACTGGTGCTGTTAAGACCTCTTGTTTTGCTGCCATGTGAGTTGTCTTGAAAATTACCACCATTTCTCCAAAGAGGAAAGTCCTGTCAACATGGGTTTTTAACCAGACAACTTCTTATGAAGTCTAATTGGTCAAGAATGAAGTTTGTGTCCATCTGACCTATACTTTTGTTGATAATCAAGTTCAAATAAAAAAAATACTAATAATGGAAGTCAATACACTCGACAAGGACATTCCACTTTTAGTGGGCAGAGGCAGGAAATGCAATCTGGTTGAGGTTCATTCATTTCTTAGAAGCAATGTGAGTCTAATACACAAAAGACACAATACTTCCTTATCTCCACTGAAATAAAACAATACCACACCAGTAAAAAGTGTGTTCCATTGATGCGTAGTATCATCCAGAGCATTTCATTTTATTTATTTTGTTGTGACTGTTTAATCAGCCTTCGCATTGCCATTGATACCAATGTTACTCAGTAATTAACAGTACAGTGTACTTTTGTCAAATTGTATAAGCAAATCATGTTTCTGTTCATTTTGGGATTTAACCAGGTTGTTAGATTTGAATATTTGCAAGGTTTTTACTTTGGAAAAGGAATCCGAAAAGATGAATTATTTTAGAGGTATTAGTGATGTTCAGAAATTTTAGTATGGGTATAATTTCCGCAGTAAAAGTGGAAGAGTTGTCAGATAACCGCCCTGATCAAGTGTCATGGCGTGTTGCAACGACAGCTGCAACATTGCCTCTATCTTTCAAGCTGTCACTATACAGGAGTGTATGACTACAATGGAAGACTCTAATTTCTTTTTAATTTCATCTGAAAAACGAGAGGATTTGTTTGACTTTCTAAAACTGAGTTTTAAAAACCAATGCAGTGATTTGGGAGTACAGAATTAAGCAGTATTTGCATGACTGGATTTTGTTGCTCACGGTGAGTACGAATGCGTATACACATGTATTACGGTTTAAATGCATCTCAGCACAACACCGGAAAACTAAGTTTAAAAAAATGAAAACGTCAACAATTACACAGATAAACCTTACCAAACAAACCTTAACATCAAGTACTACAGGCCAAATGATCAAATTTAAAGATGATACAATTCCGTAAAATGTATCTAAAGTAAAAACAAAATATGCCAAAACGAACAACAATTTATGGATGCATCGTCAGATTACACCGAGTGAACCACTTTCATACGCTTGTACGGAGATAAATATTTTCCTATCAATTTTGTAATTTATCATGTGGAACATTATTGGTCGTCCTCGTGTTTGCCTACCAAGATAAAATCAGAAATCGCTGGAGTATATCGGAAAATGGAAATAGGAAGGGTTTTATGTTCATAAACCGTGCTTATCCTGCATTGTAGTTTTTATCCCGTGACCTCTGATCTCTTGATCTCTTATTATGTCAGTTTCAAATGTACTGGTTCCGAGTCGAGAAACCGTGAGATGTTTATGATGAAAATTTGCATTTATATTGAAATAGGAACCCTCAAAACTGTCACAGTATATATTATCAAAGTTATGAACTGAGACTTTTTGGGACGAAGATATTAAAAACATTGTTTACGCTATCTAATGGATACAAGTACGGAGCTAAGATGACATTTGCGAAATAAATAATGAAAGACGAATATTTCGAGCTACATCTGACCTAATTATCACCAATCTTGTGTATATAGAGATCCAAGCACATGATGGCAAGTTCCAAAGCCTAAACCCCTCACAACATTTGTATAATAAAGCGAACTTAATACTCTAAATATTTTCTGGATCCATATTCTCTAAAAATTGTGAGCAGGAAACTCGAGTTCAAAACGTCACACATTTTACTATCTGTTACATAAATTATGACAGTCTTGTAAATATTGCATTCCTCTAAATTCACTACGAGCAAGATGAATTTCAAAAACCTAGGTACATTCCAGAGTTTCTATTCCTAATGTTTTGAACCTGAGCTTAAGATTTATGCTCCAAAATGAAAGTAGTCTGTGATTGTTTAAGCGATGTTGGAGGTTTCCTCAAAAGTAAGAATGGCAGAAAACACGAACACTTACCATACAAATTGAAAAAGGAGACTTATGCGGGTCCGATTCCAATCACCGGTACACATTAGTCTACAAGGGAAATACCGTAATAAAGCTATTGCATTAGGTAGAAAGACAACGTGTCGAAATATTTTCAGCTATTTGTAAGAAACGTATTGTATTTCGCATATTGCTTAACTATATTTCTACTCAGAGTATTTTCGGTTGGACTATGGTGCAATGTCATCTCTATGTCTCTCTCTGTCTCTGTCTCCCTCTCTGTCTCTGTCTATGTCTCTCTCTGTCTCTATCTGTCTCTGTCTCTCTCTTTCTCTGTATCTGTTTCTGTCTGTCTGTCTCTGTCAGTCTCTCTCTGTCGCTGTCTTTCTGTCTCGGTCTGCCTGTCTCTGTTTCTCTCTTTCTCTGTCCCTGTCTCCGTCTCTCTCTGTCTCTGTCTCTCTCTTTCTCTGTCTCTCACTGTATATATATATATATATATATATATATATATATATATATATATATATATATATATATATATATATATATATATATATATATGTATATCCAGTGAAGCCTGGGAGTAGTCATCAATTATTATGTACACGTACGTATTAGTTGTACGAGCAGAAGGCATGCACATGTGTCAACGGTCCAATGAATCATGAACTACACAATATAGAGGTCTTTTTTTTTTATTACAGATTTTTGTTGTTGTTGACCTCTGCAGAGTTTTGAACCACTTTCCGTTCAATCAGTATTCCAATGCTTTATGTCTGCGCCCCAGGCCTTGCTTATTAACGCGTGTTCACTTTGCAACATTTATTTTACGTTTGATATCGGGGAGTCACGGTAGCTTTTTAGTTCAAGGGTCGCAGGTTCCATACCCGCCCAAAAACAGCCCCGGTGAGTGGCACTTAGCTCCTATTTCGTCCACCCACCCACCAGCAAAAATCAACTCCGTGTGGACGGCATTTTATCGTCTGCATTCATTTGTAGTAGTAGGATTTCTGATGGCAGGAAAAATATAGAAATGTTTTAAGTTGTTCTATACACTACAACTCTCTGTTTGACTATTAGCGTAAATGACTATTTGATGCTACTTCAATCCATATATGGAATAAATGGTCAAAAGGTGACCTAAAGACAGAAAATGTGGAGCATGTCTGACCATACATTACGCACCTTCACAAGAACATTCTTCAGTGGTTTTCTTTTTTATCTTTCTTTTCCTTTCTTTCTTTTACTCCTTTATTTTCCCTAAGCCAACAATCCTGAAGAAGAAGAAGAAGAAGAAGAAGAAGAAGAAGAAGAAGAAGAATTTTGTAAGCATCCATAATATATCGAACAAAAGACAGTTTTATTGATGATAACGGGACATAATTTAAGTTCTCCATATTTTTCCGATGCAGACAGACGAACATTATCGATTTACTATCAACATCATTTCGTGTCATCTGGGAAAAAGTACACGCATATATGATGAGTCTTGCTATATTACACTCATTTTGTGTGTATGAAAATGCCAACTGCGAGATTAATTTACCTTATAAATCCCAATATCATATAACAGTGTCAAACTTTTATTTCAAAACGTAGACATAATGTTGCATGGCCAGGCCTAATACTGACAGTTATACCTGCAAGTAAAGTCATAGATCAGCAAAACGACAACAAGTATTGCATAGCTAGACGTTATCAGTAGAACAAAATTAAAGATTTAAAAAAAAAAAACAAATAAAAAAATATTTTTAAAAAATTAACTTCGTATCCGTTTCTAAGGTTATTGACGTTTGGACTTCTAACTTGCAATTCCACTTTGACTAAAAAGCATTTTTGATGCAATATATAAATATTAAAATCCGTTTAATTCCCTTTTTGATAGATATTTTATGTTTCGCTTCAAAGTTAAGGTAATACAAGTTGATATGCCAATATTGCACGTTTTCGTCTACTAAGTAGGTTTTTATTATTATTTTGGGGTGAGTTTGTATGCTTTTAAGGTTTACCTGTCTAAATTCATGATAGGTAATTAATCATCACTTTTAATACGGCAGGTGAGTTTGTTTGATGTGGCGGCCTATCGTATCCGGGTCGAATGCATGGGTGTCTTTCTTTCCACGCCTCTCTGTTATGCATATTTTTTAACGTTACCCGATCCGAAAGTGCACCGCGAAAAGAGATTAAAAAGTTAAGTTACCATCTAGAAAATAGATCAACGCACCATCAGAGTTACAGGTTCCCTTATACTCGTACGTGAGAGATTGTTCAAGAGGGACTTAATGTGTATGACCGGTAAATCTGCACGTGAAGGGAGAAGAAATACAAATAAGGTAGAGAAATGTAAATAATGGGTACTGTGTATTATCGGATTTTTAAAAAAAATTATATGACTGTGTTCTGACACTTGTGTGCAGCAACGATGAAAGAAAAAGAAACAACCGATTTTTAGTGGTTGGCAGACATGTTTAAAATTTAATATTGTAAAGTTCCGGTGGCCTAGGGATTAGAGCGTCCGCCTCAGATGCGGGAGGTCGTGGGTTCGATCCCCGTCTGAGTCATACCAAAGACTTACAAAAATGGTACTAACAGCTGCCTCGCTGGGCGTTCAGTATTAAGAGGTTAGTGTGAGGACTGGTCGGCCTGGTGTCAGGATAATGTGATTGGGTGGGACATCATGCTGCATGTCTGTGGCATGATGCCCCAGTGCTAGACATCAGTATAAACTGCCACACTGCAGACATCGTAGCGATATGACTGAAAAATTGTTAAAGCTACGTTAAAAATCCAAAATACATCAAGATACTATTCCACTACACACATCTCTTTATATTTTTTTCTGTTTAATTTCGCCCCAATTTTTCGGAACTGTCGGGGTTTATGGCAACGCATCATGTCATCGGCTGCATGCCATTGGTGCGGAGATCGACAGGATGCGCCTGGATTTGTGGGTATCTCTGCTGTACCGGTTGTTCAGAAGCTATTTGCCCAGTGTATCAACGTAATCCAGTTGAATTGGTCATTTTTTCGAGATGACGGCTATTTTGTAATGTGCGAGACACCCACACTGCACATCAACGTAATTAAACTTGATAAATGGTTAACACCGTTTGCATTCTCAGTTCGTTATTCACGCTGACCTAGCATGTCATAAAACAATCAGGCGCTCGTGTGATTATAAAGGATATAGATGAGAGATGGGTTCTAAGTACGTACCATCCCTTGCCTATGTCCTTGGTTGTCATACAATAGTCTGTCAGTCTTTGCATGCAGTGCAGGAATCTACTGTCTCTTATAAAAGATTCAGAAGAAGAAAGATACAATAAACTAGAACAAAATAAATATTTTTAAAAAAACGGAGAAAAGAAATTAACGGTCTCTTACGAAAAAAAGTTATGTTGGTATGGACTGATCATCAACAGTTAACTTGAAAACTGAACACGAATATGAGTTTACTTTTTTATTGTTTCAAATCTCCGAATCTTAGCTTGCGAATTTCAGTATTGAGACATGTCTGTATGTAATAAACAGTATCGTCTTTTTTTGTGGAAATTGTGGCTGTCTTGTTCTGCTTTTTTTCAGTAGTTAAAACTAATATTGTAACATTTGGTTGCATGTCCATGATTGTGATTTGGTCTTGAATCATATTGGTGCGCTAAACGCCATTACAGATTATTACGGCGCATGCCCATTTATTTTGCTACACCAAAAGTCGTTGCTGTACAACTATTTTACTAAATCTAGTACATGTTGGTTTGAGGGATAAGCTGCAATTCAGTCATTTTTAAAAATGCAAGATTATGAGACTGAGCATATAAAACTTGATGACAAAAGACACATCGCACTTTGGAAAGAAAATTTAAAGTGTACATAATGCAAATTGGTTTGTTTAGTTTCTTAAGCATGTTTAAAAAAAATCGAAAAATTTATTTTATTGGAAAAGAAGACTTTTGGTTCAATTTATTCTCGGTGTTACATGTATATTTTCTTAAAATAATAGTTGTCAGCCGTTAACAAAAACAAATGAGAACGTTTCATTGTCCAGTCCTTATAGAAATCCGTCCACGTACGGATCATCCTGCTCCCACAAATGCATTTAATTCGCGTTATACGGGTGTTTATTTGATTAGGATTTTTAACCTAGTTTTACCTATGACGTCTGCACTGTGGCAGTTTATAGTGATGTCTAGCACTGGGGCATCATGCCGCAGACATGTAGCATTATGTCCCACCCAGTCACATTATCCTGACACCAGGCCGACCAGTCCTAATACTTAGTGTTGAGCACCTAGCGAGGCAGCTGTTAGTACCATTTTGTTTTTTAATAATAAAAATTGGTATGACTCGACCGGGATTCGACCCCGCAATTTTCCGCATCCGAGATGGACGCGCTACCCACTATGCCACCGGATAGGTCATACAGGTCAGAGGCGTAGCTGCGGGGGGGGGGGGGTGGCAGGGGGGTACATATGTCCCCGGGCGCCAAGGTACAGGGGCGCCAAAATGAGGCTTACAACGTTACATTATAATAAGTAAACAAGGGTAATATTCAAAAATATGATTAAACGGGGAGGGGGCTGGGGCATCAATTTTATAGTTCGTCCCCGGGCGCAAAATATCATAGCTACGCCTCTGTTACAGGTGCACTCTATCCTGTACCAATAAAATTCAATCTGCGTCATACGGATGCACCGACTCCCTATACTAATAGAATAAATTTAAAATACATTTTAGAGACATTTTTTCGATAATATTTGTCACCGACGACTTGTATAAATAACATCAACTGAATGTCAGAATACAATAAGCAACTGTTACACCTTAAAAAACGTCTGCGTATGTCATATAGATGTATATAAGATATAACCGTTACACCTGTAACCACGTGCAAGTGGAGATATAGATGTATCCGACAAAAGAAGTAAAGGTTACACCTGACAAAAAGAATGATGATGGGTATATGTTACTTGACCTATGACATTCTCTCCTTTGGAGATTCGACTGGACAGTGGTCACACCTGCCCTTAAGTCCTGAGTAATTTTTCATCATAGTTTTACTTTGCCTTAACTTGTCAAGGACATTATTCATGTATTAAATGACAAAGCACACTTCAAACTCATTACAGATATTTGGTGAAGAAAATGGGTGTAAACTTTGTATTAACTGTGATAATCATTTGGATCAAAAGATATGGAATACAAACAAACAAAACACTTGAATCAGATATAAAAATGGGTGGGCTCAAGTAATAGAAACTCGGAGTTAAATTGAAAGCAGATGACAAGAATGATCCTGTTCAATTGGAAGATGCCGGGTACTTTCAATATGTAAATAAACACAATAATATTTAAGGATTATTCCAAGCGTGCAATAAAGCATAAAGTGGAGTTTACCTGTTATGCATAAAACACTGATATTGATCACCTGTATAGACAATGCTAATTTCTAGTGACTCGATTTATAGTTAGTGATAATTCAGTCAGACAGTTGATACAATTACATGTCATCAAAGAACCAGACTGCGACGTGTGCACTACTTATCGTCTCGTCTTGCTTGAGTGCTTTAAAGAGTAACGTGTATTTTTTGTTCGAACGTATTACACTGATAAATACAGCAGAAACGTATGTCATTAAATCTCGATGCCTTTTTGAAGCCTGCATAGCGTATTAGTATTACAAATGTTCGTATGGAGCCGCGTAATACAGCAGGAATAGAAATTAAAAGGTTAAATTCCATCCAAATTTGGAAGAGGGGTGGAGGGAAGGGGATGGTCGGGGCGGTGGACTTCGTATACCCAGGAGAGATAAAATAATCTTCGTGTCTCCTAGGAATAGAGCCCGACTTACCAAGCGAGTATCCAATTAGGGAGGTGCGATCCTTGCAACCCTCAGTTTGCCAAGGACTTGTCAAAGTGTTATTAAATGTCTCTATCAAATTAGCCGGAGTCGTCGTGGCTCAGTTTTTGCGTTCTGGATTCTGAACCGAAAGGGTGTGGACTGGGTCAACTACCGTGGTGTGTTCCTTGGGTAAAGCACTTTATTCCAATTGCCTTGACACTAACTAATCTACTCGTCATGCTGTACCGTAGAGCAACTAACCGAATGAAATTAACAAATTAGCTATGTGATTTTCAAAAATGAAACAGATAATAAATATATAAATAAAATGCAGAGCCACAAAACTTCATTTAATTGTACCCTAGTATTTGTTTTGCTTTGTTCCTTTTTATTTGTAAACACACACACACACACACACACACACACACATATATATATATATATATATATATATATATATATATATATATATATATATATATATATATATATATATATATATATATATATATATATATATATATATATATATATATATATATAGTTTACTAAACAGGACCACCATCCTTTGAACACACTATACGTTTATTCAGACACGCACTCTACAGAAAATCACAAAAAGTCGCCAATATTCTTTTATTACGATAAAATTGCCACTTATACGTAAAACAAAAATCAACTTCTATTATGCGGAGTGAGGAAAACACGCCCTCATAGTATCGCTGCAGATATATTTTCAAAGTTCGTCACAAATTAATTATAAACTTTTTTAACCAATATCGCCACCAAAACTACGTTTGCTTTGGTTCGTTTGCGTTTCCTTCTTTTTAAAAAATATTTTTCCAGCAATATTAACCTCTGTTTTCGTGTCGTATCTGTAGAAAAGAGGATTTCACTCAAATCAAATCATTTCATTTCCTTTTTGTGTTTCTTGTCAAGAAACATTGATTTCTGTCAAAAGATGCAGAGAATACATGTGAGATGGAGCGTACTGGGATCTTTCACCTGTCTGTCTCAGAGTTTACCTGTCAGCCGACAAATTAACAAATCTATTGCCTTACACAGTACTTCGATTTTTGTATTGTTTTTCGCTTTCATCTGTACCTGGCTGTCACTCAAGGTGTTTATCAAGAAAACAACGTTTGTTTATCCGCAGCATTTAAAAACAAATTCTGTCCAGGGCCAGCTTTGTCATCTTCAGGTCCAGTCACAAAACTTGTACAGGAAGAGAAATTTAATATTCATACTCAGTATGGTAGAACAGATTTGTTTTAATGTTAAAACACTCCAACAATAACGTTGCTGTCACCCGTTCGTTCAGATCTTTCGACGTCTGATTGCCATTTATGTTCTATGACTTTTGTCTGGCCGTAAATTGACGACTATACTCCAGAATGCAACGCTCTTCATTTTGATCAAAGGCTTTCGATTAAATCAAGGGTTTGTTGTTAGTGTTGTCTTAATTCAGTTTTGATTCATGCATATTGAACACTGACTTTTTGCGTCCTCGTACAAGACGGACTCCAACATGATAATGGAACGATTATTTACAATTTGTTAAAAATATTCATAAAATGTTACTGTTTAGTTGCTTCTTTTCAGTTGTTTCTGCTATCGGCCTGACGACATGCGTGCGCATAATGAGGTATGAGAGTCGGATCCTTTGATGATCTTTCTCGATTCCTTTTCAGGGCTATTCGCTATCGATACAAAACCATATTGCTTCTTCTTCCTTTTCATTTCAACCGTATACATGTTTACCCTGAGGTGACATCATCGAGTTGTGACATGCATTTTTACCATCACACACATTGTCTAACTATGCTCTACTCCTTGCACGGGAGTGGGGTGACGGGAGTGCCGATTTGGTTCTGTCCGTCCGTTCTTTTTAAGAAGCTTTTTACCAACTGGATCGTTTAGAAGAAACCTTGGATGTAGCAATATGAAATTTGGCTGGCATACCTGCATGTATATGCAGACAACCTGATTACATTTACAGATCATTACAACCTTTCTGAATTGTTTGGACTTGGACACACCGTTACAACCTTTCTGAACTGTTTGGACTTTGACACTTTTTTAATACAAATACCTTGATAGCATGATTAGCCAAAAAGCACTTAATGTAGACAAATCAATGACACGTTTTATTTATATGTAGATGCAATGAAACTTTTTTTACGGCTATACAATAATTTTTCTTTTTTTCTTCTTTTTCTTAATGCACATTTTGAACTTATTGACGAAAACATTGTAAGCGCAATTAAGCAAAACAGTATTTCAGACAGACAAACCACATTTGTTACGCATGTAGATAATATGTTTAGAGTTTCATGACATAGCAATATATCATAATTGTTGAATCATAAAGTTTGTTAACAATGAACTGAGGTTTTTTGGGATTGCGGTGTTTTACAAAAAATAAATCTAGTTCGATAATGTGATGCAGTTCGTATTGTTTTTGATTTTCCTATTCTTATTACAAAGATGGAACAAGGGCATACAGTTTCTCTCTTTCCTGTATATCAACAAAGAACAAAGTAAAATATTTATCCACCGTAAGCCACATGCAAATATCCGCTATGCTCCTTTTTGACCCGTTGCTGCCCACGAAATGAATATGCATAGCAAAATGAAAAAGAACATCATCAAGAACACAGTCTTTAGAAAATACACATTTCTTGGCTTATTCAAACTGCATGAAAGTCATGATGGGTCAAAAAATTTCTCGGGTCGCAAAGATTTGTTCAGCAGGTTTATGCATATTCATGCAAACCAAATAAATCTTTCGCAAACAGTCCACTGTTGATAAAGGAGATTAGCGACAATATTTTCGTTTTCAGTTTTGCATCCCATTTAAAATAAGATATATATATATATATATATATATATATATATATATATATATATATATATATATATATATATATATATATATAATGCTGTGAATTCTTTTATTTTAGAATTTTAGATATTTCGCCGTTAAACTACAAGTTACATTTCGTCGATAATTAAATTTGTGGATTGGAGAAAGGGTCTTTTTTCATAGATTGTTTGTTGTTTGCAGGGTCCTTAAACTATGGATTTGTCGCAACCACGAAATATACCAAATTTGTACTCTACAAAACACGGTGAACTGAGAGTAATTTAAAATACTGGCGGCGTCTGTGCCGTCAGAAGGGTCAGGCATTTCTTAGGCTTGTTCTCTTGCACATTACACCTCCAAGTACCTCGGTCCTAGTTCCCTGCAGCATTACCTTCACGTCCAGTATATCACTATTGGGGACCTAAACTTCTACATGATATAAATCTGCTGTAACTCATGCTGGTTGTTCCTTATGGCTCTGATTATTCTGGGAATACATGTACCACCAACGTCCCTTTTAAATGTTGAGAAATTATTTATGCAAATATTTGCGTACGGTTTTTATGAATCCTGATGTATCGTCTGGAAATAACAATCTTGCCATATTGAATTGAATAGCTGATGACAATACAAAACTATATCAACCGAGATTATTTGATCCTATCACGAGAAACTTTAGAGCGCTTTCACTCTCATCCCATTAGTGGGCAATAAATCCAGTCCACTAACCCTTTCCTAACCATAAGCATTTCCTGCCGTTGTTTGTCGACGGCAAGATATGAAAGAAACACTCTCAACGACTCCGTGGTATTAAAAGGAATTCTATTTGTTTCTGGTCAGTATGAATATGTGCGTATTCAGTGAACAATCGGTTGAGAATCCGATCCTAAATCAGAGTGGGGAGACATATGACATGTATCAATTCAGTGGAATGGTCTGTCTGAGAAACTAATGTTGCCGGTATGCGACAGATGAACTGTGAGATAACTTAATAAATGAGATCTAATAATGGACTGCGTTTGCTCCGATTGTAATGGATGTCAAAGGTCTGCTTTTGTGCATGTACATTAGGGTACAATATTGACGATGAACATATCTGTCTTTGTCTGTCTGTCTGTCTCTAACTTTTCGAAGATTTATGTGCATTCATTCATTCATTCATTCATTCATTCATTCATTCATTCATTTATGCAACAGTGCATTGTATGTATTATACTGATCATGCGCAGTTTTGCATACGTCAAATCACCAAAATTCTTTTCTATTTTGTATTAAATAAAATAGTGATTACAAATCAGGTCTGGACACTTACATAGCATTATTGGCCGGATTTTTTTGCCAATTTCTGCAACTATAGTAGCTCTTCGAATGGGCTCAGCTAAAACATAAGGATTGATTTTCGTTAATGTGTTTGTTCTTCCATTTGCGCGCACACATTAATCGTGGTATGAAAATTAATTTGATATGCTAAATGAAATCGTTAGTGTCCGCATGTTGTTGAATTATTCATATGTTTTGTACTGAATCGCAATTTATAACTGAACATGTCTAAGACTAGGAAGCAACACGGCATCAAGTCAAACAGGAAAGGAAGAATACAATAATCGATCGATCGGTATGCATACAGAAGTGATTCTTAAATTACTTTTCCTAGGAGACATTCTACTTGTACACAATCCCCATCATACTGATCGGTTAACTTCCACTCAGTGCGTGTGTGTTTGTGTCTGTGTCTATGTGCTCTTGTGTGTAACATAAACCATATGTTATATCTGTTGAGTCTGACTATCGCATTTCAATATGATCAGCAATACAGGACCTTAATAACACTGGATGATCAGTGCCGATTTTCTGCGTGCTGTCGGTGGGTTGCTGGACAATTTTTTGGAGCCATGCTAACGACATCTGAGTGAGACGTAAAACAAAAAGGCCCTACAGTCGAGGACGTGTCTATATGTCCATTACATCAGAGTGAGGCGTAAATCTAAAAGGCAACACAGTCCGGAATCAGTATATTTGTCCACTACCACAGAATGTGGTTAAAAGCTGAAAAGCCACACAATCAAGGAAGGTGTCTATATGTCCACAACATCAGAGTGAGTCGTAAATCTAACAAACATGACAGTCGAGGAAAGTGTCTATGTGACCACTATGTCAAAGAGTAACGCTGAGAGGACCCACGGTCGAGGAAGGTGTCTAATTGTTACCTTCATCAGACTGTGGCGTAAAACTAAATGGCCACACAGCCAATGAAAGTGTCTATATGTCCAGTACATCAGAATGAGACGCAACGATACAAGGCCTAACAGTCTAGGACATTGTCTGTATGTTCAGTACATCAGAATGAGACGCAAAGATACAAGGCCTAACAGTCTAGGATATTGTCTCCATGTCCAGTACATCAGAATGAGACGCAAAGATACAAGGCCAAATAGTCTAGGTTGTTGTTGGTTGTTGTAGGGTTTAAGGCCATTTTTCAGCACACGATAGGCTATACATGGCGGCCAGTATTAATGGTGGAGGAAGAACCTGGGACAACCCAGGAAAGAACCACCGACCCTCGAGAAGCTACTGGCAAGCTTTCTCACATAGTCACATTGGCCGAATCCGAGACTCGAACCTACGCAGACAGAGGTGAGATGGCAGTGATCCGTAACGGACAGCGCTTTAGACCACTCGGCCACTCGGGGCCCCCCAAATAGTCTAGGAAATTGCCTATATGTGCAGTACATCAGAATGAGACGCAACGATACAAGGCCAAACAGTCTAGGATATTGTCTCTAAGTCCAGTACATCAGAATGAGACGCAAATATACAAGGCCAAACAGTCTAGGACATTGTCTATAAGTCCAGTACATCAGAATGAGACGCAAATATACAAGGCCAAACAGTCTAGGAAATTGCCTATATGTCCAGGACATCAGAATGAGGCGTAAAGATAAAGACCATACAGTCTAGGAAATTGTATGTTTGTCCACTACGTCAGAATGTGACATAAAGCTATATAAAAAAAGCCTGACGGTAGAGAAAGGTGTCGAGATGTCAACTACATCAGAATGAGGCATAAAACAAAAAGGCCACACAGTCAAAGATGTGTATATATCCAACCTTATCGAAATAAAAATGTTAGCGACGTCGGCGTCACTCCATCACTGTTGAATATTTTGTGTTGGGTGAGGGGTCAACGCGATTGCAAAATGTTTACATTTCTAATGAAAACATGTTTGTCGATTAGTGATGATTATGTAACAGACATTTATTTCAATAACCAAACAGGCAATCAGATCAGCAATGGAGTATCAGCCTGACATGAGAACAAGCAAAATCCATGCTTTTGTAGGTTATCCTCATCATGTAATGTATGTATGTATGTATGTATGTATGTATGTATGTATGTATGTATGTATGTATGTATGTATGTATGCATGCATGTATGTATGGGTGAAACGATTCGTCGATATATCGATGCATCGATACTTTTGCTGTAACGATACACATATCGATATAAGAGATGGAAAATCGATACAAAACGATACCGTATGCAAGTTATTTTAGTCTTCAGCAGTCATGAATATTTATTATTATTTTGCCTTGTTATTTTTTTTAATTTAGAAGTCATCTCAAACAGTATTTGCAGTCATGCAATCATTTCTATTAGTAAAAACGAACATGACTTTTGAGAATAAACGCTTGCCGTCTACAAATTAACACAAAGTGGCATGGTTCGTAATACCCCCTCCCTTAGTGGTATTTATCTTAGCCCAGCAGCATGTTGAGCATATATGATACATTCCCAAACCTGTTCAACGTGCATAATGATGTATTTTATTCATCGTTCAATAACTACACTTTTACGCGAGATTTTACGTTGAATCGTATTTTGGCCACATTTACCGCTTTGAAAACCGCATACCGGCATGTCACATATGTGAAATATGTTATAGTGAGCTCTCACTGGCGGTTGCTGCTTGTTCTGGTCCAAGTTAAACAATAGCCACCAATCATAAATTAATGTAGCTTATTCCCTGCCTGATAAACAGGAAGTATTGGCAAAGCAACATAGAAACTTCGCACAAAAGTCATTAATTGATATGTAAAGTATTAAACAGAGATGCTGTTATGGTGTGCAATTGCGTGAATCGTGCAAAATTTGTACGAATTCGCACATTTTGGAGAACAGTGATGCGCGAGAACTCCACGAATTAGTTGCAAGTCCCACCTATGAAAATGTGCTCGGCGAAGTATACAATTTTTGTTTAACCGTTCTTGTCGCGACATCTTTTTGGGTAGGAAACAGTTTACACCAGTGGGTTCTTAAAGCATGACATGAATGGTTGTTAAAGGAAATCTTATTGGCACACTGTGCCCTTGAATAAGCAATATTGCATAGTTTGAACCTTCCATCTAGAACGTTTTGTAAATGCGTGTTTACAATACGGGCTACCTATAAAAACCAAAATATCTCATTCCCGGCGTGGTTCATTAAGTTTTCGTTCGGCAAATGCTGGTTGTTGATAGTGATGATGATAATAATAGTTTTTCAAGTTATACAGTATATCAGATTACTGGAACTTAGAAAGTGTTACTGGAGATAAAAATGAGTGATTTTGAGCCTGAAAATGGTGTTAAATACGAGTTAGATGTACAAGCTGGATGCACATAGATAGATAGATGACATGACGGCCAGTCTCCCTTTCAGTGCTATTTCGAAATAAAATATAGAAAGGGCAGAATACTGTGCCTAATTAAAATACGGACAATCTAAAAGAATTCAATTTTCTTTTTTTTTTTGTATCAATCAATTTTGGCCTGCAGATCATATTTCAAAACCTTATATCTTTATCAGGGTTAAGACAAACTGAAAAAAAATTTAGATTAAAAAAATTAAATAAAGAAGTAAAGATATTTATTTGAATACAGCTGTCTGTACAAGCAGACCATGGCATTGATGGACTAAAAGCCCTAATACAGCATCATGGGACAGATAAGAAATCTGGCACAGTAGTCAGGAATCTACTAATTAAAGAAAATAAATTTATATTAGTGAAAAATCCAATTTTGTTGCAGATGTATGCAAAAGATAATATATGTGAGCTCTGGAAAATTGTACATAACAGCCATAAAGATAAATTTCCCAACATCTTCAAGCTGACAATACTTGCTATGTATGCCCCTTTAAAAGGAAGCACAGAACAATATTCATACACAGATAAGGAACAGCATGCTCAGAAATAATTACCAGCTTAATGCTTATCCAAATAGAAGTGACGTCTTTTAAAGATTTTGATTTCAATAGACTTCTAAGAAAGTGGAGCAGAAAGAAAGAGGGATACTGAAGTATTACGTAAATACTGATTTATGGTCATTCCCACCCCCCTCCTTCTTTTCCTTATTTCGGTAACGAAGAGGTGAGGGGTCCCCTTCAGATAAAGTTCTCGCAACATATCTCCTTAAACTGTACATGGGGACCAAATTTGGAATGTATCGTTTTATGCAAAGATATTTAGCAAGTGACTGAAGGGGGCAGTGGAATACATAAAATTAACACAGAATCAGTGCAGGAAGGAGGCAGAATTCAAACACCTCAAGTTTATCACCTTTTGAAGAATTTTTAAAATTAAAACTTATAGAATAGGACTCGGTGTTGCCAATAGTTGTCCTTCTTCACTAACAAATACAAATACTTGTGGCTGCAGCAGTCTTTTGCATCTTCAGGAGGTACAATGTGATATATTTTGTTGGTATTCTTCATTGCCATGCCCAAATTTGTTATAGATAGGATTTTCTTTGTACGAGGAAATTTCATTTTTTCTTCTGTTTTGAAGATAACATTGTATTGTCTTCCATGTTTAGTGACACATTAAGTTGGTAATAAGATGTTTTCAAAGCATTCATGCTGGGCAGAACAAAGGGTCTGGTGGCTAAAGTGGGTTAAATGGAGCCACCATTAAATGGCCAGAAACATTGAATAAAACTCACAGACAACCAACAGGTAGTCCGTTTGAGAGTATTTTGTTATCTTGTCATCATTGAGAATTCCATATAAATGTACGATAACTACATATATATTTGCATTCTGAAAACTGGAAATACAACCAGTATATCAGCATATAAAAAGAGCACCATCTACCTTCCAAAAATGAAAAGACCATCAAAAAAGTTCATATGTGCATCAATACATATCGTATAGGGGGGTTTCACGGTTAGTATCTCCCTTTGAAAACACCAGAGGGCATCTCGGTGCAACTCACTTCCGGATAGTTCAGTCAATTAAGATGGCAAATGTAGATCAAGAAAATGTGACAGACCGCTCACATTATGCAATCAGGATCGATATCTCACTATCTTAAAAAGAAATTCTATCAATATTTGATCAATTGTTTTTACATCTTTTATTTTTTTCTCTCACTAACTTGCGCTTCTCCCAGCTTTCAAATAAATATTCTCTGCCCATTTCTGAACTTTATTATCTTTCCATTATTACCTTATGCTCTAGTTTGTATTTTTTGATTGTGCGAAAGTGTATCGCTGCGTAAAAAGTTCTTGCAATTTATCTCGCTTGAAGAATAATGAAAATATGTTTATTTTATGTTTATTTTTTACAGTTTCAATCATAGCAGTTAATGGAGGTTGAACGACAACGAGAAAATTTATCTAATTTCTTAAGGTCCTTTTATTATTGGTTAGACTGTTGCTTTTCTATTAATGTTCCTTACATTTTCATGAAATAACTCGAGTTTTTCAAAATGCACAAATGACAACCACACTTGAACAGACAGGCGCACGTACGAGTCTCCTTGATGTTTATTTTAATTCTATTTTCTAGAACGGTTGGAAATTTTAGAGTATACAATTTGGAGAAATATCGATGGTAGACACACTTTGCATGTATAGGACATTTGTGGCTCTCACCTATCTGCCTGTCTGTATGTATGTCTGTCTCATTTCATCTGGTGCATGGGTATGTATATCCTCGAATGAATGTGTGTTCGCATACGTATATTACATAAACATACTTCTGGTTAAAAACCCGTGAAACCCCATATAGCAGGCTGCGTATCGTGAATCGTATCGATACGCGGCACAAGTGTGTCGTTTCAGCCCTTTGTATGTATGTATGTATGTATGTATGTATGTATGTAAAACATATTATTTTGATGTCGAGTTTTTCTCTTGTGGCGGATTATTATGTTATTGTTTTTAGGTTTGATTATTGAGAATTCCTTTTGTCATGTTAGATTTGATCTGAGTAGAAGAATTCAATATTCTATTGCCGTTCTCACCAGATTGGATTGACTAGATAGAGATATTGTTGACTCGATATAGATAGATAGCGATATTATTGACTCGATATAGATAGTACTGACTAGATAGCGATATTATTGACTCGATACAGATAGTATTGACTACACAGAGATATTATTGACTCGATATAGATAGTACTGACTAGATAGCGATATTATTGACTCGATACAGATAGTATTGACTCCAAAGAGATATTACTGACTCGATACAGATAGTACTGACTCACTGTTTGGCTAATTTAGCACAATACTAATTCTAAAATGAAAGGAAGAACGAAAAGTAATCACCAGAATGTGACATACGTTGTTGGCGTGCTAGATTTGAATTGAAATCTGTAAACATCACATATTCAGGCAAGCTAATTAAATGCACGCCATCTTCACAATCATTTCATTAGCTGGGGTTTCATTAGCAGTAGTTCCTAGTTCCGAGTGCTTTTAGTGCAAAATGGTCAGAAACCTGGTAGTCAATTATTTCAATTAGCAATGATTTGTTTACCAATCATGACAATTTCAGTCTTTGTAAATTGGTTGAAAAATTTAAGTTTCTGATCATTTGCATTTAAAGCACTGGATGAGAGAGAGAGAGAGAGAGAGAGAGAGAGAGAGAGAGAGAGAATGCGTGTAAAAATATAAAACCCTTAAAATAAAGAGTATATATTTCATATATTAAAACGCTTTCCCTCAAAAGATTTTCTCGGTGAAGATGAATTCAGATAACAATAGGCTGAGTGTTAGGGGTATGATACACTGCATCATATGCGGCATTAGATCATAGTCTGGTAGTATAACAAAGCGTTAAGGTTGCTTTAACACAGAGCATTTCAGAAGGTGAAGTCCAATCCGAACATCTTCGGCCTTTTCCGTCAAGTATAAAACGATGCCTCGACTGTAATTCGTCGCCATTGAGAACTATATTTTGAACTATTTTCGTTCATGGGGAACAATATGGTGGCAGAAGGAGACAGTACAAATGGAACGGGTTAGGCTTTTGCTGTTGTAAGTTATGTGGTGCACTCCGCCAGAGGCGAATCACCGGACACATAATTGATATTATACCTACGTTTGAGGTTATTTCACTACGAGACTGAAATGGCCGGGCGATGTTCCGATCGAGTCCAAGTCCTTGACTGCGTCAGATCAAGCACCTGTTGGCAAGATTTGCAAGCTGATCCGTAAACATTTGAGTGAATAAGAGCGGATCCAGAAATATCATAAACAATGAGTCTGCAGGCTGGAACCCTCAGTGGTGGCGCAGAGGCGAAGTCTCTCAAAGCTCCTGCATTTTAAGCATTTTCCAGGGAATAATTTTAACATTTTAACTGTAAGGGAAACGTACTTGGAATTTTTTTGGGGGGTGGGTGGGTGTTGTGTTGGGGTGCACCAATGTGTGCACACTACAGTCTATACTATCCCCCTCCCTTTGTTCAGCCCCTGGCAGTGCTTACGTTCAGATCTTAAAATTTTAAGCCGTGTACATGGATAAGCATCAGATGCATATTACAGTGCCTCAGCACCCCTACCCCCATTTCAAGTTAAGACAGCACATTTTCAGTGAAATTTTCCTATTTGAATCTTTCTGTATCAAATCGAACTCCTACGGAAAACATTTCTGACCTGTGTGTTTATTATATACAGAATAAATATTATTATATTATATTCGGGACTAATTTTCTTCGAAATATTTAATAAGTTGGGTTTAGAATCGTAACTCAGATTGTATTTCGTGTATAATAACACTGGACAACAAATTTTTACAAAAGTCATGTTACTGAAATAAAATTAGTCAATTCTTATCAATTTTTATGTGCTGAACACGAATATGACAGTCAAATTGCAAAATTGGCTCTAGTTTTTTTGTAATCTGCAAGAAATTAATGTTTACATAACGAAATGCATTCCAATAGTAAAAGGTCAACTGTAATAGCCTACCTATAAAAAATCAAGTCATTGACTACATCTTAGATTTCTTCGCCTGTCTCTTGTACAGCTGTTCGGGAGCATCTCTGAGGAGTGTCCAGCAGTAGTCAGCCAGCATTGTAGTGGACCATTTTCCCTGGTATCTTTGTTCCATTGTTGCGATATCTTGATGAAAACGTTCGCCGTGTTCATCACTAACAATACCACAGTTGCTAGGAAAGAAATCCAAATGGGAATGAAGGAAGTGAATCTTTAGAGACATATTGCAGCCAAGTTTCTTATACTTCATCAACATGTCTTCTACTAGTTCCTTATAGTTTTCTGCCCTAACATTTCCGAGGAAGTTTGTAGAAACTAGGCGAAAAGCATTCCATGCTTGTTTCGCGTCACCTTCCAGCAAGTTGTTGAACCGGTCATCTTTGAAAAGCTCTCGAATCTGAGGACCCACAAAAACTCCCTCTTTAATCTTTGCTTCGCTGAGTCGAGGGAATTTTTCATGCAGGTATCGGAATGCTGGCAAAGTCCGGTCAATGGCTTTCACGAAGTTCTTCATCAAACCTAGTTTGATGTGAAGGGGTGGTAGCAAGATTTTCTGAGCCTCAACCAGAGCTGGGTGTTGGATATTCTTCTCTCCAATGGCTACATTCTGCCTGTGAGTCCATTCCTTCCTCATGTAGTGCATTTCCCTTGCTCGGCTATCCCACTCGCATAAGAAACACATGTATTTTGTATATCCTTGCTGCAGTCCCATTAAAAGGGCAACTACCTTCAAATCACCACAGAGGTGCCAGCTGTACTTGTTATACTCAATGGAAATCAGTAGCTGCCTTAAGTTATCGTATGTCTCTTTCATGTGGACAGCATACGCTACTGGAATAGATGGAAGAATGTTTCCATTGTGCAAAAGCACAGCCTTGAGACTCAGTTTCGAAGAGTCCACAAATAGTCTCCATTCTTGTGGGTCATGAGTGATTTTTAAAGCATTCATGAGGCCCTCAATATCGGAACAGAATATCAGATTACTTTCCTTTCTGAAGAAAGGCTCCAATTGCTGGTGGCGCTTTCGATATGCAGTAATTGTGACATCTTCTTCTAGAAGATTCCATTGTTGGAGTCTTGATCCTAGCAATTCTGCCTTGTTCTTTGATAAGTCCAAATCACGAATCAGGTCATTTAGTTCTTCCTGTGTTATTCTGTGTGGGGTTGATGATGCACCACAGTGAAAATCTGGATCACTGCATGCTGATGGACCAGGAGAAGAACAGGTCGACTCACCTTTGTCTTCGTCAGATGAATCAAGAGAATATTCTGCTGGAGGTTCTGGAATAGGAAGTCCCTCACCATGTGGAACTGGTCTCAATGCAGACGGAATGTTTGGGTAGACTATTCTCGACTTCTTTCGCTTCGTTATTCCGCCGGAAAGAGGAGGAACCAAGCAGAAGTAACAGTCATTTAGGTGGTTGCTTGGCTCTCTCCACACCATTGGGACTGCAAACGGCATTGATGACCTTTTGCAATTCAACCACTGTGAAAGCTGTGTTGTACATGTAGCACAGCATATATGCGGAGCCCAAGGCTTGTCTTGGTCACCAACCTTGCATCCGAAGTAAAGATGATATGCCTTCTTCACTTGAGAATTGATACTTTTCTTCTGGTTGGCAAATGTCACTTCCCCACAAATATAGCAAAAATTGTCCGCGGTATTAACACACTTTCGAGGCATTACTGTTCTTTATTGTACGTAAATGGATAAAATAATAAGTTTTATGTAACAGTAGCTTGAACTGTCTCGCACAACGTCTAAAATATTTTAAATGCTGAACCTATCTGATTGGGCTTTATATAGTACACTGCTTACGTCAGCTTCAGCAGCCGCCTGGCATTAGTATAATAGGCCTACACATGTATAGTACACTGCTGACGTCAACTTACTTCAGCAGCCGCATGGCATTAGTATTGCATTGCATCAAAAAATGATGCAATCAACTGTGGATGATGTGAGCATGATGGTATTATGCAATGTTACATCATTATTCCGGATGTTGCTGCAGTCCTACTGGAGAAATTTACACAGTGAAACATAGAAAATGAGGTATATGAATATCTTCAAAACGAGAGCCAATACAAATTTTTCACGGTTATATTCGTGTTCGGCACACCAAAATACTACAGATTAGGGCCTTTTCAAGTCAGTAATGATTTCACTGTTGACCAGTGTAATAATAATAATAATAATAATAATAATAATAATAATAATTCTTGACAAAATAAATTGTTTGCAAGCGTTTCAAGCTATAGCCGTTCATATCGAATTGTTGATTTTCATGTCTGGTAATACCATACTCTAGCAAACAGGTCTAGCGTTACCGAAGCAATCAAGCCAGTCTAGATTAGTCACGTTGTGAGATGCAAGAAAGAAAAACCGATAAATAAATTCACCTCCCCATGAGAATACATGCCAGCTGTTGCCTGAAATGTATTACTAAACACGCCTGGCGGCTTTCTTTTTATTAAAAGTATGCGTTGGCTGCTGGTATTGCTTTGTTTTACCGCTGATCTGTAATTGCATTAAAACAGAATACAATGAGACATTAAATGAAAATGACACCAGGTTTTGATACACTGCGCACACACGGAGCCCATAATAATCAACCAGCGATCATACCTCTTATTTTGATGAACCAGTCATTCTATTTCTGCGATCTGCCAATCTGTTTTGTACGTTAAACTGATGCAGATCTTACCAACTGCCCTACATCGTTATGCAAGCTAATCAAATTCAATAAATACAAAGATGAAGTTTTTGGCATGGATATTTTTTGAAGTTATTGTTATGGGAAATTTAGTGTGAAAATCAACGCCATTGATTGTAGTTTATAATGCAGAATTGACATAGATGGCTGTCACTGGAAATTTTTTTACAGTCATTGGGTTCTTCACAGAAATTTGCGGGTAAATAGATTATTGAAATTATTCAGCAAGCTTTTAGTATAAAGCAAGAATAGTATTCGCTCTATTCAGAATCTTTGCTCAAGCTTTCTTTTTTATTTTGTTTTAAAAAAAAGACCTCTGGAAAGCAAACCTACTGAAATTAGTGGCGTTGTTTGGCTTCCATTTTGAAACCGCACGTACTCTAGTAAGCTCCTTATATGATATCTTCAATTAGACGTAAAATTGATATTTGGCCTTCAAACCGATTACCCTGTGAGTCGGTCGGGAGAGGCGTCAGAATGAATGTCTAGCGGTTGCAGGGCCCGTCGGTACAACGGTGACCGTTAGATGGTTGGTAGCCCTTCGCAACTACTGTTTTCCGGCTGAAAACACTTGACTGTTTGAGGGTGCCACTCCCCTCACGAGGCAGTATAAAAATGGGTATTTTTAAAAAATCAGTTGAAAGAAATGTTTCTTCTTTTTTTTGTAGACTGCTTAGTAATTGTGCATATACTCACTTTACGCTCGACATTGTATTACGATGCAAATACGAGTGTGATTGACTTAAAGAAGCGAGTAAAGATATATGGTGGACAAAGCTGCTTTGTATGGTATAAATATGGCAGAGTTTTGAAGCGAATGTAGAGTCTACTATGCTGGAAATTTGGTACTGGAACGTGGTCAATTACATGATATATGTGAGTTTTGGTGTCAATAATGTGTTAAGATTCACGAAGAGAATAGAGAACAGATCAAGGAGATACATTTTTGGCAAGTAGGTCAATTCCGGCCACGAGGCAGCCCCAAGCCCAACTGTCATTTCTGAATCATAGCCAGCCGATTCACCTGGTTTAGTGGTTGCCAACCTTTATTTTGCTGCGACCTTAAACTGGCCACCGACAGGACCTCCCGCACCTCAGGCTTCTTTACCTAAACCTAAATCTTTATGTCAAGATTTAAATGCACGTCACGAAGTTTCACCGTGCGCTTGCGTTTGACCCCAGAGCGCGGATGACGACATGAATATGATTCAATACGGATCTGAGAACCAATTAAAAGTGCACAGTAATATCGGTGAACCCGTTTACCGTTGTACTCTTTTCCGGTGATAGGTACCACGGTACTTTTTCGCTGTCCTGGTACTTCGGTAGTTTCTTTCAGTAAGGAAGGCAGGGAAATTCCAGAGTAATCTTCTTAGGAATTTAATGACAGTAGCAGCATGTTTTCATTTTGCATGACAAAATAATTTTAAAAATTATTTAATTTTATACAAACTAGTCATATTTGTCACAAGTAAATTTTAAATATTACAGGTTTGACAAATGCCAACGTCGTGGTCAAACGGGATGTATGAAAGATATTCAGGCCAAACCAAATTATTAGAAAAAGGAAAGAAAGCAAATGATATTTGAGTGATTTATTAGCATACGTAATGTGTTGATCACGTGCATTTCATTGAAAAAGACTATACATCGTCCTACTATTTTCAGGAGAGGTGTTATTTTCTGATTGAATTTTTTATAATTTATAAAAAGTCCATACAATATTTGATTGAATTAACGTGTCTAATGCTTATTGACCCCTTCTGATAAATATCTTACCCGGGTGTAGTCATCCATCTTAAACTTTCCCTGCCTATTGTGTCAATTGTGTAGCTAGCGAACTGTAGGCTTTAGCGTCGACACTTCCTATTTGTATCAACAAGCTCTCCAATGCCAGTACAATGTCTTTCACAGGGTATCATATATAGCGTAAGCTTAATCATCCCACTTTACTTACGTCTCTTAAATTACAACTTACATGACAATTAACATACACCTAACAATTTCATCTACTATAAGGTACTGACCATTAATTTTCGGGGTGGGTGCGGTTATGGTTTTCTTTTGAGCTGAGATATTTTATTTTGTTTTATTTCAAAATAATTAATTTATTTCAGATAGTATAATGGGAATAATATGGTGTTAGTGCTATAAATAAGAGCAAACATTTTATACACTTATTGACGGACAGAAATATTTCTTAAAAAAGTATAAAACCCATGCCCCTGAATTTCTTAAAAAAGTGTAAAACCCATGCCCCTGAACATTAAATGGTTGGTCCCTAATATAATTGTTGTATACCTTGGTACGTATCGCAGTATGTTTGTTTCCTTTTTCATTCATAACAATTAACATACACCAGTCAAAATTGTTAGAGGTACCTAGCTCTAGATCCAAGGCGAAGCCAGAGTTCGAAAAGGACTTCTTCAAACTGATGAACAAATTTGTCTTTGAGAAGATTATGGAAACTAAGAAAACGGACTCGTTTGCATCTCACGAGGCCTGAGGGTGAGGAATAACAGGCCCGTCTTTTTGCCCACCCATCACTCAAAACACAAAAGAACTTTGACAGCACCCTTTTTGCTTTACAGTCCGCAAAGGCAAACCTGAAGCATTACCGCCCCTTCTAAAGGGAGCGGACAATTCTCGACCTGATCAAACACCTTATGTACGACGTGTACTATAATCAAATAAAAGCGCGCCACAGCAACAAGGAACACCCGCTGTACACGGACACTGACAATTTGCTGAGACCATGACTACCGCACTATGTTGAATCACCTCTCGACACGAAGGACATCCTGGAGAGTATATGCTATACAACATAAGAAATATAGAGATAGTAGGAAAGTTTACGGATGAGAGTTCGTGATAAACCAATTGCTCAATTTGTCGGCCTTCACCCCAGCATGCACTCTATCCTGACGGAAAACATCACAGAGAAAGGTACTGCAAGGATATTTCAAAGGTATAGTCGGGCACTTGATGGTCATAAGATGCTGATTCGAGCGGTTCACAGGCATGCACGGTCTAGCCGTGGCGACTGATGATCATGACAGTGTGTGAATGCATGTTATCAAAGATCTCGCGTTTGCTTCAATGTAGCAGTTGTAGAGGCTAGTAAGAACTTGCCATCTTGCATGTTGGCTGTGCGTCCATGATGATGAATCGTGACATATAATTATAGCTGCTGCCTGGAATTTCTTTTCAATTGTAGCGTTATGCCTTCGCTTGCGTTTTCAATGTTCCTCTCTGACTCATGGAGCATGTAGTTTTCCGTTGACCTCGTTGAAGGGCAAACTGGTTTTGGATAAAAGCACAAACATCAATCGCCTGCAACTCCGTGTCCTTGATAGAATCCCTCGTCGATGTTTAGGGCCTTTTCGCACTGCTGGTATCTCAACTGCCCATCGGCATCCATCTGGTTTGGGATTCCCTCGATTGTAACGGACATCTTGTTAATAAAAGGTTGCAGTATTTGATCGTGTCACGCCCAAATGCAACATTCCTTTCCACATCATCGAAGAGTAAAACTATCACATTCATTCTTTTCGCCTGAGTCTTTAGGTTGATGTTGCATGTATCGTCACCACCGTACTGTGATGTTGCATCACTGAATTATACAATATAGCCATTTTTTCATAGACTTCTGTTTGATCATGCTTGCGAGTTCTGCGTGCTACCGATACATACCGCTTAACTATCTTGGTATACCCTTCACAGGTGACAACGGGAAGATCCATGTCAGTTGGAATCCCGTAGAGGCTGCCGACAAGACGTAATCTAGCTTTCTTCTGTCGAAGCATGTCTTGTTACTTTTGTCTCGACTTCTGGAGGTCTTCGACTTGTGACATCATATCATCGACATTTGCAAGAAACTGTATTTGGTCATGAAAGGTGGTTCCTACCCCTATTGGTGAAGTCATGGTTTAATCTTGTGTGCCACAAATTTCTACACATATGCTTGAACGCTATCTTCGAGAAGCTCTACTCCGGCTAAAGTTAAACCTTGTGATTTAAATAGCATGCAGTGTGCTAAACCGTTTGCAGTCATATCGTCTTGCGCAATATATCGAACGTGTCACATATCGTTGGTTGTTGGTCCCGCAAACGGTTAATGAACGGTGTCCCACGTAACAGTATTTAGTCCATATAAGCCAGTACGGCTGACGTTAACGTACATTACGTAGTGATCGTTAGTTTTGACTTTCTTTTGTTGTCATTGTGTATTTTTATCCAGATGAAATTAATTGCAAATGATCTTGTAGGCATCCATGTTGACAGTATTATCAAATGCGTCCCAGCCTGTTTGGAGCGGAAGGGAACCCTGCATCTGGTTGAGGTTATTTTATCGTCTAGAATTTAATATTGAACTGGTAAAAGCTGCACATCTGCGATTCCTACAATGTTGACATTATGAATGCTGACATATAAAGACACTAACATTATCGCCTCAACCGGTGATCGCTCAGCAGTAGGCAGAGTTTAAGCTCATTTTGACAAAATTTCCTCTGGTCGCTTGAATTACGGTCCACGAATTCCTGTGATCCGTGAAGAGGTAGCACATACTTGTTTGTTATGTCGATTAATCCGGTTTTATAAGAAACAGCCTTTCGCAAAAACACTCCGGGGTTCAGCAATGCTTGCGAAAGTTTGCTATCCCACTCACATATGTATTTAAACGTCAGCGACGCTATATTTGGCACGCTGTTGAAGCGACATTTTTGTAGTACTCGTATCATTGCCTCACTCTCAAAACGCTGCAATGTTACAGATGAATGTCGTATTGACGAACCTTCTAGCTGTACATAGAACAGTTGATCACATTTGTCCTGGTACCTGTGTAGAACTCCGAGAACTTTTATTCATCCAAGGACGCAAAACATTTCGGATGCGTTTCGTACACCAGATTTGATGTGAAATGAACCCCATCCAGCTGGTGAGTAGCCGTTCACGTACTCTACGTGTATTATAGCATGAATACGCTCTAAAAGGTGATACAATCTTCCACTCCTGTAATAAGTGAGAAGTTCAACGCGGCAACCGGATGGGCCAGTACCAAGTTCACTGACTCGTACTATCAACTACATCACGAGACGTTCGCCCCCATCTTCGGATTTAAAGGCTTATACAAGTTTTACGAAGTTGACATGCACACAGCACCCAAAACCCCGCGTTTATCCGCGTTCCGCGGATTTATGTCCACCCTAAACATAAACTCTGCATGGGATGTTGATGCGAAACACTGAATCCTGCAACAAGTTTTTGTTTTTGTGTAGGTTGTGAGTTCTATGGGAAATCAAGTTCTGTGTCTTTTGGAATGCTACGTAGGTATAGACTGCAAGACGGTGGAATCCATGGAACTCCTATTAAACAAAAGAAAAAATGAATAACTTACTATGAGTCTACCCAGTCCTGCAAGCGCGTTCGGACCACCTCCCCGTTTAATGTCACGTCTAGATGCTCCGACTTTTGGCCATGAAGAGCGCAGTGGAGTTATACCTGATCAAGCACAGAAACTGGTGCCGCCCTAACGTTCGAGCACTTAACGGACCATAGTATCACGTAGGTCAGCGGAATGTGTCAATGCAAAAATTCAGGGCATTGATGGTTGTACCTTCAGCATCACCAACAACATTGTTGTCGACCCATAGATTGGGTTTGACTTCATTATATGGCCGAATTAAGGCTTTGGGGTAGTACTTAAGATGGTGAGAGGGCTTATAGGCCTACAGATACACCCTGAAAGCAGTCCTTAAACTGCCCTTTATATGTGTATACTTATTATAGATATATTAGTCTAAGTATTAGACAATATAGTTTATTTGAATATATTGTAGTAAATTTAGAGTATGTGCACGTGGTTGCAGTGCCCCGTTTTAAGCAATTCTTAGATTTGTGTGATTACTTGTTTGATTATTGGAATTTGGCGCCATGGAAATATTCCTGGCCCGAACTAATGAGCTAATTAATAGGAGCAAACGTCACGGAGTGAAGTGTTAGTGTGTTTCCATGATGTCCTGGTTCACTAGTAGTGAATTCCGACCAAAACCGAATGACTGTCCCTGTCGTAAAATAGTACATATTAAAATCTAGTGGTATACATTGGTAGCGTGACTGCAAGGACAGCACTTACGGTATTAAACCGGTAAATTACACAAGGGCATAAATAAAAAGGGACTTGGCAGAGACCGTTTATGTCGCCATGCGGGCGAATATGGTGCAGTTATATCGGCGAAATGTGCCTGGAAAGCATACATTGACTGGCCTAAGGTGGCGGAGTTAAAATAGTTCCCATTGTTAGGGAGTACTCGTATATGTTCTAAGGCGTGAACGGTTGGTGGTACGGAAACATAATGAAGCCAAAACACGCAGATGTACGGTTGATGGATAGTTGACAGTTTGGTTTATCTGTGGTCTTGCATTAATTAGAGGAAAATTTAGGTATAGAATGGACACGTCGGGCTTTCTGATTTACAACTGAGGTTGTATGGAAGTCTTTGGAAAGTCGGAGAAACTTATGACTTCTAGCGAGAATCGCGCCAGGGTTTGACAACCGCTCGGTCAAGTAAATACCCGTGTGCGTGTAACAATATGTAATTTTATCCACGACAACCAGGGGGCCCCATGCCTGGGGGATGGATGAGCTGGAGAATCTACTCCCTGTGCTCCCTCTCTTAATCTGGCCCTCCTTGATTAACCTCCATAGGAATAGATGTGACGGAACATGGACAATCTTTAAGTTCGTGTAAACGGATTTGTATGGGCACTTAATGACAGTTGTAATCATTTTGCAGTTCTCTATTACGTCGCACACAAATATTTACAATTAGTTTTGCGTATATTTTTCCTGCTGATGCAAGGGCCTCGGCATCAAGTCACATGCGTCGGGGTTTTCCGTTACTTTAACCATTGCATGCTTTTGCAATTAGAACTATATTTACTTTAAAGACGAAGAAACAAAGCCATTGGGGAGCGAAGTGACATCGGCAAGGAACACGACTCGTTAGTGCATCATGCCAATCGACGACATATAGGGATTATTGGTATAGCTACATCATATAGGTGAGGAATACAAACTGATGGTGCAAGAGTATCTGCATCCTTTTGGGGCTGACACGTATCCGTTCATATTAATTTGGAACTAGGATGCAAAGCAGATGGATATCAAGCACTATGGTCAGGGCCTGTGCAAGAGTATTTGGCGCCTTAGGCGAACCTTCCACCTTGCCCCCTCCTATCGGATCATCGCTTATCATAAACTGTTCATTAGTAATAATATACGTTCGGCTTGATAATTTATTAATTTCATTATTTCGCCTATATATTTAATTATAATAAATGAATAGCATACAATGTACTTCGTTTTTGTCTATCTTCCCAAATCTTGGCGCCCAAGGCGGCCGCCTAGTTCACCTAATGGTTAAACCTACCCTGACTATGGTTACCCGGATCATGCCAAACCAACCCGCGATCAGCTAGGGTTAATTACGATTGCTTTGTCAGAACAACACCTAAAAGTACAACCCATAGGGACGATGGAGGGATTCCTACTGCAATCTTCCCTTTGGGATATTGTATACACCCAATCACTCGTCTCGCCTGCAAAACAAAAGACGAGATATGTTTGAAAAAGGCTCGCTCTGTCGCACCAGAGCAATCGGTCAGAAAACAAACATTCGGTACACCTGCGATTCGGTAACACTATAATGACTTTGAATCTCTGAATGTTCATGATCGAACCTATAATTATCAATATAATCACATTCTTTATGACAGTTTTTGCATAGAGAAAATCATATGAGCTATGGCATTATCTTGCTCTATATGTGTTCGAAACGCGTATTTGTTGTATGGTATTTGTTGTTGTTGTTGTTGATGTTGTGTTGGGTTTAACACCATTGTTTATTACACGATAGTCTATACATGGCGGAGAGCATATTTCGTGGAGGAAGAAGCCGGAAAAGCCCTTGCAAAAACCACCTACCCATGGGAAGCTAATGGCAAGCTTTCTTACGTTCCCACATTGGCCAAGCCCGAGACGCGAACCAACGAGGACAGAGATGAGATGAGAGTGTTTGGTAAAGGCGACTTCTTTAGATCAATCGGCCACCAGGGCCATAGACTGGTATTTGTGACTATTAGTGAGCGTGTTGATGATAGTGTTATTTTCAGATGTAGTAACATCAGTGCACCTGACGCCTTCATTGGCATAACTGCTGTCTTATGAGTTCATCACGGTGATAGATTTGTGGTGCATGTCCGTAGTGGACCTAACTCCACCACTTCAGGACTCACGTCACTAATTCGTGATAATTTTTTTATAATAACTTTGAATCTCTGAATGTTCATGATCGAACCTATAATTATAAATATAATCACATTCTTGATGACAGTTATTGCATAAAGAAAATCATATGAGCTGCGGCATTATCTGGCTCTATATGTGTTCGAAACGCATGCTTTCAATTCTGCAACAAAGAGTCACCCGCTAATTTCAGTAATGAGTTTTGAAAACTCAAGTCTGTAAACGGACTGAAATTCTATCAATAAAACAATTACTCAAGTTTATTTTTAGTTACAGCTAGGACAAGCTCTCAAACGATTCTTTGTACTAAAAGCTTACATTCATTATCATCAAACCTTGGCCAATCAAACCTATATATATATTTTATCTTCACCAATTTCTAGACTGGTTCCCTTTCTTCTGTGTCATTAGTTCCGTGAGTACTTCAGATCAATGGCACTTATATATCACATTGCTTTTGAGCAATTATAACGTCACTATAAAATATTTTTCTAAATTCCAAACCCAACAACAAGCGAAGCTGCTACAGGTCCGATTCATCCAGGGAACAAACTAGGTATGAACAAGAAATCATCCAGTGCAAATTTTACCCACAATCTTTCATTTCTAACAATGCTTTGTAACAAGACTTTACCATTATATTTTTTCATTTAGGAAAAGCAGAAAACATAAAAAAGACCCCACAAGAAAATAAATAAAGTTAGGAAAACAAATGCACAATACGCCACAATCATCAAACAGAATTTGCTATGGTATTGTACGTAATGTACAGGCAATGTGAATAGAAAATAACAATGAGTATTGTCAGAAAGTAAGTAAACGGATCACTCGATATTTTCAATTTTAAATAAAACAAAACTATGCGCTTTGCTAATATACCACAGTGAATATGCGCATTTTAACACCTAGGCACTAAACAGAAGAAAAAAAAAAAAACGTAAGCATAATCTTTTCGAATATGGCATGCAATGACTTTGTCAAATGTGAAATTCACACGTACAGGCTAACCTTTTAAACCTCTTGAGCAAATCGAATTTCAAACAACGCGGAATCCGGTAATCACAACTGGTCAGATAATAAACTCGTCCCTTTCTTTAAAAATAATAAATTCATAATAATTATTCGGAGTCTGCGTATATCTATACAATTCCCTAGTGGCCGAGTGGTCTAAAGCGCTCACCGTTACGGATCACTGCCATTTCACCTCTGACTGTGTGGGTTCGAGTCTCGGATTCGGCCAATGTGGGTATGTGAGAAAGCTTGCCCAGCTTTTCGTGGGTCGGTGGTTCATTCCGGGGTTTTCTGGGTTCTTCCTCCACCATTTATACTGGCCGCCATGTATAGCCTCTCTTGTGCTGAAAAATGGCGTTAAACCCAACAACAACAACGACAATATAATTCCGTAGCTACTAAATAAACACGTCAAGATATATTACCTACTTTTTAAAGAAATTTCGACTGAAACGAAAAAGGCATATTACTTGGCCTGTCCTTGCAATCTTGTGCATGCAATGTACGTATCTTTTTAGCTAGTTTCGATGACTAAAATTTTCAAGCACAGTGACACTACTGTAGGAATAAGGTCTTTCGCTTTGGGAACGGTTGACAGGCACGCTACGGTCAGTCCTAATTAGTAGCTTGTCCTGTCAGCTTTCGGTATCTAACTTTGTCGTACATAACATCATTGTTACACATGTTTCATAGTTTAGGCTTGAATACATTTTTTAAATATCGAAATGATTGATGTTCGTCTCTATTATCTAGGCAAAAACTTCATCATTTATCAATTATTCTCAAATTCAGTAACACTACCAACAGGGTGAATTGGCACATATCTTCATGACCTTGTTTGTTTGTTAGTTTTTTTATATTTTTTATTTGTATTATATGCTATGGTTAATTGTATTTTGGACTTAACCTTGTCCAAAATCAAGTTCATTTTCTACCTGACCTGAATCATTGATTTTGACCACTTTGTTCCCAGATGTTCCAACTCGAACGAACAAAATCAACCATAATGTTGATATTATTATTACTGGATGAATCCTCTCAACTTTAAAATAGTTTGAAAAAGGAAGTTAAATAAGTATTGGAGAACGACGTTATTAAACAAAACAACAGAGACTGGAGTTCGCTTTGTATTCTTGTGCCGAAGCCAAATATTTGCACAGATTACAGAATAATGAACAGTGTCGGCAAAACAGCCTCACTACCAATACCAAGAATTGATGACTGTATTGACAGAATTGGAAATGCAAAATATGCCACCAACTTTGACCTGTTAAAATGATTCAAGCAGATTCCACTTACGGACATAGCAAAATAAATTTTCGCCTTTTCAACTTCAGATGGAATCTACCAATACAAAGTGATGCCATTTGGTTTGAACAATTCTCTCTCTACATTCTAGCGCGTAATGAAAAGGATAACATCAGGTATAGATAGCTGTCATGCATACATGAACGACGTAATTGTTTACCGCGATTCCTGGAAAGATCACCTGTAAACTATCAGAAAATTCTTCGTTTCCTAGAGTGATTCATATTGGACAATTGATCTAAGTTGAAGTGAGCTTTGCAGAACCCGTGTCACATTTTTAGGACATAATGTGGTTCATAGTCAAGTCAAGTTTCTAGAAACTAAAGTTAGAGCTGTCTCTAAAAGTCCCTGTGCCTGTCAGTAAAACGTAGCGGATGCGATTTTTTTGTGTGTGTGGCTGATATTATCGGAAATTGTGCTCAGAATTTTCAATAATTGCTGAACCCCTGAACAATTTATTGAGTAAGAAGACCACAATTTTTTGGTCTGACAAATGTCATGAGGCGTTCGATTAATTAAAGGCCATACTTAAATGTGCATTAGTTCTTTCAGCTCCAGATTTCAAACAATCGTTTTAAATGTCTATTGATGAAAGTGTTTAAAGGATTGGTGGCATGTTAGTTCAGGAAGATGCAAATGGTATGGATCATCCAGTGAGCTATTTTTCTTAAATATTAAAGTAGCACCTAAGAAATTTGTCCACTATCGAGCAGGAATGTTTGGCTTTAATTTTGGCCTTACAACAATTTGAAGTGTAAATCAATTCCGCTCCTTCTCCGATTATTGCATTCAGTGATCACAACCGCCTTACTTTCATCAACAAAATGAAAAATAAAAATTGAAGATTGTTGAATTGGAGTTTGTTGTTGCATTAACACATTATCGATATTCATCACATCAAGAGAAAAGAAAATGCAGTTTCACGTGTAAAGGAGTTTGATATTGCTTTATTTTGTATATATGTTTGTATATTCATTATACATGATCCTGTGTAATTTCATTATTATCATTTGTGTTTGATTAATATGTAAATTGAAAGCTTTAATGCATACACCTTTTTTTTCATAATGAGGGGATGTGTTATGTAATCTACATTTGTTAACTCCTAGTACATGATTTTATCTCATTTTTGTAATTTTTAGTCATGGCTGTAAATTGTACACAATATCTTTAGTAAATTTTGCTTATGAGACATGTAACAACATTACATAGGATCTATAAATAGATGCTTGCGTATGTGTTGACAACTATTAATAATAACCTTAACAATAAGACTTAATGGATTAATTTCGCATTGGCTGATGGGGTTTCCACGTTTCTAGAATTCAGTAACTTCCAATTAGTTGAGCTAGGTCACATGAATAGGCAATGTTTGGTCTGTCACGTGAGGTATATTGTGAAATAAGAGTCGTAATATTAGGTGTATACAAGGAATGAACCGAGAAATCATATTAATTCCGATTTTGAAGCCATTCTCATTACTTGTATTTCTTTTGTAAGTCTGCAGACGTGTTTTATGTTGTACTTTGGTTTTCATGGAGAGGACAAAAATTTATTTGGACTGTTCAGTGAAAATAGAAAGGCATCTTCAATTGGACATTAATATTATTCTGGAACTGTTTCGAATTATTCGAAGGAGTTCTGGACGACACCATCTTGACAGCGTCGCGATTCTTGGTGGACCAGTACATGTCCGGTTTTTAAATTTATGCAGAACTTTTCATTCATTTTGGACTGTCAAAGACTTAATCTAGATTATTATGGATTCACATCATAATGCAGTCAGTTCCTCTCAAATTTCCATTTATATCTTTGATGATTAAATTGTTTGTTTAGTTTGTAAAAAACACTTGTTAATTTTGCTTCTTTTTGTTGCTTAGTTTGTTACCATGGAGTCGTAACAACGTGTGTGTGTGTGTGTGTGTGTGTGTGTGTAAATACATTGAAATACCGAAAGCTTTAGGGATGCATTAAAGTTTCGGTTTTCAGGTGTTTCGGGTTACTAAGGTTCCTAAGTATCTCTTAAAAATGAGACGTGATATCGCTTATAATCTTAAATCCTAAATATGTTTTGGCAAAACATCAAAAGCCAGTCAAGTTTTAAAAAATATTTTCTGATCAGGATTTCATTATCTATTTGTGTCCTTTCTGTGTTTTATTTCAAATCTGAATGACTTTATTTTGTTTAAAACCCTTTATCTGGTCGCGTGCTTGGTTAAGTTTATATTATATGGGGATCATTTTAGGGTACATTTATTGCTTTGGAGCGAAACAATCGCTCATTTGTCAGCGTAGACAAATATTGGTTTAACGAATAAACATTTATTGAATTTATAGAAGAAAACAATTCAGATACATACAAGTTATCCTAGATTCATAGGGATTTCGATTTGTTGAGATTTCTGTCCTTGAGTGGTTTCCATATCTAGATAGTGTTACGCATTTTTAATTTGCATTGTTTGTTTATTTTTGTTTATTTTTTTTTTATTATATGCTATGGATAATTATATTTTGGACTTGACCTGGCCCAAAATCAAGTTCATTTTCTATCTGATCTGAATCATTGATTTTAGTTTTGTAGTAAATATGTTTATCTTAATCTGAGTCCTGAACTTTGGAAAGTCCCATGAAATGCCGGGTCTATATGTTGTTTACTGCATTTTATATAATACTTTTAGAAAAAAATTTTGAATTATAAGTAAGATTTTATCTTGCAAACATTGGGAGCCTTGAGGAAGGAAACTATCAATTAGGTAATGTATTTTTTTTTAAAAAAATGCTAATTGTGACCTTAGGTTGGGAAGAGAACTATATACTCTTGTTTTCTTTTAATAGAAATTAATTACTTCGTGTTGTAAAATCTTAGCAGAATCAGTTGATTTTGTTGTGTCCAGCAATTTCTCTGGCTGGAATTTATTTATTCAAATTGTTTAATTCAAGTGATTCTTCTCTGGAAATACAAAGTGCTCAAAAATAGCATTCTTGGAAATATAGACTTTGAAATTTCAAATAAGGATATATTCTTGGATAATATCATTGTGATCCAAACAAAAAGACTCTTGACACATCACCACTAGACGAGCCACCACAGACTCATCAATACTTCCAATGTTGGATTTAATTTGGATTTCCACAAATGTTTATTCAGATCGTGAATAATTATTACTCGTATCTATAATTCTAGGATTATTTGGGATTTAATTCGCAGTACCGTGAGTTTTTTTAATTTACATTTTCACTTTATATTCCAGGGAAATAATTTATTTGTTGAATTTTACAAAGCTTGTTGCTTCTCACTCTTTTATGTTACTTGTTTAAAACCGTTGAGTTGTAATAATAGCTAGATGGATTAAGTGTGTGATTGTAACAATGTAAAATATTAGGAAAACATCTTCAAATTAATTTCATTTTATTGGATTACAATATTTAAAAACAAATAACAGTAACTGAATAAACAATTATATTAAAGTGAACATAGTAGATATTTAACATTATCAGCACCTTTGAATTGAGCACACATACACTTAAATTAAACAGCTGTGTCGAGAAGAATTTTGCTATTTCGTGATTCGTTTTCACTGAAACTTTCAAGTAAGATCGCTCTCAGAGGGTTGTAGATGAAAACTAACCGAATAAATGATGCATAGGAAAACTTCTAATTCAAGTTCTACATATGTTTTTCTTTCATCGTGAGTCGAAACGAGTTGCTTTGAAATCACTTCAATGTAGAAATCACTTTCATCATTTGATATAAACTGGACAATGCCATGCCGTTTCTATGTTTTTATCTGGACACCTGCAATGATATTATTTTAGATTTCAAATTAATTTCTTCCAGGGCCAGCACAAAAAACATGTTTAGGATGAGCTAGCCGACTGTACATCAAAACTTTAAATGCCACCTGTATATGCTACCATCAATATGACACAAACAACATAAAGCTTATATATAGTAAATATAGTGTATGAATATGTTGTAAATTGTAAACTGTACTATTTTCATCCAGCTGCTTAGATATGCATCTTAACGGATCTTACATAAACATTGCTCGCAACTTTAATGAAACCCTTGCTTCCAGAAACAAAACAGCGTAATAATTTTATTTCCTTGACATACATCCTAAACAAAGAACAAATTGTTACTCCTCCAAACAGTTTAACGGCTTAGTTCTTTTGGCAAGAGGACACTACTAACACGTCTGTCTGTCTGTCTGTCTGTCTGTCTGTCTCTCTCTCTGTCTGTCTCTCTCTCTCTCTCTCTCTCTCTCTCTCTCTATATATATATATATATATATATATATATATATATATATATATATATATATATATATATATATATATATATATAAAAACTAATTTCTTTCCCTTTTATCCCTTACATATTGTTTGTAGGATGTAACATGAAGTTATCCCTCCTATGCTTGCGAGATTTACCATGAATATTTCCCTCCTATGTATGTGAGATATAACATATGTTCCCTCCTATGCCAGTGAGATATTACATATAGTTTTCCGTCTATGCCAATGAGATATAATATAAAGTTATTCCTCTATGCCTGTGAGATATGACATTCAGTTGTAATCCACTGACAACAGTCTTAATATGTTGCTTTCCAAAACGTTTTGATAAAAAAATTGAAACATGAAAACTGTCCTACCAGATTTGTCTTTGGACAGAAAATATTGTTTAAAAATATTTAACATTTTAAATACTTACAGATATTTCTTAGGGTGCATCTTTTTAAGACGTCCTTCTATGACTTGTTTTTTGAATTTTAAGATAATCTTACAAATGAAATCCACGCCTCTGAATGAATGATATAGTTTATGTTACTTTGATTTTGCTTTTGTCCGTTTTTTTATTATACAAAGTACAGTATCACAAAATCTCCTCAGGATAAAGAGTATAGCTTCCAGATGTCGTTGTAGAGCCATCGTCATCATCTCGGGATTGCAATGTACCTGTATTTTCAAAGAAAGAATTCACTGAGGAATCTCCCGTAAAGTCCAAGGGAGAACGTGCTGTGACGTAGGAATTTCTCAACGAAGAAGATTTTCTCAAGTCCTTGAATGGTCTATTTACATAGTATCTATTTAGGGATCTGTCATGATAGTAGTTTGATGTAGTATTGTCGCTAATTTTAGCACTATTTTCATTAGGTAATAACGATGAACACGGTCGCTTCAGCTGACGATAGAGGTCTTGACTATAAGGCTCCAGATCACTGACCGGACGTAGGAATTCTGGACACTTTCTCTGTATTTCTGCTTGGGGAAAATGAAATACTTTATGGTCATCTAGAAAGAAAACAGATAAAACATGAATCAGAAAGCTTGAAATAATTCTCAAAGTTAAAATAGTTCTTACAAGAATGATGGCTCTTCTAGTACAGGTAATATGTGCAAAACATATTAGACGAATTTTATTCATGCATTGATTGGCTTCGTTTTATGAGTTTAACCCCTTTTTTTCCAGCAAATAATAGGCTATACATAGCAGCCAGAATATTTGGTGGACGAAGAACCCGGGAAAGAGCCACCAACCAACTGGCAAGCTATCACACATACCCATGTTAACCAGCCAAGACTCGAACCAACACAGACAGAGGTGAGATGGCATTGATCGGTAAGCGAGCGCCTTATAACATTTAGCCTCTCGGGGCATTTATCCACTCGGCCACCGGGGCCCCTCATAATTGATGATGAAAGGTCCTTGGCATTACTGAGGCACAACTGATAAAATATGATAAGTCACTGGCTTTAATCCGAATCCATTACCTTCTATATTGAACATCTTGTAATCTTCAGCTGTGAATTTATGATATACAATACGCTTAGACTGATGATTCGTTGTATGTCACCAGTCTTTATCACAAAGTTTCTAGTTCATCTTGCATTAAAGTCAATGGTGCTTGACCCTGCACTCGTTATGTGTACGTCCGCCAACAAGTGCTTGTTACCACTCTTTAGTCCATATTCATGATCAGCTGAGCGAGATCCACGCATAATAATGAGATAATATTCCATCTAATTGGTTGACCTTTTTAACACTCTAAAGGCCAGAATTCTGATAAGGTCGACTGTCAAATAAATCAAATCAGCGATATCAGGTCTGATCGGGCCTCTTGTTTGCTATAATTTTCCTGATTTTACGTGCGTCATTTTCTAGAAACTCTAAATATCTTCATAAGTATAAACATGTTTGAATTTAAAGTCAATACAGATTTCTACGAGCAATTCAAGTTTGAGGAACATTTTTCCCCCCTAAACCAATCTGAAAAGTACGATATTATCTGCATTTTTAGGATAAGGGATAAACAAAAATAATTTCATGACTTTTCATGGTTTAAGAACAACGGTGGCTGAGAAGTAAAGCCTTGAAAAGTATCGACAGAAACGAAGAAGACCTGGTCATTATATTTTTAATCGGTAAGTTTTTGATTATATTGTAAAGCACGTACGTTCGACTTATCACATGATAACAAAAGTAAACTAGTGCTTTGATCGAATTCTTCTAAACCGATAGCATGCTTTTACCTGCAGAAGTTGGCACGCTGGACATATCTTCTTCACTGCCACCTTTCCCACTGTCACTTGGAATTGTCTCTCCAGACGAGTGGCTGTGACTGTCCTCCGGATGACCGGGGGACTGTAAATCAATCAACAGCAACAGTGTCAATTTATGAATTGCAGTTAAGTTCTATATCCGTTTTTGATTGCTAGATAACAAATAATTTTTCGATAGTCATCGATCGATCATTTCCTTCGTCTAGTTATCACTATTCTTACTTCTATGGATCATTGCGTGTGTGTGTGTGATTTCGGAATTTAACGTAGCCCTAAATTTTTCAGTCATATCGCTACGATGCCTGCATTGTGGAGGTTTATAGTGATGTCTAACACTGGGGCATCATGCCGCAGACATGTTGCATGATGTCCCACCCAGGCCGACCAGTCGTAACCTAACCTCTTAATGTTGAGCGCCTAGCGAGGCAGCTGTTAGTACAATTTGTGTAAGTCTTTGGTATGACTCAGCCGGGATCAAACCCACGACCTCATGCATCCGAGACGGACGCTCTAGCCACTTAGCCACTGGTGCAGATTATAATGTATTAATATTAAGTAGTTGAAAGTACATGTTGAAATATAGTGTGGCACAAATGAAATTCGATGTCAGGCAGCTAACAATTGTATTGACCATGATTGTATCTTTTTTAACAACATCGTTGTCATTTTTGTCGTTGTCATCGTCAGCATAATCGTCTTCATGATCAATCAATATCCTTCTTCTTCGTCATGTCATTATTATTATTATTATTATTACCCATACCTGCTGCTGATGTAGCTGATGTTCGTGTACCCACTGTTTGTCGTGTGCCTTTGACATCATCCGCTGCACTTTAATACTTTGCAGCTGCGTGTTGCTCTTGTCCTGTTCCAGTAGGAGACTGGATCTCGTATTACTGTACAAGCTTGGAGAACGGGGCTGCAATTGTAACGGATGATATTACTATGAATGACAACTTTCAGCTGGTGTATTTTAATTCTATTGAATCTGTGTGTCTCTGAGACGAGCAGACAGACAGAAAGACCTATCTAATCATTTACACATTAATTTTAGTAAGATGACAAGGAACATGGAGTCATTAAAGTTTGGCCTGAAAGGATTATAATATGTAGGAACACTGCAGAAGAAAAATGTATTCTTCAAAATAGACGTCTTGTCGCTAATGTTACAATTTAGCGTGTAACTTAGTACTAGCATTCCTTGAGTTGCAATACTTTTCTAATGCACAATTCTTCTCCTAGCTCTTTCTTGATGCAGAACAAGCATATTTTATTATGTATTATCTGTCCATTTAGAACAAACTATCTTAAAACTGTGCACAGGACAGATGGAGCATTTACCTAAAATGACCAGTGTATTATGAATGAGAACGTATTACCTGTCCATCTGTGTCAGAATCCATTTGAAGTGTGGAGTAGTCAGACAAACTGATGAGCCTGTTGCCGTTTAAAAGGTGATCATAAGAATTAGCAATGCTTAAATTCACATCGTTCTTATTCTGTTCATTATGTTTTTCTGTCCGACTGTCTGGACCTTTTTGAAATCTCTCTTTCGTACTTAAGGGTGTATTTGTTGTCAGTTGCGACTGAAATCCGAAATCAGACTCTGATGGGCTTTGCTCCTGAATAGGTTTGTGTTTTCTCCCATCAAGGTGTCGCAAGAAGAATATAACACCAATTATTGCTCCTGAAATCATAACTGTTGCCAGGACAACCACCACAGAGATAATAATATATTTACTTTCGTTGTCTGATGCTAAAGACGTAAGAGCACTAAAATTAGAATATATGAGGTCAATATTGAGAGTTACTGAAGAAGAAAGGGGTATTTTGCCTTTGTCTTTCACATGGATCGTCAGTAAAACCTTTATGTCAGAATCAATTTTAACAACATTTTGTACGAAAACACGTCCAAGGTTTTCATCAACTCCAAAAATTCCAAGATCGTTTCCTGCCGATATACCGTAAACTAGAATGCTGTTGACTCCTTCATCACTGTCATATGCCTGAATCTGGCAGACAAACGTATTCTCTTTATCTGGGTACAGAATAGAGATGGTGTTGTTTTTTTCGCTTGGATAAGTAATCCTTGGCGCATTGTCATTGACGTCTGTGACAAATACAGAAACATTAGCAATGCTGCTAAGTCTGGGTTGACCCTGGTCAGTAACCATGACTTGAAAATTGTAGCGACTCTGCTGCTCTCGATCCAGTTCCTTGTTTGTCTTGATTAGTCCATCTTTAAACACAACAAAAGGGACAGATGAATACTCTCCTAACATTGCAAACGATAACTGAGCATTGATTCCAATGTCCCCATCTTCTGCCTTTAGATAACTGACACTAGAATCAGATGGCAGGTTTTCTGAGATTCCAAAAGGGTCGGTAGTGCTAACGAACCGTGGTACCTGATCATTCTTGTCCTCAATATGTAAAGTCACTGTCGCAGTACCTGTCAAGGCTGGACTACCGAGATCTATTGCAAGAATCCTGAAGATAACGCTTTCATTTGCTTCTCTATCGAAGATTGTCGCAGCATAGATAATGCCATTATTAAGTCCAACTGTAACTATTCCCTGCCCATCCTCATGTATATAATACTGAACCAGTCCATTGTTGCCAATATCCTGATCAGTGGCAGAGACCTGTAGAATGACTGCAATGATATCATTATTTTCTGGGATGTATCCAATATAGTTTTCAGACTTGAATAATGGTTTGTTGTCATTCTTGTCAGTTACACGGACAAGAAACTTTGTTAAAGAACTTAGTCTGGGAGATCCATTGTCAAAGCAAACTATGGTAACATTATGTAGATCTTGAGTTTCTCTATCCAGTAAACCATTTACCGTCACTATGAATCTCTTAAGGGTTCTTGTGCTTCCAAGGTAGCCAACTGAAAAGAGTGAGCTGGATGACACACAAGAATTATTTCCATTTTGACCCGAATCAGTATCGATAATCTCTAGATTTGCCACAAATGTTCCTAAAGTAGCTGATTCTGAGATATTGATAAACCGTAAATTTCCTCCTACCGATGGAACAAGTGAGACTTCTGGAGCATTATTTTCAGAATCTATTATGTCAACAATTACTTGTGACTGGGATACCAAAGGCTCCACGCCATTGTCTACGGCCTCGACAATAAATGTGTAGCTATTTCCTTGTTCATTCACCACATCAATTTTTGTCTGTAACTCACCACTTTGGGCGTCAATAGCAAACATCGTCTTGATTGTGTCCGCGTCTGACTGATGATCACTAATTCTGTAAGTGACTTGACCATTTTCGCCAATGTCGGCATCTGTTGCAGACAGAGTTAGAATCACCGAATTTGGAGGTGTGGTTTCATTTATAGAAATTGTGTAGGTTGTGTTGCTGAACTCTGGTCTGTTATCATTCACGTCTAGAATTGAAATATTTACAGTTAAAGAACCTGACATTGGAGGGTCACCGCCATCTTTAGCCACAACGATGAGCTGATAAAAAGCTTGCATCTCTCTATCAAGTTTGCTGTTGACTATTATCTTAACCTGTACACTTCCATCTAAATTCGATTCTATCCGCAATCCAAATACACTATTTCTTGGGACAATGTCAATACCCTGGATAGAGTTATTTGCCCCTGTGTCCCTGTCCACGGGACTATCGATGCGGAAAGCTGAACCAATCTGCACTCCTTCTGATATCTGTAAGGTCGTACTCTGCTTTGTAAATAATGGAGGGTTGTCATTTATATCCTCGATATACACTTGCACTGTTATATATTTATAAAAGCGACCATCCTGATAATTTATTCCAACATCAAACCTCAAAATACATTTGAATGAAAACTCACAGATTAACTCTCTGTCTATAACAACCAATGTGGTGAGATCTCCCGTCTCTCTGTTAATGTGGAACAGACTCTGGTACTGTGGGGATGAGAAAAAGTAGTATTCATATGTTCCATTACTTTGGGTTATGTTGGCAAGGGCTGTTTGCTTTTTTAAGCTTCCAACCAGAGTGCCGATTTTTAATTCCTCAAGCATGGTGAAATTCATGATTGGTGCACTGGTTTCAGCAGAACTACAGAATGTCAAAACAGAGCACATTATCAAAAATAGGTCAATATTTACAATCAGAATCACGCTTGCCATTCTTGACACTCAACTTCCTTGTTCCAATATCAACCAAAGTAGATGACTTTATCTGAAAAGATTAAATTAAGAATATTTTAAATCTAACATAGATAAAATTACCTAACAACAAGAACAATCCTCCAAAGAGTATAAATAAAATAAATAAGCGGCTTATACTAGTAAGCTTAGTAAGTTTGAAAACAAATACCAAGAAGAAGAAGAAAAAAAAAACAATTGTTGATCAATCTTTGCCATTTTAAATGTTCCAGCTTTTGCGCCACACAAAACCGCATGCAGTTTAAATGTCTCAGCTTTTGCGCCACACAAAACCGCATGCAGTTTAAATGTCCCAGCTTTTGCGCCAAACAAAACCGCATGCAGTTGTAAAACGTGCACAAAAACTCAAACGCAACGACCTGGAAGAAATCGAAATTATTTTGAAAATCCTCAGATCGGACATGCTGTACGATTATGAATGACCAAAATCTCCTTCACGCTATGTGCGTTCCAACTAACGCAATGCTCTAATCATGCCACCTTTGAAAAGAGAATCGGAGAGGTCAAGGGGTGCCTTAGAAGGTGTGCGTAGAAAAGGAACTACACTAAGGATGCTGTTAACAAAAGTAGACTTTTCGACAGACGAACCCTCCAGAAATTTAAAACATAGAAAACCAAAATGCGTTTCCCTTTCGTGCAAACTTTCCACCCCTATGCCCCAAATGTACGATCATACGCAAGCATCGGCATCATGTTAAATCATCCTAACGTCTCAAGGATATGTTGAAAGTTTCTATGGTTGCGTACCGTAAACCTAAAAGATATGTGCCACTCAATATGTTTGCAAAACCATTGAATTCGGAAAACGAATTAACAATCACAAAATCCACATTCGGAATAAAATCAATGTTATCAAAATTACAGCCAATTATTAGTTTTTCACCCGACACTAATTTTGCGCTATTTTTTGAGCAAGTAATTATATTTTATTACGTTATTGCCTTTATTATTATTATTATTATTGTTATTTATACCATTAATATAGTTTTTGTCCATTACACAGTTATCTTAACATCATCCCTTTAAAACCTCCTAGCATAACTCTACCGCGATATAATTTTTTTACCAAATCTTGTAGATGGCGATCGATCTCTCGCCACTCTGTGTTTCCGTCCGTTGTTCACAAATTAGAATTAGGTCAAATTATACTGGCTCGCTATGTGATAGACACAAGAACCGGCTCGTCTATTAATTTTTGCATTACTTTGTATTGCTATAGCTCTCGTTGTAAATTGCGATAGTGATTTTCTAAAATGTAATTTATTTAGTAGATTCTTGTTTGTTTTATATATTCAAATTGTTTTTCCCCGACGAAACGTTATCAATATTTGTGTGTGTTTCTCTCTATACACAGACAATGGAATGATTTAATTTTTTTATGTTTTATTTCAATTACTGTTTTATACACGGTAGTTACAGACGCTAAACTTGTGAACTTTATGTGAAGACGTAACAGTTTATTTTATATAAAACAAACTTCACAACCCTGGCATCACGAGATAATAATAAACCATGGCATAGCAGCAGCATAATGAACTGATCACAGAAGGTAAGAAAATGATCCCAAAACTGCTTGACTTAAACTCTCTTGTTTAGGGCAATAATAATAAACAGTTAAATAAAGAAGCAAATTACCAACACAATGCCACCTAAAACCTTATGATTTCCTACGAACAAAAAAGATATCGATATGAATTGCTTTTTTAAAAAATATATACACCATAAACAGTATTATTGTTATTATTATAGATTTTCTTACTTTAAGGAACGTTCTCCAAAGCCAAGCACACACGATTGGACTGCCCATTCAAAGGTACACATCTCTTGGACATGGAAACGTTTGAAATGATGTCATGGCTGATTTTATATGTATCTCTGAGACATATTTCAATAAGGTTATTTGTAAAAAAAATGCATTAATTTATGGAAAATGAAACTGGCAGCAAGCAGTATTTTGTACATAGTAAAAACAACAAGAGGGAAAACAGGGTAAGGTCTGATTACCGACTTAACAGCAATTGCGGTTACATGACGAAAATAGTTTTACCTCATGGAAAATTCCAGTTTTAAAATTCCTTCCATATCCTTGTGTTTACTCCGAATAAGTTGGTAGTGAAATATACAGAAACTATACATACAGCAGAAAGACCACGTTCTTAAAACAAGCTGCAAAAGTGTTAGATTCCAATAATAAAATGGACCCGTAATGAGAACTTCTTGCACTCATGTTTACCTGAAAGGTAATCATTTCACTTTCATGCTGGATCGTTTCCTCCTTTAATAGGTTTAATATATGTTTATATCTTATAGATATTTGCACATGTATCTACACACCTGGCAGTTATAAAGTCTGAAAGCTTCGTTCGAAATGATATTGTCTAATCCTGAATATGCCCACCTTTTATCTAATTCTGTATTATGTCACCAATCTAAATTTTGTTTAGCCAACATAAAAGAAGAGCTTCACTCCAGTCTTAGAGTCAATGTATGTTATTTAATTCTTCCGTTTGTTCTGGTTCCATAAAATCACTCCGTAGATCTATCAATTCAGTGCCTGATTGACAACACAATAATTTCCAATAAAGAAGAGAAAATCAGGAAATCCCATGGATTATCAATGCCCAAAACATGAAAGCCTTGGTATCTGTATCAGTAACAACTCCAATAATAAGTCACTACCAAATGCTACCTAGATCAAGTCATATAAAGCTACGAGGAGCGTCTCCACATTTATCACTCTTAAACTGCGGGAGTCTATGATAGACGGGTTCCCTTAACTCCTCAGCACAAAGGCGCTAAAGCTTAATAACCAACAGCGAGTCTCGTATTTCATATTCATAATTAAGTTCAAATGTTAGGCACTCAAGCAGACACTCCGATGCTCTCGAAACGTCCTGTGATTTTGCAAGGTGTTTGCAAAGAGGCGCATCGTTTTCATGTCCATCCACTTTTTGATACAAAAGCCCTGGTGTGTCTCGAGTGAATTTTATCAGCGCAATAGGGCAGGCCATGCAGGTCGCAATATCAGGGTTAAGTGCAATGAAATACATCGATTAGTCTGTTTAGGTGTATCGTTGATGGTCTACCGCACAGCGATTGCATTTGAAAGCTATTTTAAGACATATCGATTAAATGGCTTGGTATGAAATGATTTGCTGTGAGTGAAAGTCGGGTGAAAACTTCAACAAAGAAGTTAGAAATGATACACTGCTGATGACAAGCTGTTTAAAAAGAACTTAAATGCACTCAAGACGATAAAAGATAGAAATAAAGTAGCATGTTTGATTTAATTATGACTTCAACAAACTCCTATTCAATCAATAAGTCTGAAATCCTTTTCTTTACTTGTTTTAAATCAAGAATTCCTGTCAGTGGAATCAAACGGACTTTAAAAATATTTTCACATTAAATTCTTTTTGTAAATAATAGTTTTGCTCAATTTCTTGGTAATTCCACAACATTAAGAAGCACTTTCGATTGCAGAATACGTCATGATCTTAGCAATTTGATTTTAATCATTTAAAGAAAAAGAGACACGTATTTATTCCATCCCTGATATTCTGCATGAAGTCTCGTGCTAACATTTAGGATAAAGTGCATAATATTTCATGTCTCTCGAACACACACGCACGCACACATACATACACGTACGCACATATGTATAAAATATAATATAAAACCCTCGATCATAGTATTCTTTGAGTAAAACGTGATGACATTGATTGTGTGTATGACTACCACGATTACATTTAAGATGGAAGTGTCAGGCCGCCTTACAAGAAGAACAATATGTGACCCGTCACCTTCTCGTCATTGAAGCATAGTACAGACATTCGTAACAGCTACCTTTCAGTCAATGGTCGGTTTTTCTTGCACGTAGATGTTTCGTGTAGGACTTAAAAGATTGACGTGTTTAAATTTTACGTGAAGAAAGCTTCTTAAATTATAAAAATAAAACACTTGATCGTGTTAACGCTCTACCTACATGTGCCTTTTGCAAGGAAATCACGCACCTTTTCAGCATCAGTGCTAGAAGCCCAAATTATGCTTATGAAAAATATGAACACTAGAGGACACATACTGCTCTGCGCAATCGCGTCTCGGCTATATGGTTATTTACTCTACAGATTTGGATATTATCCATACACAAAACAAGTCGGCAGACATGTATATACATGAAGAGTCTAGTTCCAAACAATTGGCTCCTTTACCTTGTTTACTGTGAGAACTTGCTTTGGTCAGTCTAAATTATGTCTTTGAATGTAATTGGAACTAAGTACAACTGTTCGTAAAAAAGGCGTTAACATCTGTTTTTACGAAACGTAAAATTACCCTTGCTTATTGGAGCACTTCAGTTATCAAAGTTTTAGTTTCAGTAGTGCGTAGGTTTTCACCCTATCAGGCTCTTTACATTAGGAAATATGTCAGTCTTGAATGTAGTCTATATTTATATATTACCTAAATGGAAGTGGTCGGTTCAGAAAAACAACGGAACTTATGAGGTTTGGACAAATAGTACACGTCCCATACACTCTCTAAAACTCAGGTGGTCCAGTCTATTCTGCATATTTAATAACGTGATGCAAACGGTAGACTGTAGAACATCAGCTGATCTAATTTCAGGGCTGTAAGCTATATCCAGGACTGTAAGCTATTACCACTTTATCCAGGAATGTAAGCTATTACCACTTTATCCAGGACTGTAAGCTATTACCACTTTACTCAGGACTGTAAGCTTTTGCCACTTTATCCAGGACTGTAAGCTATTACCACTTTATCCAGGACTGTAAGCTATTACCACTTTACTCAGGACTGTAAGCTATTACCACTTTATCCAGCACTGTAAGCTATTACCACTTTATGCAGGACTGTAAGCTTTTACCACTTTATCCAGGACTGTAAGCTATTACCACTTCATCCAGGACTGTAAGCTATTACCACTTTACTCAGGACTGTAAGCTATTACCACTTTATCCAGGACTGTAAGCTATTACCACTTTATGCAGGACTGTAAGCTTTTACCACTTTATCCAGGACTGTAAGCTATTACCACTTTATCCAGGACTGTAAGCTATTACCACTTTACTCAGGACTGTAAGCTTTTACCACTTTATCCAGGACTGTAAGCTATTACCACTTTACTCAGGACTGTAAGTTATTACCACTTTATCCAGGACTGTAAGCTATTACCACTTTATCCAGGACTGTAAGCTATTACCACTTTACTCAGGACTGTAAGCTATTACCACTTTATCCAGGACTGTAAGCTATTACCACTTTACTCAGGACTGTAAGCTATTACCGTTTTACTCAGGAATGTAAGCTACTACCACTTTATTCAAGACTGTAAGCTATTACCACTTTACTCAGGAATGTAAGCTATTACCAGTTTAATCTGTTAACATGTACTATCTCTACATGTGACTGCACTACAAGCTGTTGTATCATCGTACACTATTCCGTATTTGCAACACATAATATGTAACAAAAGTTTTCTCTACCCACAATTCCCTCGTAACGTATTATGTAAACTCCAGGTGCAACTCTGTTGATTAATAATGGGGTTGGCTAGGAAATATACATTCTCATTCACGAAGGCCTTTGTGTTTAAAATCACGCTTTTTCGAAACAATTAAGATGATGAATAAACTAATACACTAATATTGTATTACTTCTGTCAGTTTAACAACCTCATAAAATGACTCGAGATAATTGCTGATACTTTGCTCCCAGTGGATTATTGTTACTGAAATTTTACACGTTTAGATGAAATTCCGTGCCGCGATATAATATATTATGGCTAAAATAACTTGATTGTAATGAATTAATTTTGAAAAATGATAATTACGCCAGAGCCGGTTACATAACTCTTAATGCTAATTGAAACGGGTTTTTCATTTTCCTACACCGTGTCGTAGTGTGTCATATTTCGTCTCCTTTGTTAGAGCTCTGTAGTTTTTCTGAGTGAATGAAAAGTTGTTTCCGTAGTTTCTAATGGCACTTTCAGCAATTTATTTGACTATACCATCCAGAGGTACAGGTAACAAAGTTCCGGTCTCAAAGTCAAACCAAAGCAGACAATCCGGATAGTCTTGAATGGACATTGAACATGTGACCACTAGGTTACGACTCTGACGCTCAACCAACTGAACTTTCGCGGCATCCACGTGGATGTCGTTAGTTTCCCAGCGATAAATCAATCTTTTATAATGAGGACTCTAATCACTCCGAAATGTGGAACATTTGCTTGGTGTTTAAACGCCAAATCCGCTTATTATGTTTCGCTTGTGACTGGTTTCAGAAATGTATCAGTGAGCTGTTTGATATATATAATGCATCCATCATCGAGGTATTACTGGAGAAGTATGACATGTTGTTTGATATTCTAGGTTACCTGCATGCAGGTACAATGTACCAAGGATTTTCATCCAATAATTATAGCATATGCCAGAGAAAACGTTTTATGTGGCAAATCTGAGATTACTAAAGTTGTCTAGTGTAATACATAGATCAGACAGAAAATGAATCTGCATTCAGCATTTAATAATATCCACCCCTTCTCTCAGTAAACGAGAAATCATTTCCGTTGGACAACTTGATATAAATTAACGTATTGTCGTGTGTCACTCGAACTCTAACGCGTGCCGGTACCTGTAGACCACCGACTAATACTATCTGAGGCAAAGGTGTGAGCATCACGTGATTGCCAGGCACACTGCCAGGATGATGGACTTTCAGGCCTAATGTCCGTCACCTGTTGGACTGCCACTATGTACATATACAAATTAAGATCGTCATAACTGAAAAACTTTCATTCAGTTTCAGTATACACCACAAATCAACACTTCTTCACACTAGATAAGTGACTACAACATACTGATTTGATATATGCAGGCGATGTTATGTCCGCTCTGGCAATAGGTCATTTGTAACTAATATAGTAGTCATAAACTTACATGAGTGATAAACACAGTGATGTTATGTCTCTTTTGAAGATTCTTGTCATTTTTCTTTTCACATATATATGCAAGCCATTGTAATATAAAAGTATGCCTTAAAACGTGTTTTTACTGTCGAAAGTAGTATATGAATTTGGATCAGTGTTTCACAATAGTTGCGATAAACGTGTAACACTTGAGGAAGAAATATAGCAAAACCATCGAATCTTAATTCTGCATACATGTCATATCTAAAATATTTCAGTCAATACGATTCACTTACTGGTAAATATCACTCCATATCTGTGTCTGTTCATAAGCTAGTTTCTGGTCCCCGTGGCATTCGGTTTACGTAAGTTTCACTGCATATAAAGAAGTCAAATCTTCCCAAACAGATAAAAAAGAGTACATTTGTACTTGACATATCTTTTTCATTGGAGACAACAAAGTTTACCCCGGTAAAGTGACACCAGACGTCATAACTACAAGTCCTTGTACATAAAAGGGAAAAACAAATGCATGCATGCAGTTGTTAACTCCACAGTATGTTGACCATATATGATTCCTGTCAGTGAATGCATAAATATCCGATTGCAAATGTCAGCTATATATGACCCACAAGGGTGATGAATTGCAGTGTTTTGTTCATAACAGGGAAAGCTTACACCTTACCGTATTACAAACCCACATTGTAACTACCATAATGGTTTTTTTTTTCACCGTTGAATAATACCTGTTATCATGCCGGTACATCATAAAATGACTATTTATTATCAATCTTGTAGCTAGACCCAATCCTGTGTATTTAAGCTGTTTATCTGATGTGACGGAAGAAAAGTCGAAAATGATTGCTCTCGATCAGGTTATTTTGCTTTCTATAATAGATGAGATGTCTCTCCCAGGGACCACTCCGGTGGCCTAGAGGTTAGTGCGTCCGCCTCGGATGTGGGAGGTTACGGGTTCGATCCCCGGCCGAGTAATACCAAAGACTTATAAAAATGGTACCTACAGCTGCCTCGCTAGGCGTTCAGCATTAAGAGGTTAATGTTAGGACTGATTGGCCTGGTGTGACTGGGTGGAACATCATGCTACATGTCTGCGGCATGATGTCCCAGTGCTAGATATCACTATAAACTGTCACACTGTAGACATCGTAGCGATATGACTGATTTATATATATATATATATATATATATATATATATATATATATATATATATATATATATATATATATATATATATATATATATATATATATATATAAAGCTACGTTAGAAGTCTTAATCACACACACACACACACACACACATAGGTAATTTTAAGGCTTAGGCTTCAATGCAGTTTATTGTAATGGATACGTTCATGTTCAATGAATTTATAATCAGAAAGCATCATGAGTTTGTTACGCAGTTATTATCTTACGACCATTAGAGTGTGGACATACATGGTTCTAGATATAGTGGATCTGAAAGACTGTCTGATCGAAAAGATGATAATCCATTTGCCTGTAAGCATATGTTCATAAATTAGGTTTATATTTCGTGTTTTGAAGGACAAATAATTATCTGAAAAATACTATCTACATGAAAAATATATCTATCTGACAAATACTAAATACATAAAAAATATGAAAAGCTAAATTGAGGAAGTGTATTTAAAAATAGGATATACTTTGTGTAAAAATAAATAAAAGTGCAAAATACAATTGTGTTAACTTTATATTCGCCAACAAGATATCGGAAATTGTAAATTATCAAAATCGTAAATGCCACAGAGTTTGATAAAAGCTGATAACTCAGTTTGTTATTATTCATAGTCAGTTTGGACGACAAACAAGGCAGGAAGACACAGACCAAATCAAGAAAGACTACAAATCAAGAATGAGGACACAGACCAATTCAACAAAAACTACAAATAAAGAATCATGATACAGACCAAATCAAGAAAGACTACAAATAAAGAATCATGACACAGACCAAATCAACAAAGACTACAAATAAAGACTGAGGACACAGACCAAATCAAGAAAGACTACAAATCAAGAATGAGGACACAGACCAAATCAAGAAAGACTACAAATAAAGAATCATGACACAGTCCAAATCAACAAAGACTACAAATAAAGAATGAGGACACAGACCAAATCAAGAAAGACTACAAATAAAGAATGAGGACACATACCAAATCAAGAAAGACTACAAATAAAGACTGAGGATACAGACCAAATCAACAAAGACTACAAATAAAGAATGAGGACACAGACCAAATCAACAAAGACTACAAATAAAGAATGAGGACACAGACCAAATCAGGAAAGACTACAAATAAAGACTGATGACACAGACCAAATCAAGAAAGACTACAAATAAAGAATCATGACACAGACCAAATCAACAAAGACTACAAATAAAGAATGAGGACACAGACCAAATCAACAAAGACTACAAATAAAGACTGAGGACACAGACCAAATCAACAAAGACTACAAATAAAGAAAGAGGACACAGACCAAATCAACAAAGACTACAAATAAAGAATGAGGACACAGACCAAATCAGGAAAGACTACAAATAAAGACTGATGACACAGACCAAATCAAGAAAGACTACAAATAAAGAATGAGGACACATACCAAATCAAGAAAGACTACAAATAAAGACTGAGGACACAGACCAAATCAACAAAGACTACAAATAAAGAAAGAGGACACAGACCAAATCAACAAAGACTACAAATAAAGAATGAGGACACAGACCAAATCAGGAAAGACTACAAATAAAGACTGATGGCACAGACCAAATCAAGAAAGACTAAAAATAAAGAATGAGGACACAGACCAAATCAAGAAAGACTACAAATAAAGAATGAGGACACAGACCAAATCAAGAAAGACTACAAATAAAGAATGAGGACACATACCAAATGTTTACCCTTAATATGCATCGGAATTTAAAACTAAAGGTCAACACTTGTAACCTCAGAGTATTTGATTGTTAGAAATAAAACTATTTTCTATGACGACAGGAATAAAGACAGCAACTTTTGATAAGATGGCACATATTGCGGATCAGCTTGGGCATATACACTCTTTCATCATCATTACAACTCGGTTTGTAATTTTGGCAATATTAGAGCTTCAAAAATATGCGTTATATTTTGGATCAGACTTACTCAGTAGAACCAATGGTTTTAATGAGTCTTGTACAGTAGAACCAATGGTTTTAATCAGAATTACTCAGTAGAACCAATGGTTTTAATGAGACTTGTACAGTAGAACCAATGGTTTTAATCAAAATTACTCGGTAGAACCAATGATTTTAATTAGACTTACTCAGTAGAACCAATGATTATAATGAGTCTTGTACAGTAGAACCAATGGTTTTAATCAGAATTACTCAGTAGAACCAATGGTTTTAACGAGTCTTGTACAGTAGAACCAATGGTTTTAATCAGAATTACTCAGTAGAACCAATGGTTTTAATGAGTCTTGTACAGTAGAACCAATGGTTTTAATCAAAATTACTCGGTAGAACCAATGATTTTAATCAGACTTACTCAGTAGAACCAATGATTATAATGAGTCTTGTACAGTAGAACCAATGGTTTTAATCAGAATTACTCAGTAGAACCAATGGTTTTAATGAGACTTGTACAGTAGAACCAATGGTTTTAATCAAAATTACTCGGTAGAACCAATGATTTTAATTAGACTTACTCAGTAGAACCAATGGGTTTTACACTTTAATATTAATGATGTCAATTTTCATTACATGCTCACGTGGATAACAAGCATCACTGGTCATTGTTGCACATTTAAGAAAGGAAAGAAGAAAAAAAAACAATCGTCATGGTTACGTATCTTAAATAACATAAGCAACACTAGCATTTTCTATAAACATGGCACAGATAAACTTACCAATATTATATGCTGTCCATGAAAAAGATGGACGCAAGTCTCCACGTTTTCCTAGAAATGATAAAAAATATGCATTTTCTTCAACTTATACTGTGCGCCATATTGAATCTTTTTCTATAGAGGTTGATTTGGCATTTTCACTGTTAACGTTAACGCCTCTGAGTACATCTGAGAGGCACCCTGAGGCCTGACTCTATGAAAACGTTTGATTTATAAGTCAATATAATTGACAATTGTCAAATGTCACAAATCCTCGTACATCTTAATTCTTTAGGCCCCACTACTCATACAAACCCTTCCTTCTATCTGTTTCTGTCAAAAATGAGAGTATACAAAATGTATATTTCAAGCTCTATGGAAAACCTTAGTAAGTATATATGCACCTTAAAGATTCCACGTGTGCTGCATCTTGTAGTAACTGGATTCTTGACACAGACAAGGACCTACGTTCGTTAAAAACTGACATCTGACTAAATTACAGACAAATATCGCATGATATTATATAGAAGTGTCAGACTGACCCAGTAAGAACTTGTGCAACTGCTAGACTAATTATGTTATAGTTTCGATGCGACTCACTTCATCCGTGTCACAGTCATAAGATGGGACTGAATGACACATACAGAAGTGTAACTACATTGCATGACAGAAAGAAGACATACAAGTGTTATCATTTTCTGGTATCGATGTATTTTCTAGAATCTTTTAGATCATATTCTCATCAACTATTTTAAAGTAGTTTTCAAATATAAATGTGTCATGTGACTTTTCTTTAGGAAATGAAACATAAATTTATATTTCTTGCTTCCCTGCCAAGGGTTTAGATGAATGTATGGAATATATTTGTTCTTGATACGACGGGATGATTAAAATTGAAACAATAAAGAAGAAAATGCAAACTTTAATGAACATCACATTCAATAAAATAAATGTATAGCTGCAAAACGATGTAGTAAAAAACCAGAGTCAGCATACGCAGGAGCACTTGAATCAAGGAAAACAGAAATAAAATATGCTCCAAGGAAAACATGTTTTTGTTTCACTTTAATCTGTTTTGTCTGATACCATTTCCTGAATCTTTAATCTACCGGGAAAGTACAACTTACCGCGAAATAACTAGTTCCAAAACGAGTTTATATTTGTGGAGAAGCTCATATTTCTTTTTTATTATATGTATTTATTGTGAAAGGTCGCCCAATGATAATACTGAATTTTAAAAGTCCTTTAAACAAAACTCATGTCTCGGTCAAAAATGTTAAAATAGAGGAACCAAACAGAGAAGTTGAAAGAAAAGAGAGAGGGAATAAATGAGAATAAAAAAAGAAATAAGTGAATGAACTGAAACCTTTACAGTGAAAGAAGTGCAGATAATTATTTAAAATAATGCGTCAAAATTTCTTCGTGCTGAGCTGCATATCATAATATGGTTTTCTTGTATATTAATCATCGTAACAGATTAATGAGATTTTAATTAGACCCCAAATTCATGTCGCCTGTATAATTATTAAAACATCTCAAACATTGCTTAGGGCATATACATCAGAACCTCCCAACTAAATTAGCTTTTATTACCAGTACACGCTCTTGTGGTTAGTATAGGGAACTTGACCTGTTAAAGAGGCAAGGGTGTTAGTTAGCATTGTCCGGTACCCAATTTTCAGACTCTTTATGGCGCTAAATATGGAGAGCGGGTGTGTACTAATCACACTGCAACACCCTTTTGCTCCCTAATGGGGTATAATCGTTTGACTATTACACGTATGCCATATGGAGTTCAAATTTGCAATTACATGAGACAGGTTGATACACTTTTGGATTTTGTTTGCGAAGATATTCCAGTTTCTGCTTTTTGTTGTTTTATTAAAAAAGGGAGAATGCACTAATTCAATTATTGAAAAATTATGTTATTTATATTTTCTCTGAGCTTTCTGTTCATTTGTTAAAATTGGGAGAATACACTTATTCAGATATTGAAATATAATCGTGTTAATGGTATTTTCTCTTAGTTTAACAAATAGAAGTGAAGGTTTCCAATAGTATTCTACAAAGCTGGTTAGACTGACATTATGCAAAGTTTTATATTCAAATTGTCCCCAAAATCGTTACTCGAAGCTGACCGTGCAGTATTGTTTCAAAGAAGTATTCTTCTAACGTTTGTATTTAAGAGATACATTTACTGCATTTTCATATACGAGAATAATCAACGTACTGCATTTGTTATAGGCAAAAATGTAAACAGCATCTCTTGTGGTGAATAAAGCTAATTCGTACTCGAAAACTGACAGAAAATCTTAGTCTCACTTATTATGTTAGATTAAATTTTCAGTCACGACATTTGTTGGTTGTTGAACTAATTCGTTTTAACTTGGTATATTATATTCCAACAATATGTGAAATGATTTTGCCAGTTTGTGGGAGAGCTTTTGGCATCAAAAACATTTTTTTTAATGTCCATTTTCTGATTTGTGATTTTGTGATTTAGATTTGGAGCGTAGTTTTAACATTTTTTCAGTCATATAGCTACAATGTCTGCAGTGTAACAGTTTATAGTGATGTCTAGCACTGGGGCATCATGTCGCAGACATGTAGCATGATGTCCCACCCGGTCACATTATCCTGACACCAGGCTGACCAGTCCACTAACCCCTTAATGCTGAGCGCCAAGCGAGGCAGCTGTTAGTACCATTTTTGCAAGACTTTGGTATGATTCGGCGAGGGTTTTAACCGGCGACCTCCCGCATCCGAGGCGGACGCTCTAACCACTGGGCCACCGTAGCGGCATATGTCCATTTCAAAAGTTCTAAAAATTAAACCCTCGCTCGATTTAATTGTTAGCATCAGTTCGCGGTTTCTTTATATTCTCTAATACACATATTTTTAACTCACCCTGGTAAATAGGCTTAATTGGACAATCAATCAATCAATCAATCAATCAACCAATCAAGCAAGCAAGCAAGCAATCAAGCAATTAATCAATCAATCAATCAATAAATCAACGATCAAACGAACGAACGAACGAACGAACCAACCAACCAACGAATGAATGAATGAATGAATCAATCAATTGATAGTACCAACGTAAATATGTCACTATTCCTTTTCGTAATATCAGGGTCAAATAGCGAGCCTTTATTTCTCAGTGTCACGTACTCTACTTTACCCATAATCTTCAGTTCAAACGGAATGTTTTGTATGTAGTCACTACAGTCCATACTAAATAATAACGTAAATGCAGAGACCTTTAGAGAGTACTTTAGATTAAAGAAACAACATCCCCTCTAGCAGACAATCAGTAGGAGAATAAAAAGGAAATCAATAATCCCCAAATAATTAACAATAAACATAATTAAGAAATATTGATTTGAAACTCAAATATATTAATCTCCAAAACATTTTACATTACAATGCTACACGTTTTGCGTGTCCTTTTGATACAACTTTATGAGAGATGAAACTGCCTTTTTTGATGATGAACGATGAAAATTAATACATTGCAAGATTAAACCTTACCAATATGAAACAGGTAAACAACTGTTTCCTTACAGTCAACACGATACTTTCCTTCTGTAAAGGTCAATCCAAATAAGTTTTTCTTACAGGAAACAACTTTGCCTGAGCTTAAATGAAATACTCTTCCAACTGGTGAAAGTTTGAATTCAGCACCTTTCCGTCATACTCCTGAATAGACAGGAAAATTTGAATACTGATAATTCCTTGTCTCCACTGCAATCACTGTATCAAAGATACGATCTTGCTAACATAAAATTCCTCATCTGACTGGCAAAACAGCCACTTGATCTGGGGTTTATAAAGAAATACCCAGGGTGCATCATTAATTATCGATGTCCATCTTCTCTCTGTAATTAAGTGTCAATTTTCAATGTAACCTGTCACACAATGATAAACTACATACCTGGTATTTCTCTGCCACTTATACTGTGGAAAATACATTTCATTCTAATCTTTAAATCCAATTTTTATTTTCGCTCATTTTCACTCTTCTGCAATAAAATTACACCACTTTACTCAACTCAAAATTGACCTCTTTGTCCATTACTCAATGTTGATTGCCAAAGAGTACTCTCTGAAGATTTCCTTTCTATCTAGTCATACCAGATAAAAGAAGTTAACATAAATTTTCATTGTCCGCCACGGTACTTAACCTCATTGATTGAAATTGGCAATGGACATTTAAGATAAACACCTAGGTAAAGCCCCAATTTAAACCCGTTTATATTGCTTCTTTAGATTATGTGTGTCTTTTGGTAGGTATCAAAGGTGACTTGCAATCAATACTAAACTAGCAGCTTCAAGTGCACACAAGTGACCATTGTCCAGTGTGTTACTCAATGGTGTCTTTGTTGTGGCGAATCCAAGTTTATCTGCTACTTCCCTGTCAAGAAAACATTGAAAAGATAAATTGTATTTATATCAGTTAACTTCGGTAAAGAATGCGTATGGCTTGCTTTAATGAAATAAAATCGGGACATACATTTTCACAAAATAATTCTATGGTGAAATGCCTAATGCTTAATGACTTTTTCGTGCAAATTTTTGACTTTTTGAAGATAGAAAAAATAGCAAGGAGAGAGAGAGAGAGATATCTTGATCTTTCAAACAGTACCTTATTATGACCCAAAAAGTGCATTATTGGAGAAAATATTGTTACGCAGTGCTATAGTAAAAACGTTTTCTCTCTTCAGAGTTGTAGATTTCTAACTAAAAGTCATTTGCTATAAATGCATTCACATAATACGCTATTTTGCGGATACCGAAATTAATCATGAAACATTATGTCTCTTAGCCGAGGTGCCACGTGTAGCGCATTATGTCCCTTAGCCTAGGTGCCACGTGTCGCGCATTTAAAGTAGGGCAGTGACATAATATGCCAATATTTATGATTATGGCAATGATCTTGATTTTATATAACACCTTAGGAAACTAGGAACACGACCATGCATAAACTTTGGATTCAGTATATGTATAACAATATATGCGTGTTATATATTCATTATGTATAGAGACACAAGTTTCGACAATATCCATTAGGTTTATGAACGTTTAATTTAAATGACTTGCCTCGAAAGACATTCTTGTAATTTAAATACAGAGCCTAAACACAGAGTCACCGACTCTTCCTTTCTGAATAATCAACTGTACGTTAAATTCAGCTGCTGTGCTGCAGGAATTCTTCAGTCCTAACTTCCGGTACCTAAACAGACTAAAACTTATTTCAATATTGAAGAATTGCGATCTGCGCCTACGCATGGAAAATATATTCATAAACTGTGTATGAAAAGTTAAATTAGCATCCGTTTTTTTCATTAAGCGAGAATGTAATATTTACCCCTAATAGTCTGCATATCCAAAAGCCACTCTGTGATGCTGTCAAAAGTGAAGAAGTTGACAATTAACAAAATATAAAAGAAAGGCTCAATAACACTTACTATTGTGAAGGAAGACAAACTGTTCTTTTAATCTGAATAATTGCAGTGTATACCAGCACACCGCAACACTGGTATCGCAGTTTTTCGTTTCCTGCTGAGTTTAATTAGAGTGGACTACATGCTGAGTAACAATTTGATTTTCGTTTCAATACATATTTCCCAAATTGTCTGCTTAGATTTTGTTATCAAAATTCATGAATGCCAGTTGACACTGATAGCACGTTTCAACATAAAATTTGGTTAAAGAGTTGATAAACATGTGAACAGACATGCATAAAGACAGACAGACTCACATACAGATAGACAGACGGATAGACGGACACTGTATTTCTGTCAGTGAGGAGGGGGAAAACAAATTATCCTAGTTTCATTAACAATCTTGAATGGTAGTTTATAAAAAATTTAAATAATTGACTCATGCTGTCAATTTTATGCAATTTAGCTACTGAAGCTGTTTCCCATAGTGCCAAAGGAAAAGCTCAATATGGTTTTTACTCCTTTCTATGTCGATGAAAAATAAAGAAAACTAATACTTCATATCCGATAATTAATGCTTTATTTCGTTTATATTTAGCACTATTTTCCGAGTCTCGTGAATTTTAAAGTTTGAAAATATAAGTTACAACCAAGTTCGCATAAGTTTTTCATCAGAGTTGATAATTACTAACAGTCCAACAAGTGCATTTTGAGAAACCGAACAGTGGGTTTTTGAGACCAAAACCTGAAGGTGGGTTGCACTATGTGATTATTTACACCAGAACCAATCGGCTATAACTGATGCAATCCATAGCAAATAGACCAAAAAAGGAAAAGAAACAGTAACACAAGGAAACAACTAAGGAACAGAAATCTCATCCTCCTTACTCGTACGAATTCATCCAACAATGATTGCGTGCTCACATTACGGCCAATTCTTGTTTCCAAATTGTATCGTGCTAAATGCCTGCCAATCTAAACCGGAAAACAATTTGTATAGTGTCAGACGACGGGTATGTTTTTCTGGTCATGACTTTGAATGGCTGTAGGATAACCAAAACATATTGGGTGATATATATCTTTCAGAATTTGGTTTGCCTTGATTTATTTCAAGAGTTGTTTTAAGCCTGCTTTAGATGGAATGGGTTCACTCAAACCATAACAGGATGTTTTGTAATAACACGTAAGACAACAGCGCATTGTGTACAAATTCGCGTTTCAAAATAAAACCAATCCCTTTTGTCCGACTCTACAATTTCGGCACATGTCGACTAATAAAGTATATAAATAATAAACTCCAGCGAATGTTTGGTAATTATTCAACCAATTAAGTGAAGATGACCATGTTCCATCAGATTCATTATTTAAATGACTACAAAGCTTTCTACATTTTCTAAAACTTGTGTACGCAAACGAAATGCAATGCCCCCCCCCCCCCCCCAATCAAACACAGCATTACTTCTCTCGGCGTTTTTTTAAACATTTATTTTGCAGCAATAAACAAAAACTCCCTTTAAATTTTAAAAGGAAATTAGGACATAAGATAACCAGTAGCTGTACCGTTATATGTCACGATTCAAACACAAGAGGACATTGCCAAAAAGTGACTTATGGACAGTCAGTTATTTTTCGGACAATCAGTTATTTTGTGACAATGCAAAAAGGTAATTGAGATGGTTTTCCTCATCATCCATAATCTGATAAATATGTAACGCACTGTGATAAAAATATTAAGATTAATATATACTGACGAAGAATTTTGCTGATAATGTCATAAAACAAGAATCAGGTAAAATACTGATGCAACTATTATTATTATTATTATTATTGCATGATCGCTATCCAGGTCTTCACATCGGCAAAACACATTTGTCAGAATAAAATGCGATGTAAACGTGTGAAATAGGAGACTAAATGAAGCCAGTGATGTGTCTAACGGTATAACTGCTTAAGTGCACTACATAAAGTTGGCAAGATAAAACCAATAATACTGATCTGATGTATAAAGATGATATACATACATACAGCAAAGAAGATAATTTATTTATCTTTTCTCAATTTTGACTTTTTAGCCAGAAACAATTTTAAATGAGCAATGAAACATATTTCAATTACTCCACAGCCATCAGAAATGTCAACAGTGAAAAATGGACAATATCAGTCATAATTATGCAAATTTCTGCACGAATGTTTTGCTGTCTGGTCTTTTAAGCATCACGCTTTACATTTGCATACTGCATGAAAAAAAAAACAAAGAAACAAAAACATTCTTACAGGTGAACAATGGGATGAGACTCATCTCATGTTATTCTATCTGACAGATAACGAGCTACTCTGGAAAATTACGGTCTTAAAGCGACGTTGTCATTCATTCACGTGTAATGAAATCACGAAATGGTTTCCCATCCTTTAACAAAATTATAATTTTATCCCTCTCATAACATAAAAACTTTCAAAGTACCGCTGAATCCCGATTGTTCGTATGTTTGGTTCCTCGTAATTACATCCCGAAATATTATATTATATTACTAGTTAATCTCAACTATCGGCGTTCGAAACAAGCCATTTTTAAGTCCCCTTGCGAATACGAATAATTTATAGTCTACTGTATTAAATATATGTATTATAGCTATATCGTCATCACACGGTGAAACCTATCGAGAAAAGAACATGAAAAGCACCTCAACTTTGTTTTTATTCGGCAATGAAAGCAAAATGAACAAAGGGGGTTCACAAAATGAAATGTGTCCACCGAACAAGTATCCTTTTTTAACATACAAACAAGTCTGCTCAGAAAAGCTGTACGACACTAGTATCTGGAAGAAACCTATAAAGACATATTCCATAAAATGCACAGTTTATAAACAGTGTGAGAGAGCAAAAAATATCAGCACATACAAATCTTCTCATTATATTATGTGTTTCGGTTTTCCTTATTAAATCGTGCCTATTAAACCTAATATACAACGATTTTTTTTCTATGTTACAATATGGTCTAATCCTATATGGTTGAAGACAGTACTGCATAATTTGTATTTTTATTGTAATAAAATGTTTGTATTTTTGAGAAGACACTGAATTCACACTGGATTAAACTGCGACAAACGTTCTTTGTTTTGTTTTGTTTTCTAAGCTTGTGTTCTAATTCTTTCAATTTTAATATTCCTCTGTACTGGATCATGGCAAATAGCTGATTTGAAAGTTTCTAGTCCCCACCCCATTTAAATTTTGCCATACTGACGTGAACAAAGCTGCTTTCCTTATAGACAGAAAGGAACTTTAAAAGCTAAGCATTCCATATTTTGTGATCAAGGGTCGGATGAAAAAGTTGGATTTTACCAAATTTGTATAGCACTCAAAAATATGTTACTGAACTGAAACAGTGTTTTCAATATCATTTAAAGATACGTTTTTGAGGCAAAAGCATAACAAAACAAACCTCTAGTAGTATTCGAGTAACAAAGAATATGAACCAAAATCTAAAACAATTTGTTCAAAATCAGCATTAATATTCTCCCAAACCTTCTTCTAATTCTCAGGCTATTCCGCTTTCTCACACCGGCACACACACGGGCCAATAGTGATAACCATCGCGGGCGGATTCAAAATACGAGCTTAAATCATTTCGATGAACGTGTACTATTTTATCCATACTCGTCATGTAGTGTAAGTCGTATGGAAGCATGATAAAAATGTCTAATGGTACTGTTTAATCCATACTAGTACTTTAAGTCAAGTCGTATGGAAGCACAACAATAGTATTCCAAGACTTGTCGCCAAGATCTGAATTGAAAATGAGCACAATTACAAGCGAAGACAGACTGCAAAACGAACTGTCTCTTTGACAACTGTTATTGTGAAAGCATATTTATCGAGACCATCTTCTAACATCCCTGCTTTGTAATCGTCGCCATTATATTTCCAACGACGTTTAACGAAATGCCAAGGTAATAGTTAGTTGGGGGAAAAAATGACACATTTTTAAAATACAAAGCATTCCAACAATTGTCATTCATTGTTGTGAAAAGATGACATTTCCTCCATGGGAGTGAATGAGAAAGTAATTGGGGCGATCGTTTTTGTTTTCGTTTGCGTAAGGGTCCTTTTTTGATGTCATGGTCAGTTTTACATCATCAGTAAAGATAATTGTAACGTTCTGACCAGACATTTGTGGTTGCCTGTCGACAATTACAGGGCCGAGATTTTCACCTGCAACAAGTCAGCGAATCTAACACAGGTAAAAAGACATAACAGCTAGCCGAAATAAGCTTTTGAAATTTGAGCATTGTGCGGTGGGTCGTGCAAACGTTTGGTAGGAGAATGAAAATTGTAAAAGATCAGGGATGGGCTAACAATCGTGATCATAGGAAGATACCAGATCACAAAAAATATACAAAATTGCTGTCTACTGAATCTTATCAGAATAATGTAATATTAAAATTTGCAATTGTCCTCCATGTGCAAAAATAAATATCAGAACACTAAATTTATTATTAGCTCTGTTTGGCTTGATTCTCTTAGCTCTGTTATACTTGTCAATCAAATGGGCGTTTTTGTGTAGGTGATCAACGGTGAAAACAAATTTCCAACCATCTGTCTTAAGTAAAAATAAGAAATATTCTAAATTCTAGCCAAATATCGGAACATAATATTAGCTTATTCATTCAAGCTGAATGTCAAATATGTCTTTCATTTAAGCCAGGCTTGTGGATGGGGTATATTTGAACACTACTCCTCATTTGCCCAAATTCAGTACTACTCTGCACAAAACAGTATTTACATATTGTGAAATATCATTTCCAGTTATGATAAACAAAAACCAAAACTGTCTTCTTTTCGAAACGCGCTTCGCAATTTTCTCCGTTCTGATTATACCATGGCCCAAACAAAATGAGAGACAAGACTTGGATGCTCCCACTTCATTCCGATCTACCGAACCTTCAAGCATATATTATGATTGTTTTATTACGATGTGTAGACGAGCCATAACTTGAAAAAAAAGTCGCGAGGCTTGTGACGTTATCAGTTGTATCACGTCGTAAATCATTACATCATGACTTTAGTTCTAATGAAATGTTGTTTTAGAAAACGAAAATAATGAAACGATGGCAGAAAAAACAAACTGACTTTTACAAATTCCCAAAATGAACGAATAAAATTTTAATATCTTTAGCACAATGAATGTACTCGCTTAGAAGTCTTCCAGTTGCAGATACAGATCAGCCGTTGCATAATGTGCTGGCAGTTTAGGGTCTATTTAGTTTATTAGCAGTAATCAATAGAAAAAACAATATAGATCCTGATTTTTCAGCTCATAATTCGACGTTACGCCAGAGTCTGTGTTGTTTACAGTGAGTACATAAAGAAATTTGCCTTTATATTTTTTAGATACAAGTTTTGTACCATACGTTGAACATGTTAAAATGACTATGCTACAATTATTTGATACGTAACAAACGAAATTGGTCGATGCTGATTATGAAATATCCTGATGTTCTACTCAACTAAAGACCGACAATTGTTGTTTTTGTTTTCAATTACCATAACAGTCAGTATTATAACCAAATTAATATCCAATTTTCCTCCCAAGGTTATTTGTATATTAAAAGAGTAACTTAAATTCACAAAGCTAATGTGATGTGGGAGAAATAGAATCAGAAATGTTTTATAAATTATGAAAGTGCATATTAAATTTATCAAACTGAGGTAAAGTTTCTTACGTCGTTGTATATATACAAATATCTTTTAAAGGAAACCAAGGTAAAAAAAAAGGTGTAATGTTGGATGGCTGATTGTCACCTTTGGTTTTGGAGATAAATTACACTTCAATCTAATGCACATTGAAATTATTGGCTCAATATTTTCCTAACACGCCTTTCAACAAAAAAACTTAGATTGATTCTAAAATAATTATAATTTCTTTGCAACTGAAACCATAAATTCAAATAAAATATATAAAACGTGTACCAGTCAATGATATAGCATGAATACGTTTTCAATATTTACTTAGAGATCTATTTCTCTGAAGTGGTTGGTAGTAAATAGGAGATATTATTGATTTAAAATATTACAATCTATTTAAATATTTGCAAGTTAAATATAATTCACTCCTCTATGTGTATTCAGTGAAAAATAATGCACTGCTTTTTCATCATCATGATTACGCATTTATAACAAGTATAAAGCGCAATTCGAGATTTCTATATCGTTTATAGATGTGGACGTTTGAGTAAGAATAATCCGTTTCTAATTCATTTAGTGCCAAAAATGCTTTCAGAACCAGTTTCTCACAAATTATTGTCAAACAATAGCAATGTTCAAAATATTCAACCATTATTCTTGTTGTTGGTGATTTAGTTAAAGTCTATATCCCCCAACACCCTACAACTTTTGATTCCTTTTTATATCGTTTTTCAGAAAAATGTTAACGTATGAATCTTGTTTCCTGTTTTAAAAAGTTTTGAAAGTTTCATGTTGCTAACATTGTATAACGGGTAATAAACAGGCCATACAGAACGTTCTCCTTAGTGGCAAACATGAAGTCATGACAATATCACATTGATTATGCCATCTTCTGTATACTTTTAAGTGTTACAGGAAATATTATCTATACATTCATCAGTGTTATCAGTAGCTCGCCATCTAACAAAAATCTGTATTAGAGAATGACATACCAAATATAATTTTGTAAACATATATAACACTATTTTAGAACATGTATATCAATTAAAAATGCAAATATCTGAACTTCACTGAAAATATTCTTAAGAAAATTATTGTTCAGACTAAAGATAAGTTTACAAGTATGTCATTGCCATAATTATTTAAAAAAACATAATTTTATGAACCGATTAAAGTAAAGTTACTCGAAATAAGTTAAATAACTTGAATAGTTCTTTTCTATCTACAGAATAAGCCTATGCAAAATAAAACCTGTTACATGCATAAAACCTAGAAAAATGAATGATAAATGCATAGACCTTAGACAACCATTGCTACAAGTATAAACCCTAAAAAGTGAATTCTACAAGCATTGGCCGTAACATAATTAATGCTAGAAGCGTAGACCCTAAAATAACGAATGCTGGAAGCATATACCTTAAAATATTGAAAGATAGAAGTATAGACCCTAAAATATTTAATGCTACAAGTATTGACCCTTAAATAACGACTGCTAGAAGCATATACCGTAAAATAACGACTGCTAAAAGCATATACCGTAAAATAACGACTGCTAAAAGCATATACCGTAAAATAACGACTGCTAGAAGCATATACCGTAAAATAACGACTGCTAGAAGCATATACCGTAAAATAACGACTGCTAAAAGCATATACCGTAAAATAACGACTGCTAAAAGCATATACCGTAAAATAACGAATGCTAGAAGCATATACCGTAAAATAACGACTGCTAAAAGCATATACCGTAAAATAACGACTGCTAGAAGCATATACCGTAAAATAACGACTGCTAAAAGCATATACCGTAAAATAACGACTGCTAAAAGCATATACCGTAAAATAACGACTGCTAAAAGCATATACCGTAAAATAACGACTGCTAAAAGCATATACCGTAAAATAACGACTGCTAGAAGCATATACCGTAAAATAACGACTGCTAAAAGCATATACCGTAAAATAACGACTGCTAAAAGCATATACCGTAAAATAACGAATGCTAAAAGCATATACCGTAAAATAACGAATGCTAAAAGCATATACCGTAAAATAACGAATGCTAAAAGCATATACCGTAAAATAACGAATGCTAGAAGTATAGACCCTAAAATAATGAATGCTACAAACATTGACCCTAACATAACGAATGCTAGAAGCCTAAACCCTAAAATAATGAATGTTATAGGCACAGAAATTTAAAATAATGAATGTTAGAAGCAATGACCCTGAAATAACGAATGATAGAAGCACAGACCCTAAAGTAATGAATATGACAAGTATAGACCCTAAAATAACGACTGCAACATGCATAGATTCTACAATAATCTGCTTCATGTCTAGACTATAAAATAATGAATGTCTGATGCATAGACCATAAAATATTGAATGTTACATGCATAGACCCTAACAAATTTAATGTTGTATGCGTGGACCCTAACATAGTGAATGTTGCATGAATATGACTCTAAAATAGTTAATACTACATGCACAGACCCTAAATAATGAATGATAGTTGCATAGACTCTACAATAATGAATTCTACATGCATTTGACCTTAAAATAATGGATCCTACGTCTTTGTAATAGAATAAATATTTCTGAATTCAAACGATGGTTCCTTGTCTGATTTAATTAATATCTTTATATGTTTTGAATTAATTAACAAGGGCTGAATGCAGGGGCTGACATAAGGACTGGATGCAGGGGCTGACATAAGGACTGGATGCAGGGGCTGACATAAGTACTGAGTGCAGTGGCTGACCATAAGGACTGAATGCAGCGGATGACCATAATAATTGAGTGCAGGGACTGACCACAAAGTACGTAAGACTATTCAAGTAGATGCATGTAAGACTATGCCTTAAAAACAAAGACACTATCAGTTGTGGAGACAAAATTTGATGGCTGACCATTTTGAGATACACATAGATACGTATGAAAGCTGTGCGCAACTAAAATCTGACGTGCGCCACGTCAAATGGCAGAAATTCCGTTTTAATCAGAACACATGCAAATCAACAAAAATAAAAACGTTTAAAGTACCAAGTATTTTATACTGCAATGTTTAAGAGTCCTTAACCATAGCCACGATTAACTTTGTTGTTTAATATTTAACAGTGAACCATTATGATATATAATTTATAAGAAATAGCACGCTTATTCCTAATCGTTATAAAATATAGCGAGTTCATTAGACTAACCTCTTCCGTAATCCAAACGATAACTGCATTTACAGAAAGGACGATAGTTCACCAGCAGCCAAACTCATAAATAACGGTAATCCATACACATGCGACAGCACTCCGCTTCTGACCTCCGTTTTGATATTTACAGCCGTTTTCTTGCCTATTCGAGAGAAGACGACTGTATAGATGACACCGTACGTTAACTCAGTCACGTGACGCATTAATTACTTTACTCTTTTTATCGAATATGAAAATTATACCTCAGCAGTTGAATCAATGGCTTATATTTCTAAGCAGAACGCGGGTTTGCAGACAACAATTCAACAAGAAACAAAGGGACTGAGGTAAACTAGCCACAAATCATTAGTCACACAGACTTAAAGAGGGGATGTGAGTAATAATAATAATAATTATAAACTATCTTTAACGAGGATAACACATTTAGTCATGGCTGACCCATCTGCCATGTGGTCCTCAGCTTTTGTAATAAAAAAATATTTTAAAAAAATAATAATTTTTTTGGATGTACCATAATATATTAATTTTAAAGCATTGTAATGACAAATGTTTATAATGCGATCGATCAAAGCACACGACATAAACCTCACAAAGAATAGTAAGTATGTATGCCAAACAAGTACCTTTACATTAATCGGTTGATATAAAAGATTACTGTAGGAAAAAATACATCGAACTTCAGTCAGGTTTCACATATGGATCTATTGGAGTAAACATTATCAAAATTAAACAAATGTTTTTATCAACATACATATATACATTGGTACGTACGTACACGCACTCACTCACACACACACATACGTACGTGCGTGCGTGCGTGCGTGCGTGCGTACGTACATACATACATACATACATACATATTTTCAGTCAAAGTAGTTTATGTGATGCAACTGGATGTGATATGGGTAAAAATAATATAAGAAAGGATAGCCAGTTATGTTTTCTTGGTTTGGTTCGGTGGGACAAGATCTGAATTGTAAAGATTGAACGTACCAATGCACATTAATAATAATGAATATAACATTTACGTTGCATATATCAAATAATTATTTTTAATTCCTGACAGATGACACATTTACAGTACCGTCCGACAAGTTAGTGTACCACTTTTCACTTCAAAGATAAATACGTTCAGTGAAAGATAAAAAAGATATAATTTGAAATTCATTGTCAGTGAAAGCTTGCATTGCTGTGGGCAAATATTTACCAAATATCCTTGCTTTTCCAGCACACGCTATATTTTCTTGCCAATCAAACGTTATCCTGAGATACGCCCATAAGGTAACTTTTGGTGTGAAAAGATAAATCCGAGTAATGGAAATACGAACAAAAGAGCGGACAGATGATCTTCTATTAATTTAGTAAAACCATTTGGTGGAATCAAATATTGAACAATTATTTTATGACAGACCATAAAAGCAGGAACTGATTTTAATAACAACAAATATCCCAAAGGAAAAATACTGGTGATATTATATCGTTTAACGGTATAGTGTCAGTAAATTGTCCAAACTAAAACTTAACCTACATTCTCAAATTCCATATGCTGTAGTTTAGTGCTTGACACTTATCAAGCTTCATTTTCAGCGTAAAGTCACATAGAAAAATGAATTAAATATAATCAAATACATTGGTTGATATTTAAAGTTAATCAGTGGCACATTGCAGTGGTGTTGTGGCCAATACACAATTAATAAATACGAAATTAATATGAGATAAGTTTCCAAGGATAAATATGTACATATCTAAAATTTATGAATATATTTTTGTGATTTATTTTTTTACATTTAAAGATACAAGCACACAAATGTGTTTCTAAAACAAAATCTCCTAAGAAATAACGAATGTAAGTTATTTGGAAAAAATATGACCAGCTAAGCAAGCATTCTGAGATCTTTTTAAAACTAAAATAGACAGAGTGGTATCAGAGTGGATATACCTGGATTCTTATTGTATTGCTGTCACTGATGCTTGGTTATGTCATGGATGATTGGTTATATGGCCATGGGAATACGATTCAAATTAGAGGTGTTGATTCTTTAAAACCTGGATGAGGGCAGTTTTTCTTTGAAATATTCCTACTTAACTTAAATAGTAACATACACTAGCTTTACATTTTGGGAGAATTTTAAAGTTTCACATTTTCAATGCTCTCAATTTTGTAGATCTAATACTAAATATTTTGTTTTTTGGCGGGGTGGGGGAGGACGCCCCGAGTGGCCGAGTGGTGAAAAGAGTTCACCGTTACGGAAAAATGGCATGTCACCTCTGTCAGCTTGGGTTCGAATCTTGGGCTTGGCCAAGTAAGGTACGTGAGGAAGCTTGCAAGTAGCTTCCAGTGGGTCGCTTGTTTTTCCCGGTTTTTTTTTCCAGGGTTCTTCCACCAGAAGTTAGGCTGGCTGATATGTATGCATATCTTGTGCTGAAAAATGGATTTAAACCCAAGAACAACAACAATATATTTTAGTGGGATACTCATTAGTGCCCGCATCAAAAAATAATCCTAAATAATAACCGGCAATGTATCCTGGGACAACACCTTAATTAAAATTCATTACAGAAATATCAAAAGACTTCATCAGTTGAAACAGTCACAATAAGGTCTTTTATTCTGCTACAATTCATAACTAAGGACGCTTAAAAAATGTTGTACAAATATTAGCATCTGTGGGACATACTGTGGGCATTTGTCACCATGACAACAGTTCAGTCAGATCAAATACAGCACCTCACGTGAGACAAGTATTAATTATGCTGTACAAGAGCTCATCGCTATATTGGGTCAAATGAAGGGTAAATTCTGGATTTTGAGACTGAGGGTATTGTCAAGCTGGCTTGGTCGTTTCTCAAGTGTCCATAACTTGACAGACACACCAAGGGCTACTGTTTACAGTTATAACTTTATTCTCTTTTATTTCACTCTTGAATGATGACTGAAGCCTTTCATTCAAATAATTCCCTTGAATGCTTTTCTGAAGCCAACAAAACATAACCCCTTGAAATGTATTTAAAGTGAACAAATATGTCATTTACTTAAAACGTCATTTCACCCAACTGCATTTTCGTGATACTTTGCTATCGAGAACGAAAGTAAACTGTTTAATTATTGTGCACTTTTACGTCAAAACATTTACTTCAAAACAATCCATTATCATATTGACAGTCTTCTTGACAAAGAAAGAAAACTGAAATAAGATGCTCGCTCAATTTCATTTAATTAAAGCTTAGAGCTGTCTCACTTTTAAGCATACCCGCTTTTCAAACATACATTAGAAAACAATTAACTGGCTGTAATATCCTATAAAATTTTCGTATTAAACAATCTAACTGGGAGAAAATGTCTTCAAGATTCGAACGCCTTACAATTTCAAAAACCTTGCACATCGCATGTATACTGTTCAATAGTGATATACAGATCATCAGCATACATTTTGGAAATACGTCACATTTGCTGATTAAGAACTGTAAAACTAAGGCATAAACCATTTATTTTGTGTGTTGTCACTCTTAATAGCCGATAAATCCATCTACTTAAAACATCTACCGTATGGAAAATAAATCAGTTTCAGATAAAATAGCTGAAAGAACCGATAGTATATTTAACTTCACAAGCATATATTATCTTTCCCTTACAATTGTTATTTTACTTTGAAAACTGTTCTATAGACTATGTTTGCAATTTCTTCGATAAATTCCACAAGCCAATCCCTGCGTGTGTCCAATTTTGCGTGAGAACAATACATAAGAAACCCATTGCAAGATTGCAAACTAAATCGTATGCTAGCAAAGAAATGTAAACAGGTTAGATTACAAAAGCTCAACAGATTAACAATTTCTTTAGTTCAGAAGATAAAGAATTATGAAGAGGTGGAACGACGTTATAAGAAAGTATTGAATAACTCATATAGTGTTGAATTGGACTGAAGGTTGTTCCGCCAAGGAGGCAGATAAATAACCTTTGCCACCTTTGCATTATTGTTGGGTATAAAGTAAATGTTACACTCAGATAACGTGGAATGGCAGCAATTGTATCATCGTGTTAATGCGTTGAGCTTTAATGTCTGAAGAGCTGAATTATTTGTGACAATGTCTTATATTGCGCACGGATTACCACTGCTGCCCCCAATAAGTTTAAAACCAGAGACGACGTGGTTTCGAAAGCCATCGGTGCTAATAATATCAAAGAAGAAAAGCTTGGATCCTCCGTTCAGTAATCGAAAGGAAGATATGAATTTTGTGTTAGAGAGTTAAATTTATCTTTTTTTTATCACAACCTTTTAAAAAAAACACGCGTAAAAACAGCTCCGTTATTACATTAACTATTAAAACGAATCCAACATCGCGTCTGTTGCTTATGGTTTTTAAAATCTGAACATGTACTTGGAAGCAATCCGAAAAGAAATTTGAAGCAACGAAGAAGAAGAGAATAATATACAACAGTTATGTTATAGTCCGAAAACCTTAATAACCATGAGTAATGTTTACACGGATTATTTTGCTAATTTACAGTGGTACATCATCGACGACAGCAAATACAACGAACGCATTTTTCTTTAAAACCCAAAAATATCTATTACCAGAAAGACACAACCTATATAATTTTTGTAATGGTGGTAGTAGTTGAAAATGGGTTTAAAGGCATGTTCGTACAACACTGGCTACGCAATACCAGCAATGGTAGAGCTCCAAAAATATAAATATAAAGACTTGTACAAAAATAACTATAGGAAGATAAAACCTTCCAAATAAACGGTATAATGTAGAAGATAAAAATCTGAAAGTTAGATCAAATAAGAGATGAAGTAAATATGTACAATCTAAAATCCTTGTAAAAATGATGGTCAAAATTAGTTTAATATTCAGTGTTAGAGTCTATTCCTGTGAGGGCAATTTTTTGCGGTAATTTTTATCGTGCAACAATCATGACCAATATAAGCCATAAAAAAGGAAGTTCGACCGAGCGTTAAAGCCTTAGTGTTAAAGGTGAAGAAGTTAAAATGATAACCTTTCAGGAAATGCCTGTAAGTTATAATGTTGTAAATGATAGAGATATCTCTTTTAACGCTAGGAAACGTAACACTCGATTGATCCGTATCCAGTGATCAAAGAATTAAGTAATATTCGTTTAAAACAAATTTGGTTATCCCGTGGACGAATCTGATGCAGCTAACAAAAATGAAATGAAAGGTGTTAGTCATCACGTTCGTAATACCGTGGATTCCTTCGACTTGCAAGACACTAAAAGTGGGGTGGGGGGTGGGAAACCATGTGGTTCATGCGGTAACAGATATTCATAGTGAAAAAAAACCATGTGGTCCATGCGATAACAGATACTCATATAATCTCAAAAGCTATAAAGGCACCAACTATAGATTTATTAGAATAGAACATTTTTAGATGCAACTCACACGGAGATAAAAAGAAGCATGAACCCATATGAGTCCCAGTCTTTTGCAAATAAACAAGACTGTTACTGCTAATGCGGAATGGTTCTATTGCCCTTGTTGCTAATGCGGAATGGTTCCATTGCCCTTGTAATCTGCAGCACCAAAAGGATATGAGCGAGATTAAGAAGGGTCAAGAACAATGAAAAACAAATAGAGTTTAACGAAACTAAGACTAACAGTATTAGAACCATCTTTGATTTGTATTTTGTTGATTTAAATCACAAGATCAAATGATACACGACCAGATTCTGCCAAATCCTTACAAAGAGCCCACGTATGATAGAAATAGCCTGAAATACAAAGAAGTGTATTTATACTTTGCAGAATGGAAAGGGTGATATAATCATCAACATAATTAAAAATAGCAAACGATCTTGTATGCATTAAGCATATAGCTTTCGGAGAAAGCATAGTCAATTAAATCGACATAGGAAAAAAGATTTTTGAATTAAACTAAAATGTGATTTTAACACTGGTTGTACTGAATATGTAATACAACCCAATAGTTTGTGTAAGGTCTACCTACAAAAAGGAAATTTAGTTTAACCTAAATTTTATTCACGAATCTGAGCAGGATAAACGCTTCCTTTTCATACATATTCCGAGTGCACTAAAGTCGTCGACTTCGTGTTGAGAAAGTTTCTGATGATCATCCTAGATTAATAAATTCTCGCACCTTACAAATATAAAATATACATTTATTTTGTACTGGTTATTTAGGAGCAGGAGACATAACTTAATTTTGTACAATAGTTAAAAATAAATCCTCCTTGGAACAATTGTAGCAAGTGCTGTAAATAATACGGGTGGTAATAATCCAAGCAAAGCACGATTAAACTATGGCGAAACAGGAAACAAAGCAGGAGATTATGACAAGGAAAGACAAAACACTTGATTCACTAAATGAAACATGGATGGAGCCAAATATGTACTACATGGTATTTGAATCAATTAGACGATCCTGCTACCACGTATGTATTGTATGGTTCATTGTGAGATATTGAAATATATGAGTGGGAGACAAATTATATGGCCACAGAGGCGATACCGCTTTTATCGGCGCTGAGGTACTATCACTTTTGGAACTACTTTATTTTTCCATTTAGGAAGTATTTCGGCCCTTATTTGTGTTATTCAGACTAGTGGTTCCATATTTGGGCCTATTTCGTTTTTCTTCTGTTGAGGTTACTGCTCACTCTCCCGCCCTGCCCCTCCCCCCCCCCCGCTCTCTCTCTCTCTCTTTTATCACATCACATCACATCAGGATTAACAGAACTTAAAACGTGTCGACTGTAGACACTTTACATGTATACAATCGAAAAATATGCCATCAAGATATGCCTAAAACTCAAATGAACTATTTTATCATTAGATTTCTATGAGAATCCTGGAAACTAGCAGTGACATAATTTACATGACCTGTTGATATGTGTCTGACGTACAGTGTTGTATACATGTACCGCTACACGACCAACGGTACATGTTATTTTAGGAGAGAAAAAAAAGCCCATCGTGATTAAATATAGTAATGATATTTTTTTCAGGAAACAATTTTTATATCGCATTACAAATATGTTTGAAAACAACGAATAAATCAGTCCGGTGATTAGCGTTGATTGCAATTTGAAAGTCAGTGACAACCTAAAATTGGAAGCACCATCTGCCAAGGTCACACAAAAAGTTTAGTTTAAATGTAGAAATAAACATAATGAAGAACGAAAATCTTTGAAGTAAACACACAATCACTAAAAATAAGAAAAAATTCACCAAAGAGAATTTCAACATCTTTATCATGTGATTGCCTACAGTAAATGTTAAACATTTGTATGCCGGAACATTCTTTCTCTGTGATGGTAGTACCTGGATTTGTTTCGTTGTTTCAATGTCCACGTCAAAGGGTATTCTGACAAAACGTGGTAGGACTGGAACTGGAAAGAAGGACTGTAATTGATAATGAGGTACTAGAATTGTGTACGAAACTGAATGATTTTAATGTTTGGGTGATTTATATATAGCAGTGGTTGCCAGAGTCATTTGATCAGAGAAGCACAAACTTAAAAATTAGGTAAACCCAGCATGGGTGCTTCTAATATACTAAATACAGATAAGAAATCTATGCAGTATATGAACAATTAAAATTTTGACTTAAAAATGCGTAACACCGTTGAAATCTGATTTTCCTTCAAACATTTTATTTAGTGTTACACTTCCTAAAGTTTCCGAGTTCACAGAGGACAAACTCTATGCGTTGTAACATCTGTTTCGAATTAGACATCATTACGTTTCTGTCTCTAGCAACATTTATATGGATATTCATTTTTTTTCTTAACATTAGTATGAAACTAACCTAACTTGTTCATATTTCTTGTGTAGCGTCTATATGTAAAAGAGTCAGTTTTGTCTCCACCGTATCGGAGGTAGTATTTTTTGGCAGGAATGTGCTAATATGCTAACTTGTAATCAAGATCCACGTGTCTTGCCACCAGCTTGTCACTCGTGAAAAAGCGATATTCAAACTCAGCGAAAATAGCCATGTGTCAAGAATAACATTATCGGATTCCAATTCCTGCTAATATTGTCTCATTTGAGTAAATCCGTATTTTCGTATGAGAGTGAGACTAAATTTGATTTAGGTTATCAATTGCATAGGACATAAGTGTTAAAAACGCAGTACTCTTTCCTCAGTAGCATTGAGAATTCAATGAATATGCATGTGGAAATTTGGAATGGGTGGCCATTTTTCTTGCCAGTGATATGTATCTCATGTCAGAATATTTGTTTTCTCAATACTGAGGGAGCGAAATTCCTTCGCCAGTACTATTTTTTGGTATTTTTACCCAACCCCCAGCAAACGTAGCTGCTGCCACGACAAGGACATTATTATAAAGATACATTATAGACTATTGCCTCCTAACACCTGCTAATATTGTATCATTCGAAAAAATTCGATTACACATATTAAAGTTAGAGCAATCCTAATTGCATATATCACTTAAAATGCATATAAATGTAAAACAAAACTAAGCTTGTTTGCATAAACGTTGAACATATAGCATGTGGTCAATGTATCTTGCCTGCAGCTTGTCTCGCATGTGAGAAGATTTGTTTTCTCAAACAGAATGAGAGTAAATTTCCCCAATGTTACCAATATTATAGCAGGGAAATAATTATCGAGATGTGATTTTATTGAGACAAGTTCTTGAAGTATTTAGATTTGACTTCAGATGTTAACTATATGTATAGTTTAATAAATATACAACTCACTGCTGACAATGGGTTCAGTATCCGAATATCGATCATCGAGCCCGCTGCTAATTTCACATACATTCCTAGTTATATATATAGTGAACTAGGGGTAGCTCAGTAAAATGTACACAAAATCATCAATTTGTAAATGGTTTTGGATCGCCGAACACATCTTTGTGAAACTATACATTTTTGTCATGTTGTTAAATATGACAACGTTGTACAAGCGATTATCGCAAAGTAGGACCATAAAGATGACTTTTCGCAACGTATTTTCTTTCCTCAGTTGGTAGAGCGTCAGACTTGTAATCCAAGCGTCCCGTGTTTGATACCCAAACAGTCTTGTTGGGCCGAATGATCACGTGTGTTCTTAACTCCCATTTTCTCTACAGTAATGTGTTCAAAGTCTAAAATTTTCTTTCATTCCCTAGCAACAAATGTGGTGCGTTGACATGACATTTCGGTATCTCATATCCTAACAAACAAACAAAAAAACCGATTAGTTTGCAAAATATACAACGCAATAAAAAAATTGATTTCAGAATGCATGCAAACCAGGTTTATAAAAAGTTTGACTGGATTTGAAGGAATCATGCACTATTTCACTCGCCACAAAGACCAAACAGTACACCAGTACCTCATGTATCTAGATTCAATTACAGTCAATATACTCTTATCTCGATAAGATGTCATCCGAAATAACATTAAAAAAAGAACCCACTCAAAAGAAACATTACAAAATGGAATTATTAAGTTCCTAACTACACACGTGAAGATTATGCGAAAACTAATTTAGTGCAGTATGATTTCTGTCATTATAATAGAGTGCTGCGATGGTGTAAATATCCTATAGAAATTACTATAATTGTAATTTAACACAAGCCAAGAAAGCGATGAATATTGGTGTTTTGCTCACAACAAGGAAAGCTGATAACCACATTGATTGCATACTTACTATATATATATATTTCTGTAAATGTCATAAGGATGGTTCACTTTTGAAAAAGATCTTTTATCAAACAGGTAAATATAATAATGACGCCGCCACTGTCTGTTCCCAGATTATCCGTAGATCCCACTTAGGAAATTAAAACTGTATATCTGATGCAAGGACTCAAAACTCTGACATGAATGCTTCCGAACACGTTATCATGATTTCTATTAACAATAGGCGTGACTTTCCTTCCAGGTAATTTGCACAATTATTGCTACGAAGTGTGTAGGATTGATTGCAGATAACACTTTATATCTCATAATTACTGCACAAGTGAAACGAACTATCACCACCCAAAAATCCAGTAACAATAAATGTTCCTAATACGACGGATTGGATATATTGTCCAAAACAATAAGACGACAATCTACTATTTTAAAATAAGGAATTCATGCACTAGGCTAATATTTCATGTCCTGAAGATGTTCAAATATGAAAAACGGATGAGTAATATCTACTTTCAAAAGATAAAGATCTAAATTGAAATAAAAACTTGAGAAATGACGATGGATAAATGAAACATTAGTTTCATACCCTTTATAATCTGTTAAAAAGTGGAAAGTATTAAAATCATTGTGCTTTTATTTAAAATGAAGTAAGATTGCAAGCCAGGCAAGAAGGTACAAACCAAATGCAAACGTTTGAAATGCACCTCCGATTTTAAAAAGGTATGAGCAATTACAGAGATTCGTTATGAGAAGTTGGGTCGTTTATTTATCACAGCAATACTATTGTAAGGCAATTCTTTTACTAAAATAAAATTAGGCAAGATGAGAGGGACTTGCTTTTATTTTTGCAAGAGTAAAGTATTGTAAATTATCTTTATATCGTAATTCAGATTTACTGAGAAGAGCCAAAAGACTGAAATCTTAATGATGTATGTGTTCAAACTTCATTATCTTATGCCATGTTAATATATCCGTATTAACAGACCAAACACTCCAACATGAAACGCGTGAACTTACCAAGATTCCAAGCTATCCTTTAAATAGATAAATACAACGATCCTCGTTTTCCTAATAAGGGGGTGGGGGAGGTAACGTATTTCCATTTGTACTCCGCATTCAGTTTATTTTGTGGGGGTTGTTCTTCTTCTTCTTCTTTACGCTTTAACTATAGTTTCTCTGTCATTATAATCCAGCGACTGAAGTGAAAACCTCAAGTACATTAGAATGACAAGGCGGACAATCTTGAAACCTGTATTTATGTGAACTTTGATTTTTCAGTATGTCTACAGTTCTGCAAATGGCTTCCGTACATCTTAAATCTATAGGCACTACTCTTCTCTGAAAATCCTTTCTTCTCTCAAATTGTTTGAAAAGTGGGTGAACAATTTAAACGTTACATACGTCAGGAAGCATTTATACGCCATGCAGAATCAATTTGTTCCAGAAGGTTTGGTAAGAAAAACATACGCTGCTGTAAACATTGACTTCTGTCTGACCTACAAGACAATGAGTAAGTCTTGATACAACTTTGTGAATAACCCTTAAGATCTGTATATAACTGTTAGAGAGAGTCTATGAAACTGTAAGACAAACAGTAATTAGATTTTCCCACTCACCTACTCCATGTCAAATAGTGTGGATGGGGTGTAGAGTTGTTAAAATATAGAAAAAAGGTGGAATGAAAATTACATAACAAAGAGAACAAATAAACGTGCAATAATTGTTCAGGGTAAGACGACTTTGTAGACCCTTGTGGTCATTTTCTTCTGAATTGACTTTGAAAGTACAGTATTTATAAAACATTAGTTTGGCATGAGGTCTCATGTAAAAAAATGGAGATAAAATGTATCTTTCCTGCTTCCCTATAAATGTTTCTGACGAAGTGTGTAATATGGAATAACATTCTTGGGAAAACGGCTGATCTAAATAAAGATTCATTAATCAAAGGAACAATTACCGTGTGGATAAAGTGGTAAGAAAAAAGAAGGAAAATATGTTTAGCTTGAATCCATTTCTGATACCATTTCCTTAATTTTTAAGGTTTGCGTTTAGGTAATTATCTCGCATAAAAGTAAAATGTATCACTTAGTATTTTGTATCCAAAACTTAAACGTCCAAAAAACATAATAAAATATTATTCGCGGACACTCGTATTAAGCTCGGAGTATTCTTTTTTATTAAAAGTCTTTTATACACAGTCTTAGTGAATAAATGAGGGTAAAATATGAAAGGTAGAGAAATTTAATGGAACTGTTATTAGTTCGAAGAAATAGATTTAAACAAGAACAATAAAATTATGTCAACTTTCCTCAAGATGAGTTGTTTAACATAAACTATTTTACTTTTAGTTCAAACTAGTTTGTAATTTTTAACAAAAGACAGAATTGTGTGTGCCATATGGTTGTTCTGCAATTGTTTCTTCTGTTGTTCATGAAACACCTAATTTATTAGTATATTCCTCATTAGACTAAAGAAAAACATTAGTGAACGGGATGATGATCCCACTGGCATGGTTTCCTCCCAAACACGTGAAGCATTTGTTTTCCATACCATTTTGGTGATTTAAGTCTGAGCGAGATATGGTGTCGCCTAGATAATTCATAAATCATACGAAATCTTGTCTTAGGTTTCATGCATCACAGCCATCATCTGAGTTCTCTTTCATTAATAACAAGATAATGTTGTGGTGATTAAAGGGGAATGTGTCTCCACTAAAGAGGCACGGGATTTATTTAGCATTGTCTGGTCCCCAATCTTTTAACCCTTTATGCCAACAAATTTTGACATGGGATGGGAACCATTCACACGGTGACAGCGATCGGCTCCTGAATGCGGCATAAACATCTGACCATTGCACATATATGTCATGTAGCTTCAATAAACCATTACAGGATACTGCTTGCTAGATTTTATTTATAAATGTAGTCAGGTTTCTGCTTTGTTCTTGTTTGTTCATAAAGAAAATACGTTTGACTATTAAAATATTCCCGCTTTTATCATCTTCTGTACAGCTGTTTGTTGGAAACATTAAGGGTTGGTTCAGAATGTGTTCTGAAAAGGTTCATATTACGTTATCCCCATTATATATAGAGCAGCTAGCTCTGAGTTATTGTTTCAGTAAAATCCTCTCCAAATATTCTGAGTTTTCAAGATTAAGATACAAAATATAAAAAATCGTTACAACGTTATCCCTTAAGGAGGTAGAGTTACTGTAACCACAAAGAACTGTGTATGCCACCGCCGTAACCACACAATAACCTTCAATAACAACCATTCTTGCACGTGGCTTGAACTGGTCCAAGCAACCCTCACAATGAAACAAAGGTCAATCTATTTTTGCTGCCTCTACGGCCCTCGTCTTAGTCGGGGGAAAAAACGAACTGACTGGCAACCTGAGTATTCTTGGAGATATAAACTTTGACAGTCCTGGAAATCCATACACATCAACACTCTTAGATGCCAGTCCCGTGTTAACCGCAAATAGTAAATTAGCCAGCCAATTTATAAAAATGGTCCCATTTTGTTCTATATTCTTCATAGACCTGATGATAATATACTACAGCCTTCGTTAGTACGCCACTAACGTAATCCATATCACATGTGCTTCATACGCCATCTTGAAGTATCAGTCCGTACTCCTATATCGGTGTTTTCTCCTTAGAGAACCACCGTATCATAAATAGAACTCAACCAATGCATGACATCCAAGCAAAGCAAACAACTTTGCTCCAGCAGCTGAACAAATCGATGAGTGCTTTTCTTCATTACCTGACAAATATGCTCCAGCAACCAAATGTACAGCATCCATGCAGGTATTCACGGTAGTGTTAGGGGCCAGCTTCAGGCTGCTAAACTCGAACAGCGTAAGGCTGAGAGGCTTTGGCTTTCATCTAGTCTTTCAATTCCTAAACAAATGTATGAAGGCAATAAGAAGAATGTCAGGAACATAGCTCATGTAGCGAAATAAACCTACTTCAGTACTAAGATCAATGAAAGTTCCAACCGCAAAGATATTAATAACAAGCTAATGCCAAGGAATAAATGTATACACTTCCAACGACCTGCTCTCCAGTCGACGTTCCGGACCTGTTTACAGATTTCTTCCTTCACAAAGTGCAAACCATAAGAGATCGACGTAACAACACAATTAAAATCGACTCATAGTCAGCACACAGTTGTGAAACAGTTTCAACGGCAACGTTTAACAGCACTTGAGCTTGTCTCTGCGGGTTTATTAATACAATCCTGACGCACCAAGGTCGTGTGATTTGTATCTGATTCCGACATCACTGCTGCTTGAGTGCTGAGTTTAAATATTTCAATAATACCTTCACTAACCGATGTTATTTATACTTCTCCCTCATCCGGTGAAATCCCGCCATTTTTGAAAGCAGCCATTTTAAACCCGGTGTTGAAAACACCAATGATTGACTTTAACGATTTAAGAAACTACCGCTTGGCTTCTAACCTCACACTCATGACAAAAATCTGATACATATTGGCACAGTGGAGCATCATATATATATATATATATATATATATATATATATATATATATATATATATATATATATATATATATATATCTTCGCCGTCTATAGCTTGTATTTGACAACGTGATACAGCCTTGCTATGGTTTAATAATTCAAGTTCTACTTAGTCGAAAAGACACAAATTGTTATCTATGTCTTGGTGTTCCACAGTGCCCTGTTCTTGGACCCGTTCTCTTCATATATACTCAGCCCTCTCAAGTATTATAGATCGTCATACGGTGTCGTACCGAGCGTACGCTGATGACTCTCAAATATACAAATCTAGTCACCTGTCTAAAATCGATGTTCCTGTCGGAAGCGTAGAAATGTGCATTTCTGATGCGAAGTCATAGATTACATGTAACAAGCTACAGATGAATGATTATAAAACACAAGACATTCGGATCGCCGGATACGTACGTTTTTTCGTTCCTATCCATAAGGATCAGCTACAGTCTGTTACATTTAATTCACACAATCAGTACGAAACATAGGTGTTACTCTCGACAGTACCCTCCAATCACACGAACATGGCACGAAGATATTCAAGGCCGCATACCTGGAGCTGTGCTGCATCAGTTCCAATGGCAGTTTACTTTCTGTTGATGTTACTATAACACTCGCGTGTTCCTTAGTGCGTTGTAAAACTTTACTAATGCATTTCTCTTTTTCATGATTCCTCGCAATATACACTACAAAAGCTTCAACATGTTCAAAACACAGTTGCTGGAATCGTCCTTTGAGTGCATGTACCAAGAACCGAGCACTCCTCACATTGCTTTGTAACCTTCGCTTGTTACCAGTTCGCTCCAGAATCAAGCATAAAATATGTTCACTGTATTATATATAGTTGAATAACTATTTGACGTCACTGATGTGTACACAAAATATGTTCACTGTGTTACATATCATTGAATACCTATCTGACGTCACTGACATGTGCACAAAATATATTCACTGTGTTACATATCGTTGAATACCTATCTGACGTCACTGATGTGTACACCCGTTCCAGATACTTATGTTACTCTTCTCATTCTCGTATACTCTTTTGTGGACCCATTGCCCATCTACGTGGAACGAATTGCCTCTTTCCCGTGATCTCATTCAAAAGTGCTCTAACAACTCTCCTATTTCGACTTCAAGAAGAGACTCCAGAGATAACAATGGTTCCTTACCCAGAATAATTGTCAGCATGATTTTGTTTGTAATTTCACGATCTTTGTTTGCTTTTTTTTTGTTGGTAATATTGTCTATATTTAGAGGTTACTACATTTGTATGCGAAATATGAACGAGTTTTTCTAAGTAATACTAAATAACGCCATGAGTACAGTATTACTCTGGGGGAAAAAAACTAGTTCATATTTTCCGATGCAAATGCATTAACCATTTCATTATACACTTATTTTGCTTTTCTCCCAAGGATGAATGATAAAAAGAAAACCAAAAGAAATAAAGTAATTGAATTTCTATTATATTCCAAAGCAAATACAGAGACAAATTTATAAAACAAATATACACAGTAACAGTATTCATGCATATATAGCACCGTCAAGCGACCTTTCATCTTGGAAGAGTATCACGCGCTAGGTCATTCATTTAAAAAAATTGAGTTACTTAAAATTTAAATGTTGGGTTATATTGCGAATGATTGTGCATTAGAACAATTTTTCGAGTTGGTCTGCAGTGGATGGAATTTGTTTTTATATCGATCCAATTAAATTCTGCTTTTCTGGTTGTGATGGACTGGATTTATTAGTTGCATCAATTCAATTCTACTGAAACCCGCCTTCTTCGGTTGCATGTTGTGTTGAATGTAGTGTTTGGACTGACTCGTAAAATGGGACTTATCTGATAAAGACGGGATAGCCATTGGAGTTATAATGCCTTTCTATGCTATTTGTATAGACACTCTTCATAGTCTGAACCTACTGTGGACAGTTATTAAAAATATCTCGGAAATAAATGTTTAAATAATCAAAATGGCATTTTCAATACTGCGTGTCTCATATTTGTTGTGGGCAATGTCGTTTACTTGGTTGAAAGTTTCTATTGTGACTCAGTGAACTCAACCAAATCGTTGGCTTTATCATCTCTATTTTCAAAGGGACCAAACAGTCTGTTTAGTTCATCCACAGACAAACCTAATAAACCAAAAGCTCCTCAGTTTTCCGTGGTTCTTCTTCAACCAATTATTCTTAACACTATATATAGCCTATCGTGTGCTGAAAAATGGCGTTATGCCTGAAACATCAATTATCAAATACAACAAAGATAGAAATGAATATAACTGAATTATGCCTTTCTGTCTCACACCCAAATGCATACAGAAAACTTGAATATAACTAATTCTTTTTCCTCACCGCATCAAACAACCGATGGTAGTGATAACATAAATTATTTCACTAATCTCTTGCTATGGGTTATATTATGAAATACTCTGGATGCATCATTAGGTATGGCTGTCCCTTTCCCACCTTTGATTAGGGGTTATTTGACTACGCTTCCTGGTTTAAAATGACATACTATATCGCTATAGCTCTTCTGATATTTAAAAACAGAAAACGAGTTTGACTCTGATTCTGTTTTAAACACAGCTCTTATTTTCCACTCATTTGTACCTCTTCTACTAAAATTACATATTTTTTACGCAACTCAGAATTTACATCTTTATCCGTTATTCAATGGCTATTATCCAAGAGAGTTATCTAAAGCTTTCCTTTTACACTAAGAACATCGTGAAAGATAGTCGATAGTAGATACTGTACACTATCTACCCTTACATACTTCGATTCAGAGGGGCAATGAGCGTTTAAGAAAAGCATCTTAGTTTAACTCCCAATAAAAACCAGTCTAAATTGTTAATTGTATATTTTGTCCTTTGTAGGTATCCGACAGACAATACTAATCCAAGAACTTCAACTGTCCACAGGTGACCATTGTTCAGCGTGTTACTCAATACTCTCTTTATTGTGGCGGATTGATGTTTATATACTACTTTTTCTGACAATAGTCCTTTGAGATACATTAATTGGGTTTATGTCAGCCAGGTCTTGGTAAATAATGTGCAATATTCGCTTTAATTTAATGTCACGGGACGTGCTTAATAAAACAAATTTTATTGTGAAAAGTAATTGCTCCCTCCGCTCGTTGCAAATTCATGACTTACTTCCAAAATAGATAAACTTAGCCTGACATATGTACGTTCGAGAGAAATAGAGAGAGAGACAGAGAGATTTCTTTCAAACAGTACCTCGTTACGTTCCGTAGAAACTCGCATAGACATTATTGGAGAAATTAAGATGATATGCAATGGGATAGTTTTAACGTTTAAAATTGATTTATTTGTAACTGTATTTGCAAAATTTTGCGTACTTAATGTTTATGCATTTATGTTAATGAAAATGTGCTCGATTTCGTTGTCCATACAGTGTTGCCCGAGGGTGATTTATCTATAGTCGTGGCTATTTCTAAATGCTGAGTTCGGTTTACTCATTTCTGCACACGCAAACTTCATGCAATGATAAACCCAATTACCTCACGTTCTCTGTCTCCGTGGATCTCACCATCACCAATGCACTTATATATTTTCGTCTTATATCCCAATACATTGAGTGTTTTTCAGGAAGCTATAATTTTACAGAAGCAATTCTCAGATGAAGAGATTTTTGTGTGACAGATAGAACTCTGTGTGGTTTCATGCAACCCGTATGTTGTGTCTTAGGTAACGTTGGCTTGGATGACGGTATTAGTTTGCTCGCAGTGAGAGACCAAATCTTTGGGACCAACTCGACTGAAGGATATAGGGAAGCTCTTGAAGATCTTTCGGCATACTGGGCTAGGCAGGCCTTGCTTGGTGGCTCCTTGACCATTTGATGACATCTGTGAAACCTGCAATGCATAGTGATCGTCTAATTTACGCTACGAGATACATATGTTCCATTTTTGAATTTATTCAGTATCACTATATGAGTGAAATGCAATAGTGCATGCATTCTACTTGTATATGAAACATGCATTATTCATATTTTTGTCTAAATTGTATACATTGATAAACCATTGTGATAGATCCATATATCACTCATATTATGTATAAGATGCATACGCTGATTATCCATTAATTATTACTCGTTGAAGTTTCATGTTCTGATTAGCTATATGTATGAACTCTTTATGAATCCATTTCCATCTATTAGCTGTTATACTACGTACGCATTGTTCTATTAAATCCATTGTTGAACTTGTATGTCAGATTCATTTGTTGTTCACTTACATTATAAACAAACGTCTCATTCAGGAAAATTGCTTTCATTGTCGTCATTAAATTCAATTATAATCAGGCTTCATCCTATAACTGTAACGGAAATTCATTGGTTAGACCGTAGTCCAAAAATGGAGGTACTCCATACCTCCATCCATACCTCCATAAGGCAATAGGATGTATTATTTTATGTTTTGATCATTTTGGTATTTAAGCTTTGTTAATATTTCTATTTAATTTGCCAAGTATATAAAATTATATAAAAAAAATTGAAGGTTCTAGACTGGCTTGCATAATCACTCAAAATGCAACACATTTTTCGGATAGGAAAAGAAAATTCTTAAATCTAGATTTTGCATTTTCAAAATTTGAAACAAGGATTTGTCTGTTGTGCTATAATATATCAACAAAAACTGTTTTGGTATATAACTCTAATTATGTTTAATGAACCGTGTCAAGGAATTTAGAGGAAACAGTCTCCTTACATGTTATAGTTGTCGATGATCTACAGTTTGAATTCAAATTTTCAAAAGTACCAGACGTTGAAATTCATATACTTCTAATTCCAGACCTCTGCTAAATATAACAAGGACTGATTAATTTAATTAACTTCTGTATAGGTTTTAAAATTGTAAAGTTAGAAGCGTATTATTTTTGAACATCGATGTTCAAAATGTGCAAGCTTTGTTTTTCAAGAGATTTATATTTTAATAAAGATATGGTCTCTTAGAGAGACTCATTTCATGCCTAACTGATACGAGATTTCCCTTCGATGACCTACTTACCTATACACCTACATAGATACCTACCTACCTACCTAAATACATACCTACATAGATTCATACATAGATACATACATACATACATATATACATACATACATACATACATACATACATACATACATGCATGCATGCATGCATACATACATACATACATACATACATACATACATACGTACGTACGTACGTACATACATACATATGTATACTTTAAAATTTACGCATACGTGCAACCATTTGATACGAAAATACGCTACCTCTAACATTACCAAGGAATTTACATTTCATTCAGCATCACACGTTCTTATTAACTAGGTGTTCGAGATTAAACTCTAATAATATTGTCTTCATTTAACAATGAGTGAGGAAGTCAATGCAGTTAATTTTAACAAAGATAGTGACTACAGGATATTTAGCACAACATACAATCAAAGCCCATTAGTTCTAGTTGTTGATATATTATTCCATTCACTTAGTATATTCATTGAGGATACTTATCAAGTAAATTGTTTACTTGTTTTTCTTATTATTAAAAATACCCGTTACCCCCAAGAATGTTGATTTTCATCAAGAGACTTATGCAATCCTGACAGTCTGATTTTATGTTTAAGCCAAAACACCGAGTTCCACAGCACTATGTCGTTATTTATGCCATGACTGATTGGACATTACTGATGTAATGCATGACAAATATCATGCAAATAAAGGAAGATACGTGTATAACTCGATAAACATGAGAAAACTGAAACCGCATGCATACTCACAATAAGTCACCTAACAATGATTACGAGTTCAAATTGTGGCTAGATACTTATTTCCAACTTGCTTTGTAACTCAGTTCGTGCCAACAAAACCAGAAAACAATGCGAATCATTTGAGATAACGGTTGAATTTTTCCGGTCAATAATTTGAAAGAATCTATGATAACCCCAACTATATCGGGCAATACATATTTTCCGGAGGTTAGTTCGCCTTGATTTATTTTAGTATATATTTCAAAGCTTATTGTAGGTGGGATGAGTTCATATAACAGTCGCAGCTCTGTGACATCCAAGTAACGATACTTCAAAAGATAGAAAGATCAAGAGGGTTGAAATAAAGCGACGTATGACGTTTGTGACATTTGAGAGATCAGATTTAAAGATTAATCAAATATGACTGATTAAACAATTTATTTGCGTAAAATCTTACATATTCAATTACCAATATTGCACAAATAATAAGTGTTATTAAGAGCTTGTTAGTTGTTCGTTCAATTAACCACAGACTAAGAATATTATATTAAATTTAGTATACGGGTGACTAATCAGTCTTTGACATTTACTGAAATTTGTTAACGTTAAGAACAATTTAGTCAAACATTTATTTATTTATTTATTTATTTATTTATTTATTTATTTATTTATTTATTTATTTGTACTCCTGTTAAACTTCTGGCAGAAAAGACGTAAGACAACTAGTTACTGAATCACAGTGTGTTACAATAGAACTATCTCACTATGAGGCCACACTTGCAAGCAAAATCCATATGTGCGTCATCTATTCAAAAGTATTCTCAATGGAAGTTATCATATACTTCTTTGCTTGCTTGCTTATATTAAAGTGGTGTGCGTACATAAATTAACTAATTGTCTAAGCGACAAATAGAAGTGTAGTCACTGTTAGGTAACTGGGTTTTAATTTCATATACTTTATTAGCTGGGTCATTATATTAACTATCGAAAAGGTTTACACATTGTCATTTTAAGTAGAGAAAAACTAACACTTTTACTGATGAAAGCAGAATTAAAACACGAGGTTAGTTGAGTTTTCAGCATAATTTAACAAACTAAACACTGGGGTAAAGATTTTAAACTTTTATCATTCACTCTCCTTTACTTTCATGAGCAATGCACTTTACTCCACATATATTGTTGTACTGTAAAGAATCAAACCAAAATGAAACCAAAACATCCAGCAACACTGTCGCGCCGTTGTTGAACAGATTTTTGCTGTTACCCTGTCTTCATATGTTTGCACCAGCAACGTCATTATGCAATAGAGCAATTCAGGTACTGGATGATCTTAACACTAAGGGTATGTGTTCTTATGGACAAGTCATAATTCAGGTACTGGATAATCTTAACACTAAGGGTATGTGTTCTTATCGACAAGTCATAATTTTGTGATAATATAGTAAGGGTATGAAGATGGTCGTCTTCGTCAGTAATATGAAGCCGATATCATGTGAAAAACATTATAAAGAATTATATTGAGGACTAGTATTGCACAGAGGTCATGACTTAAGACACAAAAATCTTCATTCTTCTATTCTTCTTCTTCTTCTTATCATTATTATTGTTATTATTACTATTATTATCGCATAATACTATCCAAGTTTTGACACCAATGAAACACGTTTATTTCACTATAGAATACAACCCGGAAGTGTGCAATGGGAAAGTACAATGAAGCAGAGTAAACTATGGTTAATTTTTTAGCTTTAAACTTAGCTTCATAAATGTCGCAAGCTAAACCAGAAATAATGTTATCCTCCATAATAATTAAAATATATGATGTATTTTTTAATTATAAATCTAGATTTTCTTGAGGTTAAACTTTCTGTAAATACAGCTGTAAATGGACAATAAAACACTTAAAATTCCCCCATACTATCATGGTTTTGTCTGTCTGGTCATTTAGGTCACATGATTAAAATTTATATATCCTATAAATAAGGAGAGAAATAACGACTCACAAAAATAGTACCACCCAACAATAGCAAATAAACAAAACATATCTGCAGGTGAAGAGGAACGAAGAAACACATTTCACATAATTCTACCTAACAGACCAGGAATAGCTCTGGCAAACTGCATTCTGAAAGTTTTTAAAGTGTCATTCAAATACATATTTACGACTCATATTTTGTTCCACTTTTTGCGATAAATACTTTAAATGCACAGTAGAGTCCCTGGTTCGTTCAAACTATGTTCCAGTAGCATTTCTAATATGTAAAATAAATTATCGAGTATCCGACCGCCCCATTGTTTCAACCATGCCATTCTCAAGTCCCCAAAAGAGTTTGAATAACTGATATTCTACAGCATTCAATTTCACTGAGATGTCGTCCTCATATAGCGAAACCTGCCTATAAAGGAACACTAAGGTACCACTACATATGTCCTCTTTGAACAGGTCTACCTTATATTGAATAGATTATGAAAATACATGAAGTAACGAGACTCACAAAATGGATATTGTCCACTATGAACAGGTGCAGAATCCAGATATTGGCTGAAATCGTTTGGATGAAACTGATTAATAGTATTTGATGAATTCTAGCCATACGGTACAGGATATATAAAAGCATTACAGTAATAGTTCACCTAGATTCCAAGACTTGTCATCAGTGTTTGAGGTCATAATGTGTATAATTACCAATGAAGACTGTCTGAAGAACACACTGTCTCTTTCAATGCAATGAAAAGATGGCATTATCACCAAGGGCGACAATGAAACGGTAATTGAGGGCAAGAGTTTACAGTTACGGGACCAAATATTTTCATATGTTATATCTTAACGAATCCTTCGCGAGTTAAACATCCACAGCTAGCTAAAATTAGCTGTCAAACTTATGAAAGAGATTGTCAACTGTGATAATCATGTCACTTTGATGTAATAAACATGATCAAAACTGTGCACAGTGTGTGTGTGTGTAAAGTCGAAAATATGAGCATTAAATAGCGTTCAGTGCCATAAACCATGCCTATTCAAGGTCGAAGAAAAAGTTTTGAGAACGTGATCAAAGTTGAAAAATTTCCAATCTAATTGTAACATTTCTAAGTGAAAAATTTAAAATTCTATAGCAATTTGACAATTTAAGCTGATAATTTTCCAATGCAACAAGTTATTTAAACCAACATTTTGCTACGATTTATCCACATAACGGCATGTTAGAGGCATTCTTAAATGAGCCCTCCGAGGCATACATTTGTATGAACTGGACTAAGATGGCAAAACAGTATGACAGGTCGGTAACTAGTAAAACTGTGTCTCACGAATAGTTAATGATGTAATTAGCACGTCAATGACGTCATTCGTATAACGAATAGTTGGAAAATGTCTCACTATACTTTAGTGATTAGTTGGTAACGTCACATCAGCGCAGTGCATCATGGACACAAAAAAAAATGTACCGAATTTACGTAGATTCAAGTTGTATGATGATGGTTATGTGGGGTCAGGCCAGGATAAATGCTTCTAGGACAACTAAGTAGTTCATATATAAATTTAGAGGTTTTGTTTGGCTGTACCATTTAACTGTGAAATATTCATGACAGGAACTTTTTTTACCATCAGATAATTGGGAGAGGGTCATTTTTATTTTGAGATGACTATTATTATTTTGTTTATGTAAATAATGTGGCGCAAGTGTAATGTAAAGTCAGTGTGATATATGGTCACGAACTATGTTTTGATTGACCCGGAAATGGAACTATGAACAAATTGGTATTGATCAGATGTTAGACTGAGTAACAACTGACAAGTCTTTTGGTGATTTTAATGGTCAGTACTCGCCATTGATAAAGTTCAGGACTTGCAATCACATACGCTCGTTGAAATCAGTCGTTGAGGCAATAAACCGTTCGAAGAACGAAAATGTAATCATTGTGATAAAAATTACATCGGGAACAAATACCAATATTTTTTTATTTGTCCCAAATTTCACAAAGGAAAGGGTATGTTTCTAAAACCATTATATTAACGCAAACCATTTTTGGGGAAAGTTACAAACCTTTTTTGCCACCAATACTGACACAATTCTCCAAAATCTTGTCATATTTGTTACTGTAATAATGAAAACAATATCATTAACTTTGTGTTATCCGTGGAAGCGTAAATTTTCCATACTTTACAAATATATAATATTTTTCTCTCTTACAACTTTTGTACACTCTACCAGATACATTGCACTCTATCAAAACAATGTTACGTTTATGTACCCAAAAGATCTCACATTACGTCAAAATGTTTAATCTGGGTGTGATTGTAAATGTTGAAATATGATGTGATTTGTATCTCCATATGTTGGTGACATCACCTAATAATACTGTAGCAGTTGTGGTATTCTCATAAGCCACCTATGTGTGGTCTGAGATTTGCTGTTATTAATAAAAGTATTGTTCCGTTTTGTTCCGCCTATAATGGCACTGGCACCCGCAGACCCAATGAATGATATCATATGGACTTGTGTTTGACTCTTCGTAGAGCACGCATTGCATTTATCTAATTTTTATGATAGTATTAGTTGTATTATATATTAATTCTGCCTCGTATTATCAAGCATTCTCCCGTAGAATCCATGGATAGCACTT